>WNWU01000005.1:24900524-25023004 GCA_012654045.1 Ptyas mucosa | reverse complement strand
TATTCTATTCTATTCTATTCTATTCTATTCTATTCTATTCTATTCTATTCTATTCTATTCTACTCTACTCATAGTGCTTTTACAGCCCTCTCTAAGTGGTTTACAGAGTCAGCATATTGCCCCCAACAATCTGAGTCCTCATTTACCATTTTCGAAAGGATGGAAGGCTGAGTCAACCTTTCCAGGGTTCAGCTGAAGATTATTATTCCACATTTGGACCCTCACCACCTCCAGGCACTGTGATAGGACATTGATAGCATTATACTTAATTTGCCAAGATCAGAGATATATAATTGGCTATCATCAGTTTAGTGATGATGCTTCATCCCATGGTGACAGATGAGCTCACCAGTGGTCTCATGTAGATATTGAATAGGAGCAGAGATAGCATCAAACCTGCAACAGCCCACATAATAGGGCTGAGGGCATGATCTGTAATCACCACCATGATCTGTAATTACCACTAATTGGAAATCGACCCTGAAGAAAAGAAGCAAACCAGCACATCACAGTGCTATCCACCCCAAATCCTCTGAGTCAATCCAGAATGATAACCTGATCAATGGTATCTAAAGCTGCAAAGAGGTCAATGAGGGAAAGGATGTGTGTATAACCCCATCCCACCCTCACTGAGTGTCAATGCTATTTCCACTTCATATCCAGCTCTGAATCTTGACTGAAAGGGATCCAGATAATCTGCTTCATCCAGAGTTCCCTGAAGTTATTGTGCAATCAACTGTCCCAAAAAGGGGAGGTTAGATCTGGATGAAAATTATCCAGAACACATCCATGAACATCAACTAGCAGTCAGAAGACATGATGAAAATTCTTTAATTTCACAACATAACGACATATTTAACCAGTTTCAACTTGGAAAATGTGACCATCATAGACCAAGCCAAGTTCCAAAACCAGGGAATTTCTAGAAGCCTGACACTCTGACAAATCAACCATCAATAGACACATAGACATTAACCACATCTATAGACTATGCCAAAGAGACTATTACCCAGCCCAAAAAAGAACAAAAAGAGCCAAGCACCTCCCCCCCACAATCAGCACACAGATCAGCATAGATTAACTCCAAGGTTAACATCAGACCAACAATCAAGTAAACGATACCCCTATCAAGAAACTGCCAAGTAAACAATACCCCTGTCACGAAACTGCCAGAGAGCCAACAGTAAACATCCCAAGGTCCTCATATAGTCATTTTGAGATGACTTTTGGGAGAAAAAATTGCAGTAGCATCATAGGGCAATATGCTGCTGAATTCACATACCTCAAAGTGTTTTAGGCTATCTCAGAAGGTCATAGCATACAAAAGGGTTTTAACACATTACAACTGCTAATTGATGAAATAAATGTAACTATCATATAACCTGTATTTGCAAAACCATATTTTCTCCCAATTCCTTGCCTCATTCCCTTTTCAAGTCCTACATCAGTTTGGCTACTCAGTGCATCTGATGAAGTGAACTTTAGCTCAAAAAAGCTTATGCCTCTTAATAACATGTGTTAATCAAAAAACATACTACCAGATAACTATTGGAGAGGTTGTGTGTGATACAAAAGCATACATGTGAGTTGTTTGGGAATATGAAAACACCCTTTTGAAACTTAATCAGAAGTTGTCTCTTCCGATATGACAATCCTGACTAGAACAGTTATCTCAATGCATGATTCTTTTTGCTTATAACTATTTTTAACAAGGGAATTAAGTATAACTATCATAGAATATAAGACCTTAGCATAAATTTTTGCTCTATGTTAATCAGTGTGGTTTTAATGAAGTACATTTGAACATTTCAATTCAGCAGATCCATTGTGGGATACACAATAGCTGGAACACAAAAATTCTGGGCTGGGGCAGGTGGGTGTGGAGGAGTTCACTACCCCAACAATTCACCAGAATTTTCATTTAAGAATTAGGTTCAAGGCTAAGGAAGAATGAAAGCAATATTAAGATAAATATGCTTTCCCCCTTCATTTCAATCTGAACGTTTTCTTCATTTCATATTTATGAAAAATCCAGATTTATTTGCTGCAGTAGGTGCAACTATTCCTAGCAAAAAGAGGATCAGGTTGTAGATACACCTGCAGAAGATGAGCAGTCTATCAAAAAGAAAAAATGGAAAGCAAAACATGTTCAGAAGCACATATAACACAATCCAAATCCAGATTTTTATGGACCAACCACACTTATGATCTGTTAGATGGACAAATCTATTATCTTGCTTTTTACCAAATTCAGATTTTATTTTAAAGAAGTGCTGTCCTCTGAAGTTTCTTTCCATTTTATTTAAGAAGAAATTTACGCCTTTAGAATGAGGATTTTCATTCCTGGGTAGCCACAACATGGAAATGAATCATTAGGATTGCAAAAGCCATGGATTCCTGGTGATTCCCAGAATAGAGTTTCTCTAAGGTTGTAATTACAGTAGCATAGAGGCTGTTTGTTCACTAACAGCTGGGATGCTTCTAAATCACATCCCATCCCACAGTAGAAGTAATTAACACATTTATTCAGTATGTAGTCTATTGCTTGAAGATAAATCTTGATCTTTTCCCAATTTTCGTTTAAGAAGCCAATCTTTTTCATTGTAAAACAAAACAAAACCCTGCCATCCCACATTTTAAAATATATTATGCAGTCACACAAACATAATCTTCGGAGAAAATCTGCAAGCATCCTGCATTTTGGATTATTCTTCAGCCTTGGAGTATTTGCTTTATTTTGGGCAATAGAGGACAATAAGCAAATGTTCCATTTCTTCTCTCTAAAATAGTCTACATGGAAGCCTTTTAAATCTTCTTTGCTCCTTCTCTTGGCTGCTAGCAGACTTAATGTAAATAAAAAATGAAGTAGCATGAAAGTGACAAGGCACATTTCTTCAATCCAAATTTGTGGATTCCATTCATGGAAACTATTTTGTCACAAACAAAAGATGAAATTAACAGGTCCGGTTTCTCAAGTCCTCTCCTTGACCAGAGAGGAATTATGGATAACCAGTCTACTCATGAGCTCCTCATTCCACTGCAGTTGTCAGTGACACTTCAGTTTGCTTCTTGAAATTGTTTCTTAGCTGCTTTTCAGCTATTAGGGGATCTTTGCATTGACAAGTTTGAAAATACAGGCAGGGGTTCCTTCAATCCTTAGCAATAAGAAGTTTTAAATACAAGTTCAGCAATAGGGTGATTATAATGTTAATTTTAAAAGTTACAAACAGAATAAAGGTCCATATGTATTTGAAATAAGATTCTGAAATTAATTGGAAGAATTGTTCCCATAGAAAAAAGGTTTTTGTTTTGAATTCTTAAAATAAATAATAGATTGGAAAATTGGATACTAGCGGGATATTAGATTACAATCACGGTAAAGAAGAACACCTAACTTTGATTTACTAATACAGAATTCAGGAAAATATTTAAACATTGGATGTACTGAGAGATATTTGTAAATAATTGACCTGGGCATCAATATCAATAGTGTTTGTCATTAGACTGTGTTCAAAAGTTGTTATGGAATAGGAACATATTTTATTGGACCCAACTGAGATGGATCTCGAATAGATTTAAATATGATAGGCTACAAGAATGCTATGGGAAAAGATGCTGCACTGCATATACAAACTGGTTAATGTCTTAATAATTAAAAAGAATATACAAATAAATAACCAAAAGAATAACCCAAATAGCTTTCCTGTACTGGATATACAACAGATGTGCTTTGTTTTGAAGGATTTTGTGAGAAGAGACAAAGAAAAAATGAGAAGAAATCAAATTCTAGGACATTTGAAGGAATTAAAGATCAAGATTGTTAAAAGTAAAAAGAAGGAATACAATGTTCTTTTATTTGATCAAGATTAAAATGGATGTTATTAGTTCTGGTATCCCTTAATAGACTTTTGGTGACCAGGGCTTTAAGGATTTGTTTATAGATGAGAGAGGAGAAATAGAAAGGGGAAATAATTTATATATTTCTTTTCTTTTTCTTTACTATATTCTTATTTTTTTCTCTTTTCTCTTTTTCTTTAGTTTGAACTAGTTTTTCTCATTTTAACTGTAATGTTTAACAAACTAGTAAAAATATCCTATTTCTTACGTTTCCCAATTCCCCAGAAATTCATTTATATGAATTTCTGGCTATCTATGAAAGGAGTAATGGGGCGCAGTGGCTCAGTGGCTAAGACGCTGAGCTTGTTGATTGAAAGGTCGGCAGTTCAGCAGTTTGAATCCCTAGTGCCACGTAATGGGGTGAGCTCCCGTTACTTGTCCCAGCTTCTGCCAACCTAGCAGTTTGAAAGTACATAAAAAATGCAAGTAGAAAAATAGGGACCACCTTTGGTGGGAAGGTAACAGCGTTCCGTGCACTTTTGACGTTTAGTCATGCTGGTCACATGACCATGGAGATGTCTTTGGACAGCACTGGCTCTTTGGCTTTGAGCACCACCCCCTAGAGTTAGGAACATCTAGCACCATGATGGCGAACCTATGGCACGGGTGCCACAGGTGGCACGTGGAGCCATATTGGTGGGCACACGAGCTTAGCTCTGGGACGCATGCGTGCGCCAGCCAACTGACTTTTGGGCCTTCTGGGCCCACCAGAAGCCAGGAAACACACTGTTTCCGACCTCCAGAAGGCCTCTGGGGGGTGGGGAAGGCCATTTTTGCCCTCCCCAGGCTCCTAGAAAGGCTCTGGAGCCTGGGGAGAGCAAAAAAGGGGCCTACCGGGCCCACTGTACCATCACATGCCAAAAGCAGGGGGAGCACAGGGTGGGGCAGGGCGCATAGAATTATGGATGTGGGCACGCGTGTGTGTGACCCCACCGTGCTCCCCCCACTTTTGGCACGCGATGGCAAAAAGATTAGCCATCACTGATCTAGCACATATGTACGAGGGGAACCTTTACAGCTTGAATCATTTCTTTTGGTTTCAATTCTTTTAGCAAAATTCCTTCACCAACTATATTAAAATGCTACTATTGGATAAGGGTCAAAGCACAGGTCATAAGCATGGAGTGTGTTCCACAAAAATAACTTCCCTACTATTAACAAGAACCGTTTCAAAGGCACAGTTCTCTTCTCTCATAGGGCCTGTACAATAAAACTAATAATGTTTTCCAAAATCACAGACTAGTAGAATTATCTTGTATTGTAATATATATACAATACAAACTAGTACTCCCAACAACTTATAGTAGGTTTGGGAGCAAATTAACACCCCAAAAGTATGTAAATTGATACACGCAAAAATATAACGAAGTCATTTTTATTGAATTAAAAGAGAAGAGAAAGCATCTGGCAATGAACTAATGCCTTTTTTAAAATTAAAGATTCCCAATTGTCTTTTGGTGTGATGAAACTCCCATAAAACTGTATGAAGTTGGGTGTGCTTTAGAAAATGTAAGATTAAAATCTTGAACCAACTAGAATGAAGTAGAGCAGGTTCCAGCTGCAGAAAGTAGGCAAGCTGAAAGTAGGCCCTATCCATCAAAATGAAATTTAATGTGGAGAAAAGCAAGGTTTTATACCTGGGCAGGAAAAACCAAATGTACAAGTACAGATTAGGTGAAACCTGGCTCAAAAACAGTAACTGTGAGAGGGACCTTGGAGTCCTAGTTGACCATCACTTAAACATAAGTCTGCGAACATATTCAACAGAATTTCCTCCTCCTATTTTCTCCACAACTCCTCTGTAAGATGAATTGGACTGAAAGAGAGTGATTGGTCCAAGGCAGGGGTGGTATTCACTTACCTTTGCTACCAGTTTGCAAATGTGAGCATGTGCGCCACCTCCATGCATGCACAGGACCTTCCGAGCATGCGCAGAGCATCAAAAGCTCTGTATTCTTGACTCAGAGAATTAAAGATGGGTGAGACTGTGTCATGCTGGTTTGCCTCTTTTATCAGTGGTTGATACCAGTCAGTGGTGATTGGAAAGGATAGAGCCCTTACTGTGTGTGATGCTACAGGAGTTGGCACTTTCTAAGCTTCTTTTTCACATATACATAAGACTACTGAGAGAATTAATCCATCACCATGGGTGAAGTACCATTAGTCTGCTGGCGATACCCAAGTATATGACTCTGCTCTGATGAATTAAGCATTGCCATGAATGTGCTATTTTGGTGTCTGTAGGGTCTGGGTGGAAAACAACAAGCTTCAGCAGTACCCTGGCAAGACTGAGTGGTTTTGGGTTTGGGTACCTGCTGGTTCCAAGACTATGCCATATTTGGCTTTGGATAGGGTTTCGCTGACTCAGTCAGGCCCACTCTGGAATCTGGCTGTCTTCCTGGACTCACAACTCCTGCTCAAAGAGCAATGAGCTGTCATAACTAGAAGGGTCTTTGCACAGCTTTGGTTTGTGCACCAGTTATAAGAGGTGGGACTTTTCTGCCATGGCACCCATTTTATGGCACATCAGCTCCAGTGGTGAAATGTAAAATTTGTTACTACCGGTTCTGTGGGCGTGGCTTGGTGATGGGGGAGGGGGGTGTAATGTGACTGGGTGGGCATGGCCAACTTTTTTTTTTTTACTTTTAAAAGCATTTTTTTCTACAACTTCTTCGGCTGAAGAGGTTGTTTAAAAAATGCTTTCAAAAGGCTCTGGTGATCCCAGCTGAGTTGCCTGATCGTCAGAGGCTTTTGTTTTCTTTTAAAAGCATTTTTTTCGGCCGAAGAAAAAATGCTTTTAAAAGTAAAAAAAAAAAGCCTCTGATGATTGTTTGGCTCAGCTGGGCATGGGGGGGTGGGGTGGGCAGGGATTTTTGCTACTGGTTCTCTGAACCACCCGCTGCCATCGCTACCGGATCAGGCAATCCGGTCCGAAATGGGAGCATTTCACCCCTGATCAGCTCCATCCTTACTTATTTTCTGGAAATCCCTCAAGACTTGACTAAATCATCAGGCCTGAGAGTTGCATAAGATCTTGAGGTGGCTCCCCTTGTGTTTTTAAACTTTTTAACAATGAGTTTAATAATTTGAACAATAAACATTTTATTGCCTTATATCTCTGTTGTACACCATCCAGGGTAATTTCCTGAGAAATGGGTAGCCATATAGATTTGATGAGTAAGTAAGTAAGTAAGTAAGTAAGTAAGTAAGTAAGTTAGTAAGTAAGTAGTATTCTGAGTTCAGTATCTAGGTAAAGGTGTTTGTTTTTGTATGTATATATATTATCTTTTAACTTCCATCTCTCTCAGCATCAGTCTCTGGAAGGAATTTATATACTAGTAACTTAATTGCTATTTTCTTTTGTATCATCTCAGACAACTGCCCTGTAGAACAATTTGCAAATACTGAAGCATGTTTTACATATTGAATAGTGATATGAGCAGAGTGATATTCCTTTAAAACCAGAAAGTGTGGTAAAGGAAGCTAGCACCTAGCACACAATATAAATACCACCAGGATGGCAGCCTAACACAAGCTGTACTCCACATGCTTGTCTGACAGCTTCACTAGTTAAACAAAGCACAAATTTTCTATGCTGTTTCAAAAGAAAAAACCCTTTTACCTAGTAATTGTCCAACAAACCATTCTAGGTAGTATATAACAAAAATGATTTTAAAAAATGAATAGCAAATGGCTGATCAGAATTGTATTAATGCACTGCAGACATTATAATAGGACTCTAGGAAAATAAGCAAAAATCTGTTAGATGAGAGAGGGAGGGAGAGAGAGAAAGAGGAGGAGGAGGAGGAGGAGGAGGAGGAGGAGGACTATTCTTACTCTTCAGATTTATCTTAGAATTTATTCTAGACCTCATCAAATGGATTCCTTGCTTCTGGTAGTCATATTTATTCCTGGATTTTCTTTTCTTTGCTGTCTCTTAGGGGATCTCTTTTGACAGATGGCTTTGATTCACTTGAGTCTCCTCCCTCAGCAATCTCTGACTTTGTCAGTATACACCTGTCAGAACATGTACTTTCAGCATTTTAGAGTATGCATAAATATTTTTTTTCTGGAAAAAAATTACCTTTCAGAAAATTGAATGATGCAGTGATGCAGAAAAATAAGTGCAGGAAGATTTCTGTGTCCAGTGCTAGTTGAAATAGCATCTCTTCTGAGTGCCATTAAGGAAGCTGTCTATGGGAAAAGCTGTATGGTTTTGCTTCTAAAACTGTGCTGTATAAACAATGCAGGCAAAGGATTCATACCCAGTCTTTAACAACTAGTGGGGGCATGCATGTCCGCTTCTGCTCCCTTGTGTTCTGACACCTCAAGATCACAGGCTTTTAGCTCACCCAAGAGCAAGGGCAGCCAAGCAAGAGTCAATGCCTGGCCCTGCTGTGCTGGATGGCATCCTAAAAGGAATCTTTCACACATTCACACAGTAGCCCAACTTACTCCAACCACCTGAACCCTACCTCTTTAACTATTTTTTAAAAAATTTGATTTATATGCCGCCCTTCTCCAGAGACTCAGGGCGGCTTACAATGCGTTAAGCAATAGCCTTCATACTTTTGTATATTTATACAAAGTCAGTTTATTTCCCCCACAAACTGGGTCCTCATTTAACCTACCTTAGAAATGATGGAAGGCTGAGTCAACCTTGAGCCTGGTGAGATTCGAACTTACAGTAATTGCAGACAGCTGGTGTTGATCACTATGCTTTTAGTCTGCTGAGCTAAACCAGGCTCCTTAGTCTTTGAACTTTCCAGTCATTAGATCCACCGCTGGAATAGTGGACTGAACTCAAGCAGAACTAAAGGCTAGAAAGACAAGAAAAATAATGACAATGACAATGATGCCCTTCATTCATGCAGCAACATTGACAGACCCCACCTATCAAGGGAAATTGAATGTTGCAAGTACATCAGATGGATGAAGAAGAAAACAGGCATTCATTGAAAGACAATGAAGATGGAAGAAGATGCATTGAAGCTAGTATACCAGGAAGGCATACCGAGTACTGGAGAGCCCAAACTGGCCTATGAGAAAAATCAAATGAAGAAGAGAAAGGTGGCATGGGAAAACAAAACATTACATGGTCAGTACATTAAAAAGGGAAAGCAGATAATAACAGAACCTGGCAATGGCTAAGAGCATGAAAGTTGAAGAAAAGGACAGGGGGGCTAATTCTGGCTGCACAAGACCAAGCCTTAAGAACAAAGGCACACACAACCAGAACTGAGAAGACAGCAACAAATAGCAAATGCTATCTCTGCAAAGAAGCTGAGGAAACAGTAGACCACCTGGTTAGCTGCTGCAAGAAGATCATCCAGACTGACTACAAGCAACAGCGTAACAAATTAGCAACAATAGTGCATTGGAAGATCTACAAAAAATATCATTTGCCTACAAGCAAGAATTGGTGGAATGATAAAATAGACAAAATCATAGAAAAAGAAGAAGCTAAATTGCTCTGGGACTTTAGAATTCAAACAGACAGGCCCTGTCGCATAACACCCCAGACTTAACAATATCAATAAGAAAGACAAAAAAGTCTGGCTATGGACATGACAGTACCTGGAGGCAGCAGAATAGGTAAGAAAGAACTGGAGAAGATAACAAAATACAAAGACTTACATATAAAACTAGAGTGACTATGGCAAAAAAAAGGAGTACCAATAGTAATAGGCACCTTGGGTGCAATCGCAAAACAACTGGAGCACCACTTGAACACCATCCTCATTGACAAATTCACCATCAGTCAATTGCAAAAGGCAGCTTTACTTGGAACAGCTTACATCTTGTGGCAATATCTGTAACACCATCGAAGATCCACATCTGCCTATCCCAGGTTCTTGGAAAGGACTAGATATGTAGATAAAATGCCAAATCCAGTGTAAACATCTGGCTGACTGTGCAATCAACCATTATTATTATTATTATTATCATCATCATCATCATCATCATCATCCTTCTTATCATCTTTATTAATCCCCTCTTATTGGTATTGTTATTATTATTATTATTATTATTATTATTAATAATAATAATAATAATAATAATAATAATAATAATAATAATACAACCATGCTACATGGGTAAATATACATAGACATTAGACAGTACTGTGAGAATTGGGTGTTCAGCTGACTGATGACACAAAGAAAAAATGTGTCTAGCTCTAGTTGTTTTGGCATGCAATGCCCCATAGCAGGTTTCCAAGGGGAGGAGTCAAAACAGTTTATGTCCAGGATGTGAAGGAACTGTAGATATTTTCTCAGGCTTCCTTCTGACCTTATATACAAGTCTTCCAAGGAAGGCAGACTGGTTGCAATTGTTCTTTCTGCAGTCCTAACTATCCCTTGGAATCTGTACCTGTCCTGCTTATTTGCTGTACCAAACCAGAAGTTATAGAAGTATAAAAGACAGACTTAATTCCTCTGTAAACCTGTATCAACAGCTACTGGGGCAATCTGAACTTCCTGAATTGATGCAGGAAGAACATTCTTTGTTGTGCCTTTTAATGATGGTTCTAATGATGATTAGAATTAATGATGGTTAGGTATCCTGGGAGATTATAAAACCCAAAAATGTGAAGGATTCTACTGCTGATACTGTGCTGTTGAATATAGTATGTAGAATCCGGACAAAGGTCTCATTCAGGATTCATTTCAGCAGCTTAGCGTTATTAGTGAAGACAAAAAGCTCACCTCAGTTGCTCCCTTTATACTTTTCATAGAGCATTTCATAAAGTTTTGGCCTTCATGCTTAGTTAATTTATTTCCAGTTTCTAGAAACCCTGGTAAAATCTCTTTGGGAAAGATGTTTAGAGAAAACACATTTCCCAATGAGATTTTACCAATTTTCCTAGTTATTTTATCCACAATTTTAAAACATATCACAAAGTTTCTCCATATTCTACAAACACACTTAAAATCATTGTGACCTATCTAACTAATGCTATATTACTGATAAATTCAAATTCTAGAAGCCTTGTTATTATATTCACATATATTAGGGCAGGGGTGGGTTCTACTTACCTTTACTACAGTTCGCAACGGGGCTGCACACAGAAGCATTTTCATGACGTCAAGGTCAGTGGGCGGGGTCTCCCGCTGGTTTTACTACCGGTTTTATAGAACCGGTGCGAACTGGGGGCAACCCACCACTGTACTGGGGAATTTACAAAATATGTCTTTGAGCTAGGTCTTCCCAATCTGGAACTTTCCATGTCCATAATAATTGGTATTCAGGACTTGAATTCACTGAATTCCCTTTTTTTTTCCTTTTTGTTTCTTTTCATAGATCAAACAACTATAGAATACGTTTTGTGATAAAGACAAAATTATTTCCTTCACACACACACACACACTTCACACATTCCATCTAAAAGAAATGGAAAGAATGCAGCATTAATAATCTCAAAACACATTAGTGAAATATATAGTCATAGCACCTTCTAGGAGTTAAAAACATTACAACTAAAATTGCTGGAATTTTAATGATACGGAAGTAAGGAATGAAAGATTCAATGTCAAATGTAGGTATTAGCCAGACATTTGATGGTTATGTTTTAACATGAGGTCAAAACATTTACAAGGAAATAGTAATCAATATTTTTAATAGAAACAGGTAAATGAAATTATTAGACCAAAACTAGCTTCTTTGGTCAGCTTCATCCATATCTAATGTCAGGGTTCCAAGTAACACTCCCAATGAAAGAAGACTACAAGGCTAGAAGTTCCTCAAAGTTCCATTTTATTAGAGATGTCATATTGGCACATCTGGAAAAACTCAAATCTGAAAGCTTCCAGGTTTTCCCCACCCAAAAGAAAGTCCAAGTCCCGGCCCCAGCGCCCACATGTCCATCATATGGTCCAATCAATACACTGTCTCAACTGGAGATGCCTCCCAGTCACACCACTCCAGATACAGGGCAGGATGTCCTTGACTCTCAGAGAAAAGAATGTTATGGCTAGATATCTCCCCAACTCCATACAATCTCCCCTCCCAGGTTCCCACAGCACTAAATATGGCAGCCCTGAAGATCCAAAGTAAAAGATGGCTTCCAGGATTGACATCTAAATCCTGAATGTTTTAAATAACTGTATAAGAAAGGACTACTGTATAGAACAGGGGTGGACAACTGTGGCCCTTTTACAACCTGTGGACTTCAACTCCCAAAATTGGGAGTTGAAGTCCACAGGTTGTAAAAGGGCCACAGTTCCCACCCCTGGTATAGAAGAAAATTTATACTACTAAAAACAAATGAAATATTCTACCTCCTGTAACAAAAATAAAACAAAGTACTCAGTTGATGAGAAACCAATTGCTACTTCTCATTCCCTAATGTGTGTTTTAAACAATGACAAGTGTAAAAATATATGTCCCCATGTATTATACATAGATGTGGTGAAAAAAAATACTATTCTCAATTTTTATCAGGCCTGTCAAACTGGCGGCCCATGGGCCTGACACATCACATACAGGCCATGTCCACCCCTGTTCCGCAAAGGCAAAAAATGTCGTGATATATCATGATCTGGCCTGTGACGCGATTGAGTTTGACACCCGTGTTTTACATGGAACTATGACTTTAATCACACAAAAAATAGCATGCAGACTGCCTGGCTCAGTGCCTCATTTCTTATCTTTTCAAACAATAGAACACTGTTAGAATTGCTGTGGGAACAAATAGAAAAGTTATTACAGAATTTATGAAATAATAAGCTTCTACGGGAGGCTTATGGATGGATTTTGACAAAATTAAATAGCCATCAGCTTGGGTCTGAGTATAAATTGCTTATATCTCTTTGCACTTCACAATAAATGTTCTTCATACAGATTTGAACAATTAAGCAAAGGCTATTGTACCCAGCTTTCTCCATGATTAAAAACATTTTTTTCTAATTGTAAAGAACAAGTCAAACATGTTATAATTAGATGATTTTACATGAATAGAGGGAGCAGGAAAAGTAACTTTAAATAGAAGAAACTTTTTTGGAATCTATACATTTACTGGGATACAGAATATGTTCCATATGGAACCGTTATATCTTTAAAATTAATATATTTATTAACATTATAATAAGGAGAAGGAGAGCCTTCTCTGTGGGAGCACCCACTATCTGGAACGATCTCCCCCCAGAGATTCGGCGGATCCCGGACCTTCGTGCTTTCCGCCGTGAGTTAAAAACTTTTTTATTTCATCAAGCGGGCCTGGCATAGTATCTCCCCCTTTTATAAGAAAATTTTAAATTGTATAATCCAAATTTTTAGATCTGGGATTTATATATTTTTTAAAAAATGGGTTTGAATTGTTGGGCAATTGTTTAATTTGGTTTTAATTCGGTTTTAAATTTTGTATTTATGTTTTTTATCTCTGCCTGTTCACCGCCCTGAGTCCCCTCGGGGAGAAGGGCGGTATATAAATCAAATAAATATAAAAAAATATATAAAATATAATATTAATATATTTATTTTTGTGATATTGTTTTCTTTCTTTTTAGAATGATTTTGTCATGTTCATCTGTTGTAATCCACCACAGGTCCACAGAAGTCTGATTATATAGAAATACCATAAACAAACAAATAATTGTACTTAATAAAACAATGGTTCAAATTCTCAAAGGGATTTTTATTCAGTGTGAAATACAAAGCTGCTTGCTTTGAAGCAAAGCAAAGGAGTAATATATCCTCCATCACTTTTATAGAGTAGAGCGTACTAGATAGTTGATGGAAAAATGGATGACCTTTTTGAAACTCAGTTAACACTTCTGAGAAATCTTTTTTTTTCAAAAGTAGAGTTTCAGCAGAGTTGTCTAATTTTACAAAATCCTTCTTATTTCTTCTGATGAATCTGAGCACGCATTTACCAGAAACATCTCGAGTTAGAAAAATAGTATTAGCTTGATGATGTGAAGCACTGCATAGAGTAGAATTAGGGATGTATTCTGTAAACCAGTCTAGATGATAGGATTTTTTTTTTTTTACAAAAAGGCAAAAGATTTTCATGGACACTGATTTTCACTTTCATTGATACAGAATGTTGAAATCAAAATCCGCTACTAATGATTTCAGTCTTTCCCATAAAGTAGTTATGGAACATTGTGGCTTTCCCAGAATTTTCACTTCTTGGTTACTTTCATTTTGTATAAAAACTAAAAAAAATACAGTTTGCAATTTGAAAAGCAATATGAAGACTAAAAATTAACATTCATTCATTCATTCATTTTCTATGGCCACCTATCTCAATCAATGACTAGGTCTTTCTGAATGTATTTTTAGGCTCTGATATTAAAATTTCTGCTATACAGTAACACTTTATTCTTCCCCATTCTTTCCTCCTTACGTTTTTTTTGAGTCTTAGTATATTGTTATTTTTTCTACATTTAGTTACTGCCTAAGTTTTCTAATATTACAAACTTAAGTTCAAAATATTTATCAATTCTCTCTAACTCTAGCTTCTCTTTCAAAGAGTTGGTATTTCCTTATGAAGTGGGAATATTTGATGTAGCTGTTTCTGATGGCTATCCACCCTGAATATTAACTTCTCTTTCTTTATTAACATAAAAACACACAATAAAAAACACTTGTTGATTTTAAGCACAGAATCTTCAGATTCCCATGTAAGTGAAGTTCAAAATATTGGGTGGCTTTGCTTCAAAAAAAGATAGAAAGAAAAATATTTTTTTAAAGTATTGGAACAAAAGTAAAGGAAATTCATTTTTGCAATCCAAATACAGAGAGATGATTAGAAATTGGAAATGACACTTATACTGACTTAGAAAAAGCCTTTGGCAACTTTGGCTAGAACAAATTGTTCATCACACACTTCATGGGAACAAATAATCGTATGCAATGTATTATTTATTAAATTGACAATACACTTATCATAAGGCTATTATTAAATGCTGAACAGCTAACAAACATTTGTAAAAGCATCTAATAAAGCATGCTGCTTTGTACTATGTAACATTTATTGTGAATGCAAGTAAGAAAATAAGCATCAGGTTTGAAAAAAGGTGCAAAAACTGCATAATACTTTGCTGCTAATGAAATCGTAATAGAATTGTCAAGCACACTCCATCAGGAATAGGAAGAGAAGAATTCTGTTTACAGGGGCACCCCAAACCTCTGAAGCAGAAGTGTGTTCTGCACATATGAGAATGTGTATAAATGAACTGTGTCTACTGTAAAGCAAGAGGAAATACAAATTTCAGTCCACAAATAATAAGAGAAGTTGAAACACAAGCAACAAGTCTAGCTTCCTTGCCAGAATTTGCAGTGAACATCAATCAGAACCTCATGTTAGCAACCCTGGCTCGGTGACAATAGTGTGGGCCAGAATAGGGTACCTCTAATAAACATTCTGTTAAAGAAATACATTTATTCGGACTGTCTGCATTTCTTCAAGACAAAATAAAATGAATTAATTACTCCCCCCCCCAATCTTTTTCTACATTTGCTGTTCTTATGACATTTACAATTCTCAGTTCTAGATTCTTTTTAGGTATTATTGTGGCAGTAGTGGTAGTGGGGAGAATGTCTCCCATTGGTTTTATGAAATCTTTTGCACTGTCATTGCTATAGGTTTTCAGAACCAGAATGATACTTACTAAGTATTTCTCACTGCCTCTATTTCAGTTTCAGTCCCATTAGTATTTAGCTAGAAGATTTCCTGTTAGATCCCATGAGTCTATATTCCCTAATCTTGAAAATAATGAAGTTTGAATGCTGTACTAGGAGAGTGAACCTGAAGTTTAACTCAACACAATTTTAATCTGACATGGTGAGTTTCTCACTTTTCCTTTCTTTTTAGAACTATGGTGAAGATAATACCCTAAGACTATATAGACCAGTGTGAGTTCCTTAGAAGAAATTCATCTATGCATGATACAGCTGTAAATACAGCAGAAGCTAAACAAATCAACAACAATTGATGGTGGCTCAGCAGACTAAAAAGCATTGTGATTAACACCAGCTGTCTGCAATTATTGTAAATTCGAATCTCACCAGGCTCAAGGTTGACTCAGCCTTCCATCCTTTCTAAGGTAGGTAAAATGAGGACCCAGTTTGTGGGGGCAATAAGCTGACTTTGTATAAATATACAAAAGTATGAAGGCTATTGCTTAATGCATTGTAAGCTGCCCTGAGTCTTCGGAGAAGGGCGGCATATAAATCAAATAAAAAAAAACAAACCAAAACCTCTTAATACTGTTTTATAGATACAGTGGACTATCTTAAAAAGTATTTCCTAAAAAAATTAATCATGCTGAAGGAGAACATTGACTCTTGCTAATTAAACATTTTTTTGGAACAAAAGACTTTTCTGACATATCGCAAACTAATATGATAAGTCTGTATGGTTGTAAAGAGGATTGTTATATAATATAATTGTATAATAGTATATTATTATATTAGCACATGAGGCAACTGTTCACAAAGCTCATTGCATACTTTTAGAATCCATCTATTAGAAGGCAACCAATTTAAAAATATAGCTGGTTAAGGCATATTGTTAAGCCAAAATTTAAACTGTGCATCTTGTTAAGCAAACAACATGGGCTGATATGCCCATAAAGTAAGTCATTATGAGTGAACTTCCACCTCATTTTAAGTTAAGAAACAGGCTTTATAATGGCTGAATATTATATATGAAGTGGACCACTGAGAGAATGAATTGCCATAATGAAGAAACAATTATATAAGTACATAGCTATTTAGCAGGTTCTGACAGGTTCTGGAGAACCGGTAGTGGAAATTTTGAGTAGTTTGGAGAACCAGCAAATACCATCTCTGGCTGGCCCCAGAGTGGGGTGGGAATGGAGATTTTGCAATATCCCTCCCCCAGGAGTGGAGAGGGAATGGGGATTTTGCACCAAGCCACGCCCACAGAACCGGTAGTAAAAAAAATTGCATTCCACCACTGAGCTACACATGCCATAACTAGCAAGATATACAAATTGTTTAATATATGCATGTTTAGAATATTTCAAATGCAATTTTAAAAACCCAAAGAAAATGTGTAGTAGGTATTCTCTTGAAAAATCCAAAAAACACTAATAACAATATGAAATAGTCAAAGCTATAATCTATCCAGCAATTCATATGGAAATTAGTCATGAATTAACACATTAACCTTTTGATTTTTTAAAATGGATTATCATAATTGTTCTGCTCTTTCCAAAAGGACTTTTATCATATTAACATTTTAAATTAAACCTTTTTAGATGAGCAGAATTTTTTTCTTGTGAAATATTATGATCTAAAATTACACATACACACAAAACAATAAAGAAATATAGCAAATCATTTCTGTCCTATATGAAAAGGCATTTCTGAAGTCATATTTATCCAGACCTGATGTTATTAAAGTTAAAGAACATGCAAGTTCCCTGAGAATTCATGTAAACTGTCAGAAAATCTGTGGATGATAACTAAAAAAGAAATTTATCTTCCATTGTACTGAACTTTTAGAAAGACTGTATCAATAAAGCACATTGTTCTATTTTACTTTTATTATTACTAATAATTGTAATTGTCAGCCCATTTACACATCTCTACTTGACCAAGATATACTAGATTTATTCATAAAGTACTCATAAAGAAAGGTGTTATTAATCTGTAGACAGGCTTGGAACTGCATACCCTGTATTTGTTCTTCCCTAAAACCATGGTTTAAATTTCTAGTTGATAAACTGATATAATATTGGAGCATTTTTTTTCATTTTGGAACTCATGGCAAACATAATTTTCACAGATTGGGATTGAAGAGCTGAAGCTTGCTTATGGAAAGGAGAGGATGGAAGCACATGGCTCTGATGTTCCTGTTCACTAAGCAATAAAAATCAAATAATTGATGGCTCTGCTTAGCCCACAATGACCTGTATCACATGAAAAGGTAAATCACTGAGCTTCTGTATTCCCCTTGTTGTCTGCTTCTATTAAGTGTGTTTCTCATTGTGTCAGAACTGGAACGTGGATTCTGTTAACAATGGAATATTGAAACAAACCAAATCATGAATGACAATTCAAAATTGGCTCATTTCAAAATTACCACCATTCTTCATTCAGATGTTGTAAATTAAACAATTCTGATTTATTCATGGCAGAGGAAAAGAAGGAAATATATGAACTTACATCTTTAGTTTTAGTATTGGTTTATGTTGATAGAGAATGCAAATGCATGTGATATATATGTGGTAATGTTTAAATTGAGCTACTGAGCTCTGGTGGCTCAGTAGACTAAGGCAGTTATTAACATCCACTTACATCTGTTGCCTGCAATTACTGCAAGTTCAAATCCCACCAGGCTCAAGGTTGACTCAGCCTTCCATCCTTTCTAAGGTAGGTAAAATGAGGACCCAGATTATGGGGGCAATAAGATGACTTTGTATAAATATACAAAAGTATGAAGGCTATTACTTAACACATTGTAAACTGCCCTGAGTCTCCGGAGAAGGGCGGCATATAAATCAATTTTTTTAAAAAAATTAAAAAAAATTATAAAATCACACATGGGGAAGAAAGAAGCATAGAATCCTGCTTTCCCCCCTTTTTAAACATGCTTATTAAGTTCATTATTTAACTGATTTTTCCATGAAGCTGAGTTCTGCATAATTAAGTATGTACATTATTTTTCCTTAATCTATGGAATTTGCTACTATAGATTATGGTGATAGCCACTAATTTAGCTAGTTTTAAATTGGGAGGTAATTATAATAATGACTTTATTTAAAAAGTGAGAATATTACCATCATCATTACTACTATTATGCAAGCGGTTACATTTCTGCAATAAACAGATTTGTATATCATACTATGCCATAATAGGATCATTTGACTTTATTATATTGAGTTTATTGGATGAATGTAGATATTATAGTTGCAATATAGTTGCAATAAACCGCTACTCAATGTCTCAGGTTATGATTTAATAAACTATGATTTAATAAACCATGAGTTAGTTTTAGGTAATAACATAGTGATAATTGTGCCAGCTATATCTAATTGAGCAGAAGAGATTAGCTAGACGGATACAGGATGTAGAAACAAAGTTTTATTTTATTTATTTATTTATTTAAAATTTATATACCGCCCTTCTCCCTGAGGACTCAGGGCGGTGAACAGCCGGAATTAAAAACATACAATACAAATATTAAGAATTAAAATACATATAAATTTGGCTCCAATTTTAAAAATAACAAACCAATTTAAAAAACGTCTAAAATTTCTTCCTAAGCCAGCCCGGCTTGTTGAAAAAAGTAGGTTTTAAGGGCACGGCGGAAGTTGAATTCAATGTTATATTCTCAGTGTCATAGAGCATATTCTGTGGTGATATTGGCCAGGATTACTGGTTGTGACACACAAAAGACTTGAATAAAGATGCCATCAAATTAATCTACCACCAATTTTTTTTTTAATTTGATTTATATGCCGCCCTTCTCCGGAGACTCAGGGCGGCTTACAATGCGTTAAGCAATAGCCTTCATACTTTTCTTTATATTTATACAAAGTCATCTTACCAATGGGAAGTAGTTGCCCCAATCATAGCAGGGAGGAGGGTTAGTTACCAGTCTGAGATACCTGGTGAAAATCTTGACCTTTATTTCTATTCCCTATCAAAAGCTCTAGAATTACTATCTTATAAGTAGAAATAATTTATTTGCATGTAATGACATCTCCTTTTCTAATTGCAGTGTCACAAGTCTGCATGTTAATTATTATCTGCTGACATGTTAAAACTATATCCTAATGTTACCCATAGCTTCACAAGGATTGAGCATAAATGGACTTTTAATAAAGGAATAAACTAAATAAAAAGTTGAATATACTGTAATGAATCCTATTGCTTCCTGTTACAAATCAGTAACTATATTAATAATATAAGGATTATTTGGTAGGCCTCACTCTATTCTTCATGAAATTATGGCCCTTTTTTTTTCAATATTAAAGTGAACTGAACTAAATATATATATAAAGGGGATTCTGGTAAAAGTAATAAATTTCTCCAAAAGCTTTAAATGGAAAATTGCTGAAAAATCTTATTCTGTTGCATAGCAGATACGTCAAAATCTTATTAACCAAAGGGGCCTGACGATGTGGTGACAGGGAAACCTGTCACATGTATCATTACATCATAAATTAAGGCCTGCCTACATTTTGCTCTTAATATGTAAATTTTCAGGAAGGCCAATTTCTATGTAAACCATCTTCTAGAAGATTCAAAACTATTTATGACTTTTGCAATAGACAAATTCTGTGTACTGTGATGAAGATAAGGCGTAACTTGCCATGGAAATGATCAATTCTGTTTTGTTCATCATGCTACTTACAGTATATTATATCCTATCAGTCTACATGTAATCCAGTAAATCACATCATGACCAGCTGTAAGATGAGGGTATACTCTATACCCGCAATCGTGAACCTATGGCACGCGTGCCACAGCTGGCACGCGGAGCGGTATCTGTGGGCACGCAAGCGTTGCCCAAACTCAGCTCCAGCGTGCATGTGCGCAACGGCCAGCTGATTTTTGGGCCTTCTGGGCCCACTGGAAGTCAGGAAATGGAGCATTTCTGGCCTCCAGAGAGTCTCCAGGAGGATGGGGAAAGCCGTTTTCAGCTTCCCCAGGCTCCAAGAAAGCCTATGGAGCCTGAGGAGGGTGAAAAATGGGCCTACTCGGCCCACCATGCCAAAAGTGGGGGTCACATTGAATTATGGGTGTGAGCACACACACGTGTGACACTCCCTCCACGCTCCCCACGCTTTTGGCACGTGACGGCAAAAAGGTTAGCCATCACTGCTCTATACCAATCTAGGATTTGATTTTTTTTTCATATAAATGATGCTACACATCAATGGTTAGAAGGCCTAGACATTGGTATCTGAATATAGATCTTTTTAATGCTCACATCTTATTGTTTCTTTTTAAACTAGAAGAAGGGGCATGTATAAGTGCACTAATGTGCCTATCGTCCCTGTCATTGGATTTTTTTCTTTTATTCTTGTTCTTGTTTTTGTTTGACAAATCCAAATAAATAAATAAATAAATAAATAAATAAATAAATAAATGTTAATATGTATTTCAGGTCCATGTATGATATGCCATATGCTAAATAAATAAAATTTGTAAGTCTGTTATTTAGTATAATATTTAGCAAAAGCGATGTGATTAAAATGCCTCCCCATGGTCTCAGGAATCTTGATATTACTAATCCCAGCCTTTTTATTTTCAACACTGATTCAGCCAGTGCAAGCATTTAATCACACTTAAAATTGGGGAAAAACAGATTAATTGTTCTTGGACAAACTTGACTGTGGATGTATTTTGTTTTATCCTTAGCCAAGGATTGCTTTGTTTTAACATTCATTCATTCACTCACTCACTCACTCATTCATTTGTATTGTAATACACTACAATAGATTAGCTTTCAGCAGTTTACAGTCAATAATTTGAATTTAAATGCACATTGAAATCAAAGTAAGGTCCAAAGTCAAAATCATGAAATAGCATCAAAAAGGTAAGTCCTAACCAAAACAAATGACAAGCAATAAATAACCATATGGTCATATGATAAAATCAAAAGTTCTCTTGACAATTCTATCAATTCTATTTTCTATCATTTCCTAAAACCAAACAAATAACAAACGCCTCAGTCTTAGCAAGTTTGGATGCACCAGCAGTCTATTTCATAAGAAAACTATTGTGAACGAAAAATCACTTCCCCCATTTTAAGACCTAATAAAATCAAATTTCCAATATCAACCTAGGACAAGAAAGTCTATTGAAAATACTCTAATTCTGAGAAATTAGAAATTTATTTACACTTCTGCACATTGCTTTAGTGGAATCATTATGGTTTCATATTTCATATCGCCAACAGTTTATTTGAATAATTAATTATAAAGGTCTTTACAAACTGTTCTAATAACAATTGCTTACAGCTAGAAAAAATGAGAATTTGGATTGAAAAATTATAATAATTTGATCACAAGGAACATACTGCAATTTGTGCATAGTGAAGTAAAATATCTGTAATAAATCGTTGATCTTTTCTTAGTTTTCTATATCACTGTTCATACTCAATCAATATTTATAATTAGGGAAAAGAAGCTGAACATTGAGGCTTAAACCCCCAACATATGTCTATACTAAAAATACTATTGTATTTTAGCGAGGAAAAATAGCTATAAAATGGTGAAATAGAGATAAACTAATAAGATTAGAGTGAGATGCTAGTGATACGGGAAGCGGTATAAATTCAATAAACAAACAAATACAGGTAGCCCTCAACTTACGACCACAATTGAGCCCAAAATTTATATTGTTAAGTGAGAAATTTATTAAACAGATTTTGCCCCGTTTTGCAACTTTTTTTGCCACATTTGTTAAGTGAATCATTGCAGTTGTTAAATTAGTAGCAAGTTTGTTAAGTGAAACTGGTTTCCCCATTGACTTTACCTGTCAGGAGGTTGCAAAAAAGGATCACATGACTGCAACCGTCATAAATGTGAGTCAGTTGTCAAGCATCTGAATGTAAATCCTGTGACCCTGGGGATGCTACAATGGTTGTAAGTGTGAAAAAGGGTCATGTCACTTTTTCCAGTGCTTTCAGTAACTTTGAATGGTTACTGAACAAACTGTTGTAAGTCAAGGACTACCAGACAATAAGATTAACTCTAAGTAAAACATAGGCAGCTACAACTATTTAACATGTTGCTTTTGTCTCTCATTTACAGCTTCTAACATTTAGGCCATTTTTTCATGGTACACATGAGTCCTCAGCTATGCAACATGACTTAACACCTTTGAGAAATGTTGTACTAAGAAATTTGCTTCATTGTGGAGATATTTAACACTTCAAGCAAGTACTAGCTTTGCTCTTGATTTCTTGCACTGCAATCATGTAAACAGACAGCTGTACCCTTCACATGAAGTCACTGTAATGCTGCAATATCTCACATATATATTATTTACAGATGGAGTTGATATCCCACTGATGGAGCACATCATGCATGCAGAAGGACTCTCATGTTTAATTCTAGACATTTTCACTTTAAAAAATAATCTTAGATGACAGAACAGGGAAAAGCCTCTGTCTGCCGAAGGTTTTAGAGAATAATAGTATTAGACTGCCTGGATCAGTTGTCTGAATCAGTTTAAGATAGTGAATGTATATTCTTCAAAGTATTTGTATCATCTATCCCCAAATGCCTAAAAGTGGCTACAAAACTTCTTCAGAGTATTGCAGCAGCCAAATTATGCTTGAACTTGGAATGAGTTATCCAAACTTTCAGGCAGACATTTTGTTTCCCTCTTGTCCTGAAGCCAACACCGTTGTTCTCAACTGGCATCATACAACACCTTAAGTTTGTGCAAAGCCTCCGAAAGAGGTAGGACACAATCAGTGGTGGGATTAAGCCAGTTCCCACCTATTCGGAAGAACCGGTTGTTAACTTTCTAAGCAGTTCGGAGAACCAGTTGTTGGAAGAAATCTTATTTTGTTTTTTCTCACTTTATAGGACTAATCCTGTAAGGAAGGCAGGAAGGAAACATTCTAGTGTTGTTTCTAGCCTAATCTTTATTGCCCTGCTTATAGAAACTGCCTCTCTGGTTAACCCTTATTACATTGTAACAGTTAAGGGAAAGCGCCCATCGACGTGAGTGACATTGAGTTGACTATGCCCACATGGTCACATGACCACTGAGCCACACCTACCCAGCTGGTCATTAGGGCAGAGAACCAGTTCTTAAATTATTTGAATCCCACCACTGGACACAATGCATGGCCCTTTGCAAGACTCACACAGCTAATCCAGAAGCTTCTCCTGGCTATTTTGGCATATGTGTGCCTGCACAGCTGTTTGTTTTTATTGGGAGGAGAATGAATCTTCTATTGAAAGTATAATAGAATTATACTATGGTATATTATCTATATTAGTGATGGCTAACCTTTTTGCCATCATGTACCAAAAGCGGGGGGATCCCGCGCGCCCATGCCCATACCCATAATTCTATGCGCCCTGCATAGAACTTGTGGCCCCCTTGTGCTCCCCCTGCTTTTGGCACATGATGGCACAGTAGAGCTCAGTAGACCAGTTTTTTGCTCTCCCCAGGCTCCAGAGCCTTTCTAGGAGTCTGGGGAGGGTGAAAACAACCTTCCCCACCCTCCTGGAGGCCCTCCGGAGGCTGAAAACGGCCCATTTACTGACTTCCAGTGGGACTGGAAGGCCTGTTTTTTTGCTCTCCCCAGAACAAAGAGCCTTTCTAGGAGTCTGGGGAGGGTGAAAATGGTCTTCCCCACCCTTCCAGAGGCCTTCCGGAGGCCGGAAACGGCCCATTTTCTGACTTCTGGTGGGACCCAGAAGGCCCAAATATTAGCCGGCTGGTGCGCACATACGCACCAGAGCTGAGCTTGCGTGCCCACTGATATGGCTCCGTGTGCCACCTGTGCCACGCATGCCATAGGTTCGCCATCACAGATCTATATCATTCTAAAAAGGAGAAAAATAATTTACATATTTCTGTCTTTCTTGCTTTGATAATTCTCTGATATGCTCCACTTACATATTAATTCTGACTATCCCGCTCCCACCCCTGAGATATTCAAAAGGGAAGAAATAAGTTTATTCAATAAAAATACATGATCAAACACAAATGCTATTTTAAAAAATGTATCCTGCAAAGGGGGGGGGGAGAGAATCTATACAGTTTATAGTGGAATTTTTCTTATGCATATTTATTCAGAAGTATACCCAACTGAGTTCTCTGAGAACTTACTTCTAAGTAAGTGTGTGTAGCATTGCAATTTAATAATCTCTTGAAGCCAGAGTTTAAAATAAGTTTGTTGATACAGAGAAACATGAAGTTTAAAGAGGGACTACAATTTTTATATGCTACAACTTTCTTTCAAGTTGCCCTGTCTTGCCAAATATGGTAAATATTTCTTCTTTGTTGTCACTCAGATATATTCTGTTCATGCAAGGCTTCTGAATTTCATTTCCAGCCATTTGTTATTGTAAAGGTTACTGATAAACTTAATTCCAGTGAGTGAGGGCAATAGTTCTCAAATTGAAATAATACGTTATAAACAAGACATGCTCTAGCTAAATTATAATCCTTTTTTGTGTGTGTGTGCCTGAAAATGGTGTAAGCAGTCATAAGCTATTTAAAATTCTTACTTCTGTTAGGTATTTAGGTGAAATTCTTCTATAGATACAAGTAATGATTAATGTACATGAACTTATTTTATTTCACACCTTGCTTATTATTAGGTTTCCAAAGAAGCAGAGAAGCAGAACAGCTACTGAAAAGAGAAGTGGAAGAAGCCAAGCATAATGTTCCACAGTACAGATTGGAACATATGCTCAGATTACCTGGGTTTGGGAAGAGAGACAAAATTTTTACAAAGAGATGAAACCAAAGCCACGTGGAAAAGTTCTTGGTTGACAGTCTATTACCAGCAAAATTTATTCTCTTATGATGAGTGGCATAGTGGTTCAACAGTTAAGATGCTGGGCTTGTTGGCTGGAAAGTTGACAAGCCATGTTTGAGACCCAATCTCCACACTACAGGGTGAGCTCCTATCCTCACCCCAGCTCCTGCCTATCTAGCAGTTCAAAAGCATGCATATGTGAGTAGATTGATAGGTACCACTTTGATAGAAAGACTCCATGATGTCATGCAGGCCACATGACCACAGAAACATCTTCAGACAGTGGTAGCTCAATAGCTTTGAAGCAGAGATGAGCACTGCCCCCTATAGTTGGCAACGGCCAGCGGAGTAAAATCCACAGGGCTTCCTTTACCTTTTTTTAAAAAATCCTCTTATGGATAGTCTCCATTCAAAGGAAAGTTCGAAGTGGAAAATTTGGAGATTTTTTTAAACTGATAAAATTATTGTCAGGCAACTATAAAATAATCACAGGCTCTTAACACCTTACATAATATATTTTAAACATATAGATGTGATATGCATAGCTGGAATTTTAAGATGAGGAATCAACATTTTTCTTCCTTGTATTGGTTTTACTTGCAGTTTTAGCAGGATTATGATTTCAACTTGCAGATTTTATCTTGACAGTTGCTCTTGCGACCTGCTCCTTGGATTTCTATTGCTCGTAAACAACAATTGGATTGTTCAACATTTTGAAAAAACAGAGAAATGCTTGTACTAGCTAACCTTAAGATGAAAACAAATTTCTAGAAATACATTTTGTTTTACAATTTAGTTTAATTTAGTCCACTTTAAACTTATTATTTTCTAAATTATATATGTATAGTAAATGTACTAAAGAAAAAAAAACAGATTAAACTTTTGCAATGATTTTTGGCACATACATTAAAAAGTTCAATTATCCCTAGCATGTGTGTGTGAACATACCGTATTTTTCGGACTATAAGACACTCCGGAGTAATAGACGCACCTAGCTTTTGAGGAGGAAAACAAGAAAAAAAAAATCTGCCTCTGCCTCCCAGCAATTTGCCTCCTTGCAGCAAACAGCAAATAGTGTGATCAGCTTTAGCACAGCCTGATTTAGCACAAACAGATGATTGGTGGTTGGATCTTCCTCCTAGAATACCTCCTATCAGCTGTTTCAGGCTGCGGGGATTACCACTGCCCATCGCCACTGTCACCGCCATCACCTATTGCCACCTCTGTGTGCCCCTTTTTTGACCTCCGTGTGCCCCATTTTCGGCCTCCACAGGTTCCATTTTTGGCCTGTTCCAGGCAGTCTATCCCCACTGCCTAGAATGGACTGAAAATGGGACATGTGGAAGCCAAAAATGGGATGCACAGAGGCTGAAAACGGGATGCACGGAAGCAAAAAATGAGGTGTGCAGAGGATGCAATAGGTGGCAGCTGCGATGGGTGGCGATGGCACTGATGGGCGGCAGTGATCCCTGCAGCCTGGAACAGCTGATATGCGGTATTCCAACCACCAATCAGCTGCTCGTGCTAAATCAGGCTGTGCTGAAGCTGACCATGCTGTTTGCTGCAAGGAGGTAAATTGCTGGGAGGCAGAGGCTGAAGAGTGGGGGCCGGCGGGTGGGTCGGGCTTTGGCAGCATTCGCTGAATAAGACGCACAGACATTTCCACCCACTTTGGGGTGTGTGTTTTATACTCCGAAAAGTATGGTATATGCATATTCTTTTTCTACCTTGAATGTACACAATACTATTGGGAAATGCCAATATATATGTACACATTGTGTATGCATTAAATCCTATGTAATATAGATTTTAGTTCTCATGTACTATATGGTAATTTGTACTATATGGTAATTTGTACTACATGGTAATTCATAATTAGTGTAATTTCCATGGCTCAGTATATCCTATTTTGGCATCATCTAATCCCCCAAGCCAAAAAGGTCATCATTGTCAAGGAACATATATTAGTACAAAGTAGCAGAAAATGTCATTTCAATATACCAGATATATCGAATTTTTCAGTGTAATCCAAGTTCTAGATATAAATGTAGGAAGACCATTTGCACTGTGTTGTAAATGTAGACCCTCATTCTAGACTGTCATGGATAAGAGTGAGTAGCACAATGTGCCCTGCAGCCTCTGATTGAAGTAGTATCTCTCCCTGTGCTTTCCCCCTTGTTTTGGAAAATTAATAGTTCACTCGACCATCAATATGAATAACTTCATCACCTAGCAAATCAAAATTTGTTAAATTTGTGAATTATATTAGGGAAGGTATATTTAGAAGCTATAGTATTATGATAAAATCCAAGTGGTACCAGTGCTTAGGGGAACTCTTTCAAGAATACTAAATTAATATGGGAAAAAAATATTTATAAACTTTATTGACCACCCATCTGGGCGGGTTACAGTTACATCTAAGCTATAATATAAAAAGTTAAAATCGAGCATTAAAATCAAAGACACATTGGGAGGGCAGAGGTAGATGGGAGGAGGTGGATCTATTATTACTCAATCAACCATATCACTGCGTTCTTGTATTTACCAGCTGAGCTCTCATCTTCTGGACTATTACACTTGCCGTAGATGCTCAGAAGTTCTTATCTCTCTAAGCTAACTGCACAGCCTCCCCACATTCTTTTTCTAGCTTTCTTACTCCTTTGTTCTCCCTGCCAAGAGGTGAGGCAGGAACGCTGGCAAGATGTAGCCAATTAATTAGATAGTAAGAGTTATCTTTATTTTTACTTTTACAATAAAATGAGTTTTCTTAGAAATACTTCTTCGGGTTTTATTTTCTTAATGTATACTTTCAAGGAAAGCCATGGTCGAAACCTCTAAACCAGGGTGCGATTATCCCAGAGCCAGGATGGGATCAATCAACTCCCTGACAAACCACATGCCCATTATCTTGATAGGTCTACCACCAAGAGTAAAAATAATATAAAATAGGCTGAAATGATATTTCTGGCAGTAAGGAAAAATAAAACCAAGTTATTCCCAACTTTCCACTTTGTCACTTGTGCATATATTATAATCACCTTGCTTTCCTATTCAATTTCAAGAGTTCTGGGCTGGTAACCCAACAAATGATAGAAGCAAATATGCAAATAAAGTTAACCAATACACCTGATTAATTTCTGATAATTACACAGCATTCCAAAGGGAAAATATATATATTTCTTCAACAAACATTGAAGGTTGTAATTCTGAATGAATCCTAGGGGGGAAAAACAATAGAAAAATGACTCCACATTTCTGGAGCAGCAAGTGAAAATAGTCTTTAGGACTGCTTTGTCTTTTAAGCTTGGCATGTGGACAATATAAAAACAATTTATACCACATAGGTCAGCTTTAAAATTGGAATTATATATAATTGTGATTGTTAACAGAAGTAAAGAATGCTGGCCTGCCAAAGAATCTCAAGGAAAAACATGTACAAAAATTATGAAGCTTTTTACAGGAAATAAAATTGTATTTCATCAACATTTTTATTAAAAGGATCACTATAACACAAAAGAATCCAAGTTGTAACACTGAAAGCCCCCTAGTTCAGTTAGGATTTGCCCCTTAGTGAAAAGTTATTGCTTGCTAAATGGGATATGAAGTGATGAAAAGCCATTGTGAGCTTTGGCAAATTATAATTTGCCTCTTTAGGATAACGTTTTCCATTCCGTAAGTGCTCTCCACTATTTTAAGAGATAAAAATGATATATATATCATTATAATGTTCTCATTGAGTTAAAAGTTGAAGCATCATAAGCCTGGCTAAAAATTCTCCACAATTTATGATTTTATTCATGTATTTACATAATTTAGTGTACCACCAACTGCCAAAGTCTCTTAGCAATTTACAATTTAAACTCAAGATGTTAAAAACCATTTAAATAGCAATTAAAAGAAATAAATAATAAAGTAAATGAAGGCCAGTTCAAATTCTGGGTTCAAAGTCAATCAAGCTTTTCCCATTATGCAGAAAAGGCACTTCAAACAACTTGCAGAGTTTTGTATCACCGAGATTTCTACAACATTATATACTTCTCTGACCTAGATGGCCGCATATAGCTAGGATTAATGTGGAGAGAGAGGGAACCTAAACTCAAGAATGCTTACTTAAGTAAATATGATTAATTACTGATAATAACTGAATTTCATTGTTGATATATGCTCGAGAAACAAGTACAACTTGATTGATTAGTAATAGTAGTCTTGCAATGCACCAGGCTAGAAACTGGGAGGCTTTGAGTTCTAGTTCTGTGTTAGGCATGAAAGCCAGTTGGCTTTGGCCTCAGGCAACCTCTCTCAGCGCAACTCACCTCATGGAGTGGTTGTTGCGGAAAAACAGGAGGAGGAAAGAATATTAGGTATGTTTGTTACAGTGGTGGGTTTCAAAAATTTTTAGTACCGGTTCTGTGGGTATGGCTTGGTGGGCATGGCAGGGGAAGGATACTGTAAAATCTCCATTCCCTCCCCAGTCTAGGGGAAGGTTACTGCAAAATATGCATTTCCTCCTGATCAGCTGGGACTTGGGAGGCAGAGAATAGATGGGGGCGGGGTCATTCAGAGGTGGTATTTACCGGTTCTCCAAACTACTCAAAATTTCCGCTACCGGTTCTCCAGAACTGGTCAGAAGCTGCTGAAACTCACCTCTGGTTTGTTACCTTGAATTATTTATAAAAATAAAAAGATGTGATAAAAATCTTTTAAAAAATACAATAAACTGTGATTTAATAATAAAAGCCCAATTTTAGGAGTTTTCAGATAACAACAAATTTATTGAATGATGGAGGAGTGTGCTTCCCAGATGAATACTCTATACTAGGTCAAAAACAGCTTTAGGTCATTGGGATCCCTTGAAAGGTGAGATGATTCTCCCCTCCTCCATTATTTGAAACATTGGTAAAATCTGTCTTTTTTAAAATATAATTTTCTGCTTCTGACAGGCTGTTTCCTCCTTCTGTAAGAACTTCTATCTCATTTTTCTCTGGACTCTTGGGCCCCAACTGCCCTAGCAACTGTTTCAAGGGAAAAAAGAGTAGCTGGCAGCTCACTCTTTTTGGAGAACTAAAATGATGCAGCATACAAATAAACACAATGTGGCATATGGACATTGATAAAGGAGTGAGGGAGATTGTGTGTGCAAGCAATTTATTTCAACTTTGCACGAAGTAGAAGTCAGGGAATTTTTGCTTCCTTTTTCAGAGCCTTAAAGTTGACAATAGAGATGACTGTGGCTAATCTTTAAACTGTTATTGAGCAATTGAGGCACATAAATGGTAGTAGTATAGAAGTGCTCTGTGCATGTTTCTTTTTCCCTTTTTTTCTGAGTGTTCTAGATATACAAGTCTGAAGAAGTCTAGATATACATGTATAAATCTGATGGAATTAAACAGTACAAAACCCAATACAGACCTAGTGAAATTTAAACTGAGTTTTCGCAAAATTTAAATCCAGTGGACTATTGTGATGTGATTTGAAAAATCAAACATGGATTTTATAATTACACCAACCTTTTTAATGGAAGGAAAAAGGCTTGTCCAATGCAGAGAAGACTTTAAAGGATATTTTTTAGAAAGTTTATTTATTTCTCTAAATAAATTGAAAATATTACCATATGGGACTGATACTGGAATCTGATAACATTTGATATTTTTCTTAAGTAATGATGCTCCATCAATAATTCTAACTTCTCACAAAGGAAAGAGATAAGGAATTCAAGAACAACTGGGAGCAATGGCCCCTGCCTTCTTTATAGTTGGATCTATAAGGACAGATGTTTTGCCCCCATTGCTTTCTCTCCTAGACGGCATTTCATTCCTACTCGTCTATCACCACAATTTAGCACTGAATGCCCAAAATATAATATCATTATGACAAATTCACATCACAGATCTTAAATTCTCTGGAGATCATCAAAGTCTTGAAGCAACCTGTTTTAGGTGAATTTTCTGCTGGTTTTCAGGTATCTCAGTATCCTCCATTAGTGAGATGTGATTACCATGATCTGCAGCTACCGGTGTCAGTGAATCTACAAGCTCTTTTTTTACCTCTTCTATTATTTTATTTTTAGTTGTAAGCTTTTTCAATTGCTAAAAGAAACTTTATAATATACAAGAAACTAAGGATTAAAAACAGAAGTACAATAATATAAGAGATAGATCTATAAGATCACATTGGGAAGCAACAGTGCTATTAAAAGAAAATCAGTGGCTGAGTGGAATTACAGATTGTTTTGCCATACGACCAGCTGGAAAAGCTAGATCCCGATGGCTCTTCTGAAAGCCAGCAGGTATGGAAGATCTCACTAGGTATCTAAGTTGTGTTCAAATTAGCACTGCAGGAGAGCTGTCTGTTAATTAAATACAAGTCTTTTATTAGGTATAACTGTGGAAAGCTATAAACCAAAAATAAGTATGAACAAAACATTGCTCTATTCTGTGGCCACAGATTTCTATTCCTAGAAAAAGCTAACTAATTAATCAAGGCCTTAGAATTAGCTGCACTGAAAGTTAATAAGCAGGACAATATGGAGCAGGTATGTTTTAGGTGTCATTTTTTTCTATGCCAGCAGCACTTTTCAAAAAACCATCAACAAGCTCATTACAATAGTCAATGCCTGAGGATAGTAAAATTACTATCAAAATTGCAACTGAGAAATGGAAAAAAAATGTTGAACCAACTGTCTCCTTGCATACAAAAACCAAAGCTTCATTTTGGAAAGGAAAAAGAACAAAGCCTATCAGTGATTTTTCTTACCACCTGGTTTTTCATGCCATTCCAGTGAGAACAGCTTTAGCTGTAATACCATAACAAAATCTGCAATGGTATGTCGAATGCCATATTAGCAGACAGACTTTGCATTCCTTTTGACTTTTTGTGTCATCGTAACCTATATAGAATGCTTTCATTCACATAGTTTTTATATAGCACTCACTTCTTCTTTGGCACCTTCAGGACAACTTGCTTAAAATGTCAACCTTTCCTTAACAAACACCTATTCAAATAAAGGATGTGAACTGGAAGACTTTTGAATGTTTTTGAGTTTAAAAGTGGTTCATGTACTTAAAAGAAATAAAGTGCAAGTGAATTAGCCTTTTCCCCTTGTTTCTTCTGTTATTAATTTAAAATGTGAAATTGAGAGCTAAAAGGAGGTGAACTCTGTAAAACTATGTCTATACCTTCAGGCCCCAATATCACAAAAAGAAGGGGGGAAAAGCGAAGCCTCTTTGGACAGGCTTTTCATTTTTTAACAAATTGCTTCAGACATTCTAATTCCGTGATGGCGAACCTAAGGCACGCATGCCACCATATCAGTGGGCACACGAGTGTTGCCCTAGCTCAGCTCCAGCTGATTTTCAGGCCTTCCGGGCCCACCGGAAGTCAGGAACAGGCTGTTTCCAGCCTCCGGAGGGCCTCCGGGTGGGGGCGGAGGTCTGTTTTTCGCTCTCCCCAGGCTCCAAAGGCTTTCTAGGAGCCTGGGGAGGGTTAAAAGGCCCTTCCCCACCCCCCTGGAGGCCCTCCAGAAGCCAAAAATGGCCCATTCCCTGACACCCAGTCCCGCCCCCCAAGAAAGCCTCAGGAGCCTGGGGAGAGCAAAAAATGGGCCTACCGGGGTCACCATGCCATCATGTGCCAAAAGCAGGAGGAGCGCGGGGAAGTCTCACACACACATGCACGTAGGGTGCATTGAATCATGGGTGTGGGCACGCACATGCACAACCCCCCTGCACTCCCCTGCATTTGGTATGCAACAGCAAAAAGGTTAGCCATCACTGTTCTAAAGGGTGTTAAACTCACAGCCCGCGGGATAGATGTGTCACATGCTGGCCATGCCTGGTTTAACGAAGGGGGGAAAAGTCATGATATGTCATGTGACAATGCTGTGATAACATGAGTTTGACACCCCTGTTCTAATCTATCACCACAGCAATGCATTTTTATTTTCTATGTACTACCAACACATTAAAGACTAGCAAATGTATTATTTTATAACCTTTTAAAGTCAATCAACCTCATCAGATGCATAGGATATACCTATGAAAACGCAATATTATTACATAATTAGAGGGATCAAGAAGGAAGGAGGGAGAATAAGTCTCACCATCTGGCTAGTCTTAACAACTTTCAACTTTCAACTTTGATTTCAACTTTGACTGCAGGGGAAGATAGAAATAAACCATAAAACATTATGGTTATTTTTTTTTCTGTATCAGGTGAGCTCTTGTAAATTACTGTTCTTCCACCTAAAATGTGAGATGGATACAAAATGAATTTACAGTTTGAGCTACTCCTGTCATAATCAAGTAATGACTTAGAGCATTAACCTAAATATCTCCTTCTAATTTGATAATTCTGTAATTCTGTTATTTTATGTTACTGTGTTAAATAAGAATCAAGATTTAATTTGTCAAGCTGATATCTCAAAATAACTTGTGAGCAAGTTGAGCAGTTAGTAAGAAGGCTGAAATCCTAAATACTTTTTTTAGATAGCAAGTCTCACATTGAACTTAGAAGTATAGCACAGCACAATTTTACGGAGCATAAATTTCTGAATTGGATTCATGAGATTCAATGGCATTTTTATTAATATTTATAACTACATTTAAGAAGTTGTTCCTAAATTGCTATTATTATTCAACACTGTTCTTTTGGTTCATTTTTCCCACTTCTATGTCTGCTATGCAACATAATACTCAGTGAACCATAAAGCAGCTTGATTCACAATAATTTTATCTCCAGGTCCCTTTATCATTATTACAATATTGTATTTATTATCTTCATAATTCATAGCTAAACCATTCAAATGAAAACTCAACTGCTTCTCAGTATTATTGAACAATTATTATATCTATCCTTACTGGATGATTTGTATAAGAAATATGTCTGATTTAGAATTTATTTGTGCAGTATTAATCTAACCATGGCTTATTTTGGTTAAGATTCTCCACATATCAGGATCAGGTACCATCAAGAAATCTGAGATCATCTGTTACCAACCTGCACCAATCACAAACCATCTCCGCTGAAGATACTGGTTATAAAGATAGGAGTGCTCTCTCAGGCCCGCTAGTAGGAAAGAAAGAATTGTTACATCAGGGATCCCCAACCCCTGGGCCGTGGCCCACTACCAGGCTGTGCCTATTTACAACCAGGCTGCGTGAGTGGCAAGCTGGCATGGAAGCATGCACATCTCAACTCATGAGTGGTGGGCTTGCGAGAATGTACATGTGCACGCAGATCAGCTAGTTGTGCCTGCCATTTGCATGAGTTGGGCTATGCGTGCCAGTGCACTGCTCAAGTGGCCCAGTTCCCCTCCCTCTAGATGGGCTGCCAAGGTGCAAAGATTGTGGACCTCTATGTTACACTATCAACATATATAGGGGTGGAGAGAAATCTGTTGGTCAATTTGGAAAACAGATGCTTTTCAAAAGCCAACTGTGCTGTCTTAGTTTCTACTAAGAAAGTATAGTTGCCTTTTGACAAACATCTTTGGGGCAACCATACCTGGATGATTGAGAATGTCCATAGACATTTGGAAAATGGATGAAACTCAGGTTTGGTCAGGCCTTGATTTAATACAGAAGTTAAAAAGAAGGAATGTGAAAATGTTTCGCCCCTCTGTGAATGTTAATTATAAGTCTGGAACTCTGCAGCAGCCCCCATCACATCATGTTCGTGCATTTAAGGATGAGCAAGAACAAGAGTTGATCAATGGAAGAGACAAGCAGTTTCTCGCTGAGTCCGTTCTAGGGCCTGAATTAAAGTCAGTAAATGCCATATAAAGGATCTCTCGCAAGTGATTAATGTTGTTTTCCATTAGTTGATGACAGTTGGGACAAATCTAGCTTACTTTCTCTGCCAAGATATTGCTCAGTGAGTTTTCCACAGAGGTGCCCAGCATAGAGCTTACTAATTATGCAAACAAGGTCCTAAGTTGGATATTAACTAGGTCTTTCTTATCCCTTTCCTATATACTGAGATATTCAATTGCAACGCTTACAAACCACTCTAATCAAAGCCAACTGTGAGTCACATGCAATTCCTTACCTTTATAAATGAAATTAAAAACATAATTAAATACAATATAAATAATAATCATATCAAAGGTTAGAACCTATTCCAGTCTTTCAAATCGAATGAATGGAGTTTATCATGGAAATAAGGATGCCAGGACTAAATGCCATCTCTATGCATTTCCCTTTAGCATTTCCACACTACTTCAGCTGCCTTGCCAGTTTTGAGATCCACAAACCAAAGCCTTGGTGGCCGGTGAGGAGCCAGAAGAATGAGCTCCGCTTGTTCCTGCAGAAGCTTGTGTATCACTCTGGGGATGAGAGGGATAGGTGGAGAGGCATAAAGAAGGCCTGGCGGCCAGTGGGAACAGAAAGCATCAACTGCTTCCGTGTGAGGCGACAGGAACCGTGCGTAGAAACGCGGAAGCTGTGTGTTCCGGTGGGTCACAAACAAGTCAATCTCCAGGGTGCCAAATCAGGCCGTTAGTTCCCTGAAAATCATCAGGTACAGGTGCCACTCCATGTGGTCAATGTCCTGTCGACTCAACCAGTCCACCTGCACATTGTCCACCCCAGAGATATGCTCCGCCTTCAAGGAGCAAAGGTGATGTTCCACCCAGAGCCCCAATCTCTTGGCCTCCGACATAAGGGACTTGGGCCTGGTGCCACCTTGTCAATTTATGTGCACTTTCACCGCTGGTGTTAACATTGTCCATTAACACCAGGATATGAGTGCCTGCAAGGAGAGATTGAAAGGCACATAGAGCCAAAAATACCGTCCTCAACTCCAGCCAATTGATGTTCCGATGGCTCTCACTGGGAGTCCACTTGCCCTGCGCCACCTGAGATTGACAATGGGCCCCCCAGCCAAAGAGACTGGCATCTGATGTTACCACCACTCACTGCAGTTCGTGGAACTGACAACCTTTGGCAATGGCTGGAGACTGCCACCATCTGAGGGATCTGAGTACCTCCTTGGGCACAGGAACCTTGACTGATGACGTGCCTCTGCCCACCTTCTGAAATGGTAAAAGGAACCATTGGAGATCTCTTGAATGTAACCGGGCCCAGGGAATGATGGAAATAGCCGAAATCTTTTGCCCGCTAGCTGTGAAAGTAAGAAAGGGGACGCCTTTCTGCACCCCTCCACCCTGGATACTAGAGCCACTAGGCTATCCTGACACTCCTGGGATAAATAAACTCTGCCCTTGACTGAGTCAATTACCGCTTCCAAATGGAGAAGGCGGGTTGAATGAATGAGATGACTCTTCACCACATTAATGGAGAATCCATGGGAAGTGAGGACCTGAAGGGTTAACTGGAGGTCCCAGCTGACTTGCTGAGCAGAAGTAGACAAAATTAAAATGTCATCCAGATAACACTGGAGACAAACAGATCTAACCCTGAGGGAAGCAGCCAAGGCCGCTAAAACCTTGGTGAAACAATGGGGAGTGGAGGAAAGCCCAAAGGGCAAAGCCCTATATTGATAATGGGCCTCCGCATAACAGAACCTAAGAAACTTCCTATGAGAGGAAGGATAGGAATATGAAGATAGGCCTCAGTGAGGTCAATAGAGGAGAGGAGGTTGCCCCTCCTAATGCCGTCTAAAATAGAACATAAAGATTGCATTTTGAACCTGCAATATACCACATAATGGTTCAAATGTTTAAGGTCCAGAATGGGTCTCCACCCCCCCCCCGATGACTTTGGGACAAGGAACAGATGGGAATAAAAACCCTGTCCCACTTGATCCTCAGGCACCTTTTGGATAGTCTTGATGGAGAGGAGAAGCTGTATCGCCAAATCCATAAGGATTCACCTCTCACTGTCATGAGAAAGTGGACAGCGCACAAAAAACATCAGGGGAGGGGAAAGGAATTCTATGGCCAATCCTGATCTTATAGTACCCATTTATCAGATGTAGTTGTCTCCCAAAGGTTGGCGAAGAGGGCCAATTTGCCACCAATGGGAGGATTCGAAATGCAGCTAGCGACGGCATCGGAGTGAATGACCCCCTCCCCCTCGAAAGGGCCATTTATTCAAAAAGGGTCTACCTCTAGAAGACCTGTCTTGGACTCCCCACCCGAAAGGGGTGGAAGGTCCTTTGCCACCGAGAAGCAGCAGAAGAAGCACCACCCCTGTCATATCCCTGAAACTGGGAATGGGAAGGATATGGCTGAAAGCGGGATTTCCCCCTATGATACGCAGCAGGCAAAACCTTCTGCTTATCCTTGGTCTCAATGAGGAAAGAATCCAGCAGATCCCAAACAATTTAGACCCCATAAAGGGGCAGACCCCAAATGCCACTTGTGCCTAGCGTCTGCATGCCAATGGCGGAGCCAGACCAAATGGTGTGCCGTGACCAAGGAAGCCAGGGATTTCACAGCAAAATGGGCAGCGTTGAGTGTAGCATCCGCCGAAAACTGGACTGCTGCAATGGTTTTATTCATATCCTGCTTCACTCTAGTGTCGTCTGGAGACAGCTTCTCTTGTAACTGATGCAATCATAATAAAGTTAAAAAAGGAAGCAGTGGTTGCAGATTGGATGGCCCAAGCCGTCCAACCCTGGTGCGCTCTCTGTAGAACTTGGTCCAACTGGCATTCCTCCGGACGAAGGCCCTCATCTGGATCATCAGGAATAGCCGCGTTGGGAAGCAAAGCAGCCACTGGGTCATCTACAGTTGGCACCTGAAGAAGAGATGCTAGGTCAGCCGCTATGTTAAAATTCTTCCAGTCTGCTGAAGAAGGAACTGGAGCTGACCCGGGTGAAGACCACTGCTTCTTGACCACGTCGAGGAACAGTGGTGGAGCGGGAACGAAATCCACCTGCTTGGAAGGATCTGCAAACAGAGGGTCTATGGACCCTTGAGTAGAAGGAGGAACCGGTTCAGTAGAGCCAGAGCCAAGACGGTCCGTATTAACCACCTTGAATAACAGAGATTTGAAAATAGCCTGAGGAAAGGGGTTAGTAAAGTTACTCTGGTGGAAGACCCTCATCACCTGATAAATCTGGTTCATGAGGGTCAACCTCTCCAACTGCCGATTGATGGCTCACATAGGAAGGAGTGGGAGAATCCGACCCCACAATCGAAAGAGTGTCCTCGTGATAATCTCTCACCAGGGAAGCCGAAGCGAAAGACCGCAGGGAAGGCTCCCTGCTGGAATCGAGAAGTCGAGATGACAGAGATTGTTGAACGGCTGTATCAATCATATGTTGAATGTTTCTGGCAGCAAAAAACTGTGAGCATGGTCTTGGGTTGACGTGGCTTCCATGGAGGCACGGGGCAGAGCAGAAGAGGAAGAAGGTGCAAGTCCCAAAGTGGATGCAGACTGAACCGTCTCTGAAACCACCACAAGATCCGGAATCAAGACTGACCCCCCACAAATCAGAAGACTGAATATTTAGAGAGCAATCCTGGAGGGACATCTGATCTAGAGTTACTGGTGCAGCCCTCGAACCAGTGACCACCATGTCAGGAAGGTCAATATTAGCCCTATGTGTTGAAGACAAGGGATGATGACTACTGGCCTTATCACAAATTTTCTGCAGCACTTTATCCCGGCGTTTTTCCGCTCTCATGATGGCAGAGGAGTGCTTACTAGCTTTGTGGTGAGAATCCTTGACTTTACTACCAGAACACCTGTCAGAAGGCGCACCACCCTGCATGGCCCTAGAAGAAGGGTCCCCTTGAATGGGATCTAACTTGTCTGAGGCTGCAGCCTTCCGGCCATGCTTCAACTTAGCCAAGGCTTTTGGCATGTTAGGTGGAAATTAGTGCAATGCAGTGCAGGAAGGCAGGATAATGTCACTAAGGATGCTGTGCCACAGGATCTGATGAACAGTTGCCCAAAATCAAATGGCCGCCAAGGTAGTCCGCCTTCAAGTCACAAGGCAAAGGGCTGCCATCATAAAACGGAGTCATCATAAAGGCCAACTAAGGTAAGCAAGGCTGTCAAAGACAAGCCTCCAATTGTAATCAAGGCCAGTTGAGGACAAGACCTGTCAACATGAGGGCTGTCAAAGACAAGCCTCAAATAGTCTGCAGTATTAGGGCTGTTTCAACAAGCCCAGACAGAAGTGCTGCAACAGCAATCACCCAGGTGTTCAGCCCCGGTAAGGATACCAGGGGATCCAATGCCAAACAGGCACAGGCCGAAGCCTGGAGGCCCGATAAAGCGCAACCATACTGAAATCACCGGGCAGCCAAATCAAAATGGTGGGCGCTGCAACTGGGAGCGCGAAGCTCCTCTCAACAGTTATAAGAAATCCAAAATGGCAGACGCTGTAAGTGGGAACATAAAGCTCCTCTCAATCAGCTGTAATTGCTGGATGCCTGGGGCAAAAGTGCAAAACGTTCAAAGCCATTAACAGCAAGCTGAGGGAGAAAATTTCCAGGCAAGGCCAGGCCGGGCAAATAAGCTTCTCTACAAGCTGCCAAACTGTACAGTTTGCAGAAATGGGACGGTGACCACAGTGCAAACAAAATGGCCACCTGTCAATCTTTCTGGGAAGCACGAAGCTCAGCACTGAACAATCCAGCTATAAGGAGCTCCAATCTCCCCAGTGACAATAAAGAAGAGCCCGGGTCCGTCCTTGGGAGTGCAAAGCTCCACAAAGCCCCGGAAAGCTAAAACAGTCAACAGAGCTAACAACATGAGATTAAAGAAAAAGGGAAATTTCTGTCAGCCAGCCCAATGAGTGAGCTGCTGAGAAAAAAACACAGTCCTTACTGTAACAATCCAAGGCAGTCAGAAGAAGCAAATCCAAGTAACAGTCCAAGGTCAAAACCAGGAATTCAATCAGTAGAATGGGAAATAAAAGGACAAGAAATCACCAGAGAAACAGTCCCACACGTCTGTCCAGACGGATGGACTGAGTCAAAAGCTGGAAGCCCCCAATAGGGGCATGACTTAACAATTATGACAGATTCGGTCCATCAATCTGAACAGATGAATACAACCCATGCCTGGCTGCTGGCTCCACCCACAATGGAGAAAGCACAATAAGTACCTTACATACTTAATTAATCTGGTAATTGGTTCCTGCCTATGACATGTATATTGGTTATTATTTTCATAATAAGTAGAAGGTGACTGCTATTTTTTGGTAGCAATTGAGAAGGTGCTATTAGTAAATTATTCAAAACCAGAGCAAAATCAACAGTACTAGTGTTCCTTCCAGTCCATCATGTAAGTTCCCCTTCACAATCTCCATTAATAAATCCATTTAGGTTGCAAGAACAAATTTGGTGATCAATTGGGAAAACCCCATAAATAATGCCTATATTTTTGGAACACTGGGGAAGAGAAGAACACTTGAACTCCCTGCATTTGAATACGGTAAATTCCAAGATGAAGTGTTCTAAATTTCCTGAAACATTATTAGCTTGGCACTAATCAATGTTATGGGTTTTCCAATTTCTTCCAATCATATTTAATCTAAAACACATCTATTATGGGTTTTTTTTCCCTTTTAATTTTTTGGGTGTTTTTCAGCAATAGTTTGTCAATTTTTTTATTCCTGATTATATGCTCTATCTAGAATTGCCCTTATTTTTTAATTGCATTTTAGAATTCATAAGGTTGATAGTTATTTGTATTGTACACATGCACAATTGAAATATTTCCTTAATTTAAAAAATTCCTTAATTAAGAAAGCAGCACTTTCAGATCTTGCAGAGTATTAGGCATAATAAATTGTAAATATTTTGCTTAGAATTTTCTTGGATTACACACAGGATTAAATGTCAACTTTTTGACAGACTTCATTGTCCTACAGTAGCCAAACATATTCTCCAATGCTTTGTGATCTCCTTATCTATTCATACTTTCTACAGCGCTCCTTAGAGCATGAGTTGTTTCCCTACAGTTTTCTAGCTTTGTTATAGCTATCCTCGAATACCTGAAAGCTGAGAGATCCCAATTTTTGTTGTCAAGAATAGTAACAATACTTCTAAAGTTTTTAAATCATCCCAATTTGCTCTCTCCACTAAGCAACCTCTGTTAATATTTTAATACTTTAACTTGAATGAATGTGTAATTGTTTAATTGATTTCTATGATAGTTATATGGGTGCCATCAATATCATTTTCTTCACTCTTAATACTAGAAAAAAATCTATAGCAATGAGTATATGAATGACAATAATTCATCTGTTCATTGCTCTTTGATTCCCTATTCTCAAGTTCAAGGGGTATGTTGATAAAAACAGCAAATTTGTCGCTCATGTTTACAACTATTTCTAGGTCGCTGAAATCACAACCACTTCTAATATCAGTCTGTATAATCTCCCTTTGAACTCCCTTATTCTCAAGTTACTTCCACAACCATGCAAGATAAATATTGAATTAGAAGAATTAGAAGCAGGTCCAGTCTTGTGGAAGGTGGATTTTTGTACCTCTGTTTAGAGGAAGAGGATAGAAAAGTCACATATGATGAATTCTTATTACCTAATCCAATAATATTAAATTGATGTTACTATTTTACATTATGAAATTTAGCATGTGGAATTTAATACAATATAAAACTTAATGCTGAGCTTCCAATCACTATTTCCAAATGGATGATTCCATATCCTATTTTATTTTTTATCCTTAAAAAAACACTCATGTTGGACAAGAAAGGATACTTTCTGGATCTTTCTCCCATAGTACAATTTTTACAGACTCATGACTGCCCTTCCAAATATATATTTTATAAATACAATCAGTAAACTATAGCAATAAAGTACAATATATTGCTTTATTCAAGAGCAAGTTTGTCATAATCCTAAAATTCCTTGGTATTATTTAAATTGCACAATAGAATTACAACTGGTTATATGACTGTAGCCCTCACTAATCTACTGTATATAGACTGTAGGACAAGAGTTGGAGAGGAAAAGGAGTTCCCTGCTAGATACAGGAAATTTCGAGTTGGCAACGTCCAGCTATTTGAATTATTTTGTGCAAGTCAAGTTCAGTCCATGTTGCTCTAAGCATTATGTCCTTATGATATTTTTTCTTTCATTCAATCATATCTAATTCTCAGAGTCTGCTTGGACAAGTCCCTTTAGTTTTCTTGGCCAGGTTTTTCAGAAGTGGTCTGACATTGCCTCCTTCCTAGGGCTGAGAGAAAGTGACTGGCCCAAGGTCACCCGGCTGGTGTTATGCCTAGAACTCATAGCTTCTCAATTTCTACCCTGGGGCCTTAAACACTACACCAAACTGGATTGCATGACATTTATATTCATATTTAAATGCAAACAACTAGGTGGAGAGCAGCTACCTGACCTGTATGATAAAATAAAGAAATAAAATAAAATAAAATTAAGCAAGTCAGGGAGTCTCAGGTTACGGGAAATTTAAAAAAAACAAACAAACAAAACAGAACCTTGGAAAAAGGCAATAGCAAGCCCAATTCAGTATTAGAGCCAAGAAATTTAGTACACTAAAGGCACTTGGAATCAAATTAAACTCCAGTGTTTGTTTTCTCTGCTTAAACATTGACACCAAGGGAGGAGTTTTTCTTTGTTGACTGATTGCATTGTTTGGGGAGAAAGAATAAAACCAACTGGGAGAGAAGAATAAAATCAGCTCTCTCTGTGCACGCAATCATGAGTTGAACTGGGAGCAACGAGCTTATTTGAAAGCAAATAAACAATTAATGTAAAGTGTATTTTGACTCCAAGACATGTAACATTTCTATCTTCAAGTTTCCCTTTCCCCGCTCTCCTGGAGGGGCCTAACGCCTCTCACTTTCTCATTCTCTCGGGTGTTTGGCCTAGGAAAGATCTGTTATTCTTCCACGTTTCTTGCCATATTCATGCAAAAAAAAAAAAAAAAAGCTCTTTTTTCCTTGCAACTTATTTTCATCCTAACGCAGCATTTTAATCATTTGTATTATCCTTCATTACATACATAGGAAGTAGGTTATTGATTGATCAGTCACTTCTAATCTGGCAGAGGAGATATCGAAGAAAAGTTAAGTTCCAGGACAATTTTTCACAGCAAGAAGAGAGTCACAATAACTGAAGGCCCCCCTTGTCCTGAGAAATGAATAAGATATTAGCTATAATAATTCCCAGGACATATTCATACTACTCTCTTGTGCCTAACTACCTATCAAACATGTCATTCAAAATCAAAATTAATTATATTGTCTACAGTTCAGGGAAAGGAAACATGATGCCTTTAAGCAATTGATTCTTAAGAAATGTACTTTTTAAATATTGCTTCTTGAAAAAGCTAGTTAAACATTTCAGTGGATCAAGGTTCAGTAGCATGTTGATCTACGAAACATTTTTTCCTCCTAACTAAAACTGGAGCCTAAGAGTGAAAATGAATTACGAAACGATAAAATGATATTTACATCTTTACATGATAAGCCTACCTGACCTGTTTATTCCTTCAAGGTAACAATGTTGGCCAGGCTTCTATATTAACTTTCCTAATTTAATGATAAAGCTCATTTTAGAAAAATGTAGCAAGTATAATGCAAGTTAACTGGCAACATTGATTAAAAATTAACATTGATAGGATATAGCAATAGCACTTAGACTTATATACCACTTCACAGTGCTTTACAGCCCTCTTTAAGCGGTTTACAGAGTCAACCTATTGCCCCCAATAATCTGGGCCCCCATTTTTACCAACCTCGGAAGGATGGAAGGCTGAGTCAACCTTGAACTGTTCTGAATCAAACTCCTAGAGTGAGCAGTGAATTAGTCTGCAGTACTGCATTCTAAGCACTGCGCCACCACGGCTCACTTCATATAATCTCTTATTCAAGATGGGCTAATGGATATCTATTAAGAATTGAATTGGCGACAAAGAGCTGCATCAATATGTCTTGAATATAGTCATAGAAACATATACCTTTGCTGTGGCACATACATGTTCATCCACTAGTATTATGTTATTGTTAGTTTGCATCTTTATAAGTTTTAGTCTTTCTTCAGGTTTTTTTTAAAAGCATGAGTTATCATTTATCAATTTTTCTTTCCTGTCCACTTGATTTGTCTGTATCCCTTCATGATACACATTTCTGAATCTTTTTGGTTTGCTCCCTGTAACTTTGATGTTGCACACATACAAATTCACTGCTTATAATATTAACAAGCTTTTCATATAGTCAGCTGGTTGAATTATCTAATGTGAAAATGACAGTAACACAGGAGAGAAATCTATTCCAAATGCTTTGATTACATGGTGAATCTTTCAAGGTTGCTAAGAATGAGAACAAAAATTTTTCACTAAAGAAAGAACTAAATGAAGGAACCTAGCAGAGACTTTCTACAGACCCACTCATTCTATTCTGGAAGGAAAAGAAAAGCATAATCTTATGTAGTTAACTATTCAAATCATTTCATATACAGCAGGGTTCCCAATCCCTGGTCCATGGCCTGGCACTAGTCCAAAGCCCACCAGGAACCAGGCTGTGTAAGCAAGTGAAGCCCCCATTCATGCATGCATGGGATTGGAGCAGCATGCAAAATCAGCATCAACCCCGGTCCATGGAAAAACTGCCCTTCATGGAACCGGTCCCTGGCACCTGAATGATTGGGAGCTGCTGATATACAGTACATGTTTTAACCAGTACAAACTGAAACAGTACAAATACATGGTTCACACATTCAAGAACTTTTTATGAAGATGGTAGTTCCACAGATCTCTACCATGAATATTCATTGTCCAGAATACGAACAAACTTTCAGGGTAAGGTATTCATATAAAATTCATCTTCACTGGCAGCTTCTTAATAGTGCAGGTCTCTTTGATTAAAAGCTTTCCACATAGAGGCAAAATACACAGAGCTTTATTTGAAGTAGATAACACTCTTCTAATACAGCCACATTAAATTTACCCAAGCTGAAATTTCTTTGTATGAATGCACTTTCCTAAGTTGAATAAGTCTATGGTAGCCCCCAATTATATTTTGTTCAGGTTTACTAGTTCATTTCTTACTTTTCTCTTGCTGATAATATTATTTGGTTGTGTATGTGCTCTGCTAAGTGTTTGCTTTACATTCATTGATTCTTATCAATTTATCGAGGAAATCATTTATAGAAGGTTTAACAGAAACTCTCAAACAACTCCAAGGGTTATCAAATGTTCCTGCAAAGCCTAGCTATTGTTTCTATTGTTTGGAAATGGTTTCATTGTACAAGCATTGATACTGGTTCCTCAAATGACTGTTTTGCCAAGGCTGGTAGATTCCAGTTGTTTTGTATGGCACTGTGCCACACTGTCTATTTGTTTATGTCAGCTACAATTTAATCACCTATAGATCCAAGTGGAAAGCATATTCCTTGGTGTAGAGTACATTAATACTGAAAACAAAGGAAGAATTAGTCTATCATTACATCTCTTGTTTTCACTGAATTAATAATGCACTCTGAATTTTAACATGAATTCATCTTTGGTACACCAAATTCCAATGAAACAATTAGAAAACACAAGTCTTACTGGTTACAACGATCTAGGTCAATTAGATACTGTTAATTATTCTACTTCAGCTGAGAGTAACACCAAAACAGAATATGCACACAATAATATGAATAATTTAATTGTGTTTTGTTGATCTGTTTTTGCTTTAATGACAAAATGACTAGTATCCCTGAAGCATGGTTGTCACAAGTTTCATCTATCTCATCCAACCATTCTGATCTCATCCTCAAACAGCTGATCTAAAACTGATCTATTCTTGCATATACATTTTTGCTATGGAGGCAAGTTATTATCCTTAATGTACAGTAGAAAAGGGGTTCCTTACTCTCCGCAAACAACTTCCTCTTCCAACATTATAGCACTTAGCAATAGTACTACTTAGACTTAAATATCACTTCATAGTGCTTTACAACACTCTTTAAGTGGTTTAGAATGTCAGCCAGTGGTGGGCTGCCCCCAGTTCGCAACGGTTTTATAGAACTGGTAGTAAAACTGGCGGGAGGCCCCACCCATTGACCCCAACCTCACCAAAATGCTTCTGCGCATGCGCAGAAGAGGATGTGTGTGTGCTTGCTTCGTGCGCATGCGCGCACAGCCCCACTACAGACCAGTAGTAAAGGTAAGTAGAATCCACCCCTGATGTCAGCATATTGTCCCCAACAATTTGGGTCCTCATTTTACCAGTCTCGGAAAGATGGAAGGCTACATCAACCTTAAGCCGGCAAGGATCAAATTCCTAGCAGTGGGCAGAATTAGCCTGAATACTGCATTCTAACCATTGCACCATCTCAACACTATTGTATACAAAGTAAGGAACATACTTTGCCATACTTAAAGCTCCAGCTTATCTAACTAACTCCAACTAAGCTCTGGGCAGTACTTCTCCATTTCCTACTTCCATTTCCCTCTTTATTCCCTCAGTAAAAAATAGCCAGTTTGGTGTAGTAGTTAAGGTTCTATCTTAGAAACCAGGAGATTCTGGTTGTAAGAATGAAAGTTAGTTGGGTGACTTTGAGCTAGTCACTTTCAGCCACACCCACTCACACAGTTGTTATTGTGTGGAAAATACTATTTTTTATTGTAATTTTATTAAAAATTAAAATTGCAAAGATAAAGATTAATACAAACTAAAAAAATAGGGGCATAAAACACAAAAATTAGAAAAATAGCAAAAAAGAAAGAAAAAAACTAGGAATGAAAGAAAATAAGTATAAAATAAGCAATTTCCCTCTTCATCACCTCAATAATAAAATATTGAGAATAAAATAAAATACTGAAAAATTATGAGAGAGGGCTCATGGTAATGCATTGGGCAAAATTTGATTAAGCTATAGTTTTACAGTGTATGGTATTCTGATTCTGAAAACCATTAATTTATAGCAATTACTTGTATATTTACATATGTCTCCACTTAGATCTATAATATAAATTTTCATTTAATAATATGAAAAACCTGTGCTATTCTACATCTATTTTGGGGGAACTAGCTCTTTTCTGAATATGTACTAAGTAGTGAGCTATCTTATTTAAAACGTAGTTCCAATTCTAATCTTTCCCTCCCCACAACAATTAGAAGTAAATCTAATTACAATCAGAGGGAAAGAAGGTTCAGTGGATCAATTTACATTAATGGAGCTACAACATCAAGTTCCCAAACTGAACAAATAGAATTACCAAAGCACATTCAGGGATTCCTCCTACAACACTGTTCACTATTATTGCACTCTGTCAGTATCTTCAAAGGAATGTTTTGCTTTTATGGATACTTTGAGAAAAGCAAGTTGTTTCATAAACCAATGTGGCGTTCAGTTTCTAAAGATCTGGTGAAACACCTCCCTGAGATAGAATCAGCTCTAGAGTGTCTCACTGGGCGAAACAATCTAATCAGTACCTCTGAAATTTCTTTCCAATGTTTGGAGTCTGTACATTTATTACTTCCATGATGCCCACATGCAGAGGTGGTATTCAGCAGGTTCTGACCAGTTCTGGAGAACTGGTAGAGCAAATTTTGAGTAGTTCGGAGAACTGGTAAATACCACCTCTGACTGGCTCCACCCCCATCTATTCTTTGCCTACCGAGTCCCAGCTGATTGGGAGGAAATGGGGATTTTGCAGTAACCTTCCCCTGGAGTGGGGAGGGAATGGAGATTTTACAGTATCCTTCCCCTGCCACGCCCACCAAGCCATGTCCATAAAACCAGTAGTAAAAAAATTCGAATCCCACCACTGCCCACATGTTTAACTAGACCAAAAAGATACTGATCTGTCAAATGATATATGTACGGGTAAGGATAATAGTCAAAAGATAGTGAGGGTTCGGTTTATTTTATCTTTACATTTCCTGCTGCCTTATTAAACAATCATTCTCCTATATTATTTTGTACCAACAGAAGCAATTACTTCTTTAAAATAAAGGCAAAGGCTCTGAGCATTTTGAAGAATCCATAAAAATAAAGGTTTCTTGATGATTAAAGACTTTCAGAGGTGATCAGAGGGGACTGTATAGCAGACCAGGTAAAAGCAAGCAATGGGTGAATCCAGAATCAGAAGTGGATCGTGATCCATGCTGTATGTCTATATTTGCTTTTCTTCTGCCTCTCTTTTATTAACTCTCTCTGTTTTTCTTTTGACATGCTTTCTGCGTTTGCCATCTCTTTCAAATAACAAGATCTAGGAAAGAGTCAAACAGGGAAAGGTCCAGGCAGCTTTCTGAGGTAGTCCAGGTTAGGGGAAAAAAAACCTACACACATTTGATTGAAACTCTCCTTTCTGATGTAGTCTATAGTAACAGAGATTTGAAAGGCTCATTTTGTATTCCCATTTCTCACACTCTCTGAGGGCAGAGTCAACCTTTTTATACTTTTCTCATTTCAGGGGGCTTAAAAAGTGTTTTTGTAACTGCCATTGCTTCTCCAAGGCAATTTGTGTGGCTTTCTACAGATCTTAACTGATTTTGTGTAAAAAGCTATTTAAAATTAAGATAAAAGGATATAACCCCACAATTCATTCACTTCTGAATGAATAAATGAAAAACTGGGGGGGAGGGGGGAACAGAAGAAGGGACTTCTGAGCAGCTGGTGTTCTTACCTGGGAAATATCTCCCTTATCCACAGACAATAGCCAGCTTTTACATCATAACACTCCTATTGAAAACCAAAGTTGCAACAATACATGAAGAACAGTGGCTAAGGCCCAAAAGAAAAGTGAAAGAAATATTTCAGAAGTAATATTACTTAAAAGTATCTAGTGATCTCCAAATTAGAAGGCATATAAATAACCTCCAGTACCTGTTTTCCCTCTTCTGTTACCTGAAAAGACAGTGATGCAATGGTGTCTCCCTGCAGAGAATACATCATTAAAGAGCTACACTCATTTTCTTTCTCAGGTAGAAAATGTCTGAATAGGTACAATATGTAAGATCACAGAATTCATTAAATGGAATACTGCTGAACACCAGAGAGTGAATCGAAGCTACTTACTAAAACACATTCAGGGAAGATCTGACAAGTCTGTTTATAAAGTTACAATCTTTTTAGAGGCACAATCAGATTAGACACTGAAACCCTCTCTGAATCCCTGCCTGTGGCTCTGACAAAGCAGCAGGAAATGAAATATATAAAGCCTGCCTCTCATTATTGAGAATATAAGCAAAAGGCTTTATTCACATTGCATACATGCAAAGAACTTCTGCCTCAAAACTAAATTGAGTGCCAGCAAGGGCTATTAGTAAGGAGGGCATATATAGAGAAACATTTTCTTCAGGCATTCTTCACATCCATCATTATATCACAGTCCAGGTGAGATTTCCTATTCCCCTGTTCTTGATCTATTCCCTCAGTTCATGAATTTATATTTCTCGTGTAATATTCTTCCGGCATTCCCTACTTTTCTGCAAGTCCTTATTATGCATCCAGGCATTTTCTATTTGAAAAGCCAAGTATCTTCATTTAGTAACCAGAATTGTTTGCTTATTGCTGTGTTCATTTATATGCTGCATAGAGTAAGGAAGAAATATACAGGCTCCATTGTCAAGTAAAAAGGGCGGAAGCATTTTTAAAGTCCAGAGTTATAAAATAAATCTGGAAGCAACTCAGGAAGATGTCTCCCTTATAAATGGAAGTATAAAAAAGAAGAGGTATGGGACAATCAAATGTATGCTTTTAGAAATATTCATACTAGATTTCATGTTATCTAGGTTCAGCTTGAGGGGTCATTAAAAAATTGGAATGGATTTGAAAGAGATCTAGCAGCAGCAGCTTTTTCCCAGACTTTGGGTAATGTAAAGGAAAAGAGTCATTGCTATTGCTCAAGATCTGAGCATTTTTCCTGAGGAACAAGAGATCAGGATTACTATATCACAACTCTGATCTTAAAATGAATGCTTTCTATGTTGTTGTTGTTCGTTATTGTTATTTTTAACATTCCAGTAAAGCAACAGATTAAGATGCCCAGCAAATGTGTGTCAAACTTTAAATAAATTATATTATGTTCCATTTAGACTGACACAGTAGGTATGTTCTAGTCCAGGGCTTCCAAAACTTTTTCATTATCCAAAACTACTTATCAGAAAGTTAACTTTTTACCCAATGACACTTTAAGTCAATTTATGTTCCTGTTGTGATTGGATAACTACAGTTTTGGGTAGTTTGTTCAGGTTTGAGAAGTACTGCTTTAACCAAATGTTAACTAAGAAAATTAGATATGGTTAAACACACCCACACCCACACACACATGGAACATTTAACAATGCCTTCTAAGTTAAACATAGGACAGAAAAGCAAGAAAAAACAGTAGAAATATAAATGATTTTTGTTCCGAAATCATTAATCCAAGCTTGTTCGGTCATTTTTTTTGCAAAGAAAAATTATTGTTCTGTTCCATTAAAACAATTGTTGAGCTAAGAACTGCATGCATATTGTTTTAATTAAGTTTTTGGTATCAGTCCGGCATGTACACATTGATCATTACCTTCCTCTGTTTAATGGAGCAGATGCTTAGAATAATTTAGCATATGCTAAAACATAATTTTAGAAGACAAACTTTCCAGGAAGACATTGTGAAATTAGATTTTTAGTAAATGCCAGGAAGTATATTTAGAATCTATCTATACATGGCCTTAAACTGTTTTATTTTCTAGCACTCAGGTGTAAAATAAATTAAGTTCCAGAAGCATAAAAGAAACTTGGATTAAATTAATATCTGAATTTTATAAAAAGTAATTTATAAAAGTAATGTTTTATAAAAGTAATAAAAACCCTCTACTTTTTAGTTATGTTGGGAACAAAAATTATACTACTTACATTTCTGGAACTTGTTTTCCCCTGAAGCATATGTGTGACTTAATTGCCTCTGAATAAAAGCTTCCTTAAAGCCAGAAATATGGGGCTTAATTGATTTTGAAATAACCTTCCAATTTCTGTCATTTTTAGCTTACTAGAAGCCCACAGAAATCATACATCAATAACTGATTTATGCATCAGCTGTTGAATAAAGCTATAGAAAATGTGGGAAAAACTAAGCATGACATCAGCATGAGGTAGATTTCATTTCCTAACAGGATTAATAGGCAGAACAGTAATAGTGATTAAAATATAGTAAAATGTTTTTCACTATGTGGGACAGAATTGTATCCATTACAGTATATATATGCTGATTCTGATATGAGTAAGAGTAAGTAGGGACGTGCAGTGAAACTTCATACAGATAGTACTTGACTCACAACAGTTTATTTAGTGACCATTTTTCACACCTAAAACCATTGCAGCAGCACCCCCATAGTCACATGATCAAAATTCAGACACTTGGCAACTGGTTCATATTTATGTCGGTTGTAGTGTCCTGGGGTCATGTGATACCTTTTGCGACCTTCTGATCAGCAAAGTCAATAGGGAAGCCAGATTGACTTAAAAACTGTGTTGCTAATTTAACAACTGCAATGATTCACTTAACAATTGTGGCAAGAAAGGTCATAAAAATGAGGCCAAACTCGCTAAATAAATGTCTCACTTAGCAACAGACATTTGGGGCTCAATTGTGATTGTAAGTCGAGGACTACCTGTATCTGAAGGCAAAAGCTTGTTTTTGAGCACCTGGGTATAAAAATGTAGCACTACGTAGCAAACACAGAGTCTGTAACTCTAAACAGCAGCAGTTTTTTCTAGGGTTGGATGACTCCCTCTACAGCAGCTAGTTCAATGGTAGAGTTGAGTTGTGGCTCGTCAGCGGCCTGTGCAGCTAGTAGCTGATTCTTACAGCGAGGAGGCTGGTGTGGTGCTGTGCCAGCAGCCTGTGCAGCTGGCACACAAGTCGGACAATGAGGAGGCTGGAGAAGATGTGGTGCCAAAGGCGGGGATTCAGCCAGGGCCTTCAGAACCTCCAGAAGCTCCCTTAAGTGAAGAGGAAGAAGAGGAGGAGCCTCTTCTTGATGCATGGGCGCGCAGAGCTGCCAAAAAGCAGGAGTGGCTCCTCAGGAGGAGGTCTCCTTGAGAGTAAGGCTTGGGGCTAATTGGCCACTCCCTTAGCCTATTTAAGGAAGGACGATGACTGAGGCAATTATCCTTTGGGTCTTGATCTTAGTTCTTTTATCAGTTTCCTGCAAATTGCTTCTGGGCTTTCTGCCAACCATAGTAAGATTACGATTATTTATTCTTTGGATTCTTATAAGCTGTTAAGAAAGTTAATTAACAGCCTTTGTTTGAAAAGACTGATTTAATTTAGTAAACTAAGGTTTGTACAGACTTTGTGTGTGCTGCGTTCTTTGGGGTCCGTAGCTGGGGCAGAACTACTAGTCCTGTGTTTGCAACCCAGCATGTTTGAATGAATCACAGCACACAGGTTTGGGTTTTGTTTTGTTTTTTGTTTTGGTCCGACTAGACCTAATGCAGTTTGTGAGAAGACATAGAGATCTAATTTGGATGGAGACATCTGCCTGTCTCGGCATCATAATCTTCTCCAGATTGCTGTTCCAGGAACTTAGCTCTTAGTCCTAACTGATACAAAGTGGAACCAAAAAATATTATTGTTGAATAGATGTTTCTTTGAACTCACTTTCCCAAAATCAGGCTCAGGGCCAGAGTTATTCTAGCCAACAATGATAATATGTCTATTTCTTTCCTAAGAAATTCAAAAACACAATATGCACATGACTTTATCATTAAATGGAACAAGATTTTACCTTATATTTGGTTTAAAATATGTAGACTGTAGCACTGGGGTTTTTTTTTACTTCTTTATTGTGTTCTTTATTCAATTAGTTGAGAAAACTGGCATTAGACTGTAAACTATGGAGATGGTATTCCAATAATAAAGGAATTGTCTTAAGAAAAGAAAGAATTAAGTAATATAAAATCATGTTTGATTTTGCTTCACAAATTGTTTTTAAATTACTCAATCTGGAAAATATTTTATTATGGATCTAAACATACATCTTTTACAAATACATTTCTGTATCAAAATATTATGCCATTGGAGTAATTAGATTTAACAGATTGCATTAGATAACTAAAAAAAATTGTTTTCTCTAAGAGAGCTGAATTCATTGACAATTACAATCAGTGAATTGATATACCATCATTTAATTATTAATAGTTTTAAAATATTCATTGATTTATTTATTCAATTTCGGTGCTGCTCAAATCCCAAACAAGTCAGAGTTGCTCACAATATAGCAATTATACAAATTCACAATTTGATAAAAGTATCGAATTCATAGAATACATGAAAAATTCTAAATTTTTAGGACTCATTATTTGTAATTGAATGTACAGATGATGTTAGGGAAATGGGAAAGAGATGCTGCCTATGGAACATGCAGACAAGACAAGGAGGGGCCTATAGTTATTTAATGGTCAGAAAAAGAAACTTAGGAAGGAGCCGCCCAAATTGATCAGACAGTTAAAAATAGCAGCAGGAAGTTTGTCTTCAGACACACAAGATTCTGTAAATGTAGCCTTACAATAAAGTAGATTTAACGTTATCTACTAATGTTTCTTGTCTCATTTACCCAGAGGAACTAACATTATTAGAAAAAATATTTAATTTATTTTTCGCGTTATATATTTCATAAAATTATCAAAAGAACCAGGTTCATATGGGGGAGTCATTTGATTATTTAGAATGGAATCAAAGACTCAATGCTTAGAACAGGGGTACCTTATTAATTTTCAAAGATGATTTATATTAAATCCAATATTAGTGTTTCCATATTAGATTGTAATACACACACACGTGTGTGTGTGTGTGTGTGTGTGTGTGTGTGTGTGTGTGGAGAGAGAGAGAGAGAGAGAGAGAGAATGCTTTTGATGTCGATTTAGCATTTTTCAGTCGCTGATAATCATTAATCAGATGTTTACAGAAATATAAAAGAGAAAATAATTAAAGGATGAATAACTTTGGAACTCATTGTGCTGTCCACTGTATGTATTTTTCCTAAATCATTCCTTTACTGGTATCATTCTTATTTGGCAAAATCAGAACGATATATTTTTTTAAAAGAGAACATTTAGAATATCATCAAAACTTTTCTTTTGAATATAGAAGGAAGAAATGTGCCACTTTCTTCTGTAAGCAGTAAACATATCATTTATCATATTACAAAATTATTAAAGAAACATCTTTTCATCCTTAAGCATATAAATAGTTGGATGTTAGCCTTTTGCTTAGTAAACTATAAAGAAAATATGTTAGTTTAAAGGAGACTAAAAATGCTGTCTTGTAAAGTACTATCTAAGAAAACTCTAGAACTGATACATATCTTATTTAGAAAAATTGCTCTCTACCTAAGGAAAGTGAGGATATATCCACACCACAGGAAAGAAATATACAAAGCATAAAGTTCGCAATCAAGGAGAGGACTATGGTCTATGGAAGGATGAAAGTAGATAAAGGCAAGAAATGGAGCAGAAATTGCACAATTAAGTCAAAAGCTCAGAGCAATTCTGACAAATGATTGGAAAGTAGTACTGGTGATTTTTTTGTTCATAAGGAGATGAAGCATTAGCAGATTTCATGAAAAAACATGGAGGTCATTGTGAAAACTGCAGATTCATCAAAAACACTATCTTAACAATAAAAGGAAGATAGGTAGCCTTGGACAATCAATGCATGATTCATGAATTCAGCTGAAAGTTCAGGAGAACTATCTAAGATTAGTTTGAACTAAAAGAAAGCAACAATATGGTAGAATTTGCAATATACTGACTGACTAATATAACACCAGAATGTATTTTATGGAAGCTAATGATGACAATTCCATCTGGTGTATTCAGCAAGGAGAAGACCAATCAAGAAATAAACTAGTGAGATTTTGCAATTTACAATTTTTTAAAAAAACCTCTTTTATACATTAAAACTACAAATAACTACTCAATCAAAATATCTAAAATTCAATTTTACCAAACATTTGTGACCACATACACCAGATGGAAAGTGGAAAAGTATATAACTACTGGAGATATAAAGGAGATTACCCATCTAAAAATTTACAAATCAAATCAAATCACATTTACAGTTACAAATAAAATTACATTTAAAATATCTAATTACAACAAATAGTAATCAAGCTGTGGAACTCCTTAATGAAGCTCAGAGTCAGTTGTGACTGGAGTTGTCCTTTCAGAGAGATTGACTTTATAGAATAGAAAAGGCCTGGCGGGTACATGAACATGGATACTTCTAATGCTATCCCACTACTTCATCATTGCCTCCATTTGCAAACATTTGGTCCCAGATATATCTTGAGTAAAAAGATTGCAATTAAAAATGCTCTAAATAAAACAGCCTAGACTACTGTAATGCTCTCTACATGGGGCTCCCTTTGAAGAGCACCCGGAGGCTCCAACTGGTCCAGAATGCGGCCGCGCGGGTAGTGACGGGAGCAGCGTGGCGCTCCCACATAACACCGCTCCTGCGCGAGCTGCACTGGCTTCCAGTGGTCTTCCGGGTGCGCTTCAAGGTGTTGGTGATCACCTTTAAAGCGCTCCATGGCATAGGGCCTAGTTATCTCCGAGACCGCCTGCTGTCACCGATGACCTCCCATCGACCCGTGCGCTCCCACAGAGAGGGCCTCCTCAGGGTGCCATCAGGCAAACAATGTAGGCTGGTGACCCCCAGGGGGAGAGCCTTCTCTGTGGGGGCACCCACCCTCTGGAACCAGTTGCCCCCGGAGATTAGGAGAATTCATGACCTCAGTGCCTTCCGCCGTGCCCTAAAAACACATTTTTTCCAACAAGCCAGGCTGGCTTAAGAAGAAATTTTAAATATTTTTAATATTTTAATTGGTCTGTGAGTTTTAAATTTTGTAGCCAAATTATATATATATTAAATGTCTTAATATTTATATTTCATGTTTTTTATGTCTGGCTGTACACCGCCCTGAGTCCTCAGGGAGAAGGGCGGTATATAAATTGGAAATAAAATAAAATAAAAATAAATCTGAGAATGAATGATTGGCCTAACTGGCTTGCATGCCCAAAGAAAAATTAGAATCTGGATCTCCCCAATGCTAGTCTAGCACTTTAATCTTTCTATCATCTTTTGCAGGCAATGCAGATATGAAAAACTTGGACCTGGGAGGAAGGTAGCAGTGACTATGTCCAAATCTCAAACAACCCAGCATTTGGGAAAGAGAGGAAATGATCTATTGTAGCAGGTCTTAGCATGTGTTCATGTGATAATTGTTGGCAATTCATATGAAAAGCAGAGATTTTTTTTTAAAATGAGAGAAAACAAAAGGGGTATGCCAGATAAATAGAAACAGAGACTCAAGGCATGAAAAAGCCTACAATCAATGGTATGGTTCTCCAAGTTTATCCCAAGTTATAGGGATGTACAGCTGCTAAGGTCAAAAGTATCATAATTTTTCTCACTGATCCTTGTTTGACCCAGTTTGAAGAAGGAGTACTGTTGATCCTTCCTTATTACTTGCTTAATAAACAATTGTAGGATGATTTATTTTATTTTGTTAGGTGGCTGGTTGTATTCTGTTCTGTACTGAGCATAATGATTTTGGGTGGTTAAAAATGGAAATATTCTGCACCCATCCCTACTCTTTGTTCAGAAAAATCCTTTGGGAAAAAGTTAACGTACTGAGGAAATAGCATACTGTAATGAACTTATTTACCATAGATTCACTGACTTTGTTATTTTATAACATGAGCAAACATAAGTTTTGCTAACAATTCTAAATATTGGAATATTAGCCTTAAATTATAAGCATTTAGCTCTAGTTTTCGTCCCAGCACACACCACTGAAAAAACTACACTTAAAACCTAGGGTTCCATTTCTAGAAAAATGTTCTTTCATGGTATGTTCAAAGATGTTCTTCAATTGTATTTAAATATAGCTTGTGTCCTACTGAAGGCTCCCTATTTGATATTGGATTTGCCTGCTCCTAAAATCCTTTAGGTTTCTTCCCATTTTGGGGATGCAGTTATGGTATTTAGCATTATGATATAATATCATTTAAAAAAAGAATTATTTAGCATCAATATTAATTGTCTATGGAGAGTCTCATTGTGTGTTATTCGTAGGATGCTATGGTTTAGCATGATATGTAAATCTATGTTTAAGTATGCAGGTGTGGCCTTTGTGTGATAAAATTTATAAGGTTCTCCTTTAACATCTGGATCATACTGTGAGTTTCCTTTGGTATCTAGACTAAATTAAGAAAAGTTTGCCACACTCAAAATAGAAACATACTACCAAAGTCTATGGATATAGTTGATTTTAAACTTTGCAGATACACAAATATTTAGTAGAGTTAAAATGTTACATATTTAATATCTACAGAGGATTTAATTAATGGTAAATATATCTGATTATCAGCCAGCAGGATCTTAGGACTGATTTTCAGCTTAGCTGTGCATGAAATACAGATTCAATCAGACCTATGCCTATGTAAAGAATTAGTCAAAATAATTAAGAACACAAATGCACAGACATTTTTCTCCTGTACTTCTGATCTTCCTGTAAGCTAGCTTGTTATGTGATAGTTATAGAAGTGTTCATATACATAAAAATCTATTTAAGCAACACTTCATTAGTTTGAATTGCATTCTTCTGCTCATTTAAATGCATTCATAATTAGTTTAATCTCAGTTCAGATTCTTGAAATGCTTCTATCCCTGTGATACTATGGGAATTCCCTGCTCTTTGTTAATATGGCTGGTTAATGGGATTTGCGAATCCCAAATATTTGTGGGAACTACAGTCAATTACTATACATCAATACATGCATTTGATTTGAGTCTTCAAATCAGTCTTGACTTCTAATGCGTACAAGGCCAAGTCTATGCAAGCAACGTTTTCATAAGTCTTGCCATCGCCTAGTCGCCTAGCCTTCATGCCTCAGGCAGGACTAGAACTCATTGCCTCTTCTTTCTATCTTAGTGCTTTTAGCTACTATGCTAAACTACTACTCTGTAGCAATGAACTCCAAAACAATTTCTGTCTAATTGAGTTCCATGATCATTAACATAAGATGATTTTAAATAGCACAGTAAAGTCCATCAGTTAGAATATAGCACAAGGCTGCAATCAGCTAACTATGAAATTGCCAACCCAAATTTTGTTACACATTCTGTGCAGTGGTGGGTTTCAAAAAATTTTACTACTGGTTCTGTGGGTGTGGCTTTGTGGGCGTGGCATGGGAAGGATACTGTAAAATCTCCATACCCACCCCACACCAGGGGAAGAATATTGCAAAATCCCATTTCCTCCTGATCAGCTGGGATTTGGTAGGCAGAGAATAGATGGGGGCGAGGCCAGTCAGAATTTTCCGAACTACCAGAAAACTACCGGTTTTCCAAACTACTCAAAATTTCCACTACCAGTTCTTCAGAACTGGTCAGAACCTGCTGAAACCCACCTCTGATTCTATGTTCTTAGAATTGGACATTGGACATTTCTTAGAAATGTTTCTATCATTTCCTGCTATCTCTTTTCATCATCTAAGATTCTCTAGAAATTTACTATTTTACATGAAGTCAAGAAACAAGAAAGATCATTTCTCCAGGGCCACATATACAAGCTATTGGATACTAATGTCAGATCTCCCTACCAACCAGCAGGACTAGAGATGAACAGGCAAGGAATAACTATCTTTGCACACAGAGTTATAAGTTTAAGAAAAAGGTTTGAAGTGAGAACCCAAGAATTTTGGTAATTAAATATGATTTCAAATGTAGGAGTTGTATCTATGGAATTCAAAGCTGATAAATTCTTTGTCCCCTCTGCCACTGCCTCCTACTTTTGACATAAAGGGGGAAGATGCCAATTTCTTCTCTGCACAACTTTTCTTTATTTTCCCAGCCATGTTGTTAGTGTTAGAATTGTCTCTTGTGACTTCTTGACTTGTCCATCTTTTCTTACTTGGGTCTTCTATTTGTCTTTATTATGAGGGTCTCTGATCAAAGATGCTGATGATACCTTAAGATTTATATTCTTCTGAAATGGCAGGACTGTATAAGAGTAACAAGATATGATACTCATTTTCTTCATGAATTAATTTGGTACAAGCAGATAATACGGTAAATTGTCCCTTTCAAAATTATAATTATGGTTTATTAATCGTTACAATAGCATGCTATTATATCAGCATACCAGGACTGTGAGAGGATATAACTTATTTATTTTTACTGATTGCAGAGGTCAGTGTTTATTATCCTGCACAACTCTTCTTTTGATTTATTTTCCCTAAAACTTTAATATAGTTTACAAAGTTTAAACATAAGAGATATACAAGCTGGAGACTTCCAGATGTTTTGGATTATTCTATTAGTATTGTGGGTACTTCATCCCTGGAGATTTTAAAGAAGAGATTGGACAGCCATTTGTCTGGAATGATATAGGGTTTCCTGCTTGAGAAGGGGTTGGACTAGAAGACTTTCAAGGTCCCTTCCAACTCTGTTATTCTGTAATTCTGAGTTGAAAGCAGTTTACTTCTTTTCAGGATGGACTAGAAGCTGTTTGTAAAATACAAGCATTTGGTTCAGTTGCCTAAGGAGTCAGGTAAAACATCCAAAGCTTATCTAGGAGAAATGTCTATTTTATTGCTTTTCACATCTCCATCAATCTTGTTTACTTCAGACAGTAGAGTTCAATCTCTATGAACATAAAGGGAAGGAAATGCAAGGAATTCAAAAATGATTTTCATGATCCCTAAATGAATCCACTATATAATAATCAGCATTCCACCGCATGCCATTTTGCATTTGCATTTGATTAATTAACACATGAATCAACACATTAACAAAGCTGAACACATATCTTAAAGGAATTACAGGATGTTCATCTTTATAATCAAGTATTCCAGATTAAAAATTATCTATAGGAAATAAAAAGAGCCTGAGTGACATAGGAGGCTAATGCTCCTACTAAGGCAGCATTTAACATCCAGCTGCCTGCAATTACTGTGAGTTCAATTCTCACCAGGCTCAAGGTCGACTCAGCCTTCCATCCTTTCTAAGGTGGGTAAAATGAGGACCCGGTTTGTGGGGGCAATAAGCTGACTTTGTATAAAATATACAAAAGTATGAAAGCTATTGCTTAACGCATTGTAAGCCACCCTGAGTCTCCGGAGAAGGGCAGCATATAAATATAAATTTGGAAAAAAAATGGAAAATTCACACTGAACTTTGGTTTGGCAGTATTTTCATTTTATGGTGAGAGATGTTCAATGTGTAAGATGAATTTTCAATTAGTTATACAGGCCAACCTCAACTATTTATTTCAGTTTGTATACATGTTATTAGTTGTTATTCTTAGCATCTGTTTATTGCAAGAGTCTGCATGTTTTGCACTGCAGTCACCTAGTTCTACAGCAAATCTTATCATGCATGGTGCAGTGAGAGGTTTTAATTTTCAGCCTATGGTGGTAGAAACAGACACTGATTGTGGCCAAGAGGGAGCGACTGACTCAGGATCAGCCAGCTGGCTTTATGCTTAAGGAAGAACTAGAACCTGCACCTTGACCTCCATACCATTTTGGTTCTTATGTCAATAAGTACACAAATTTATGATACATAAGTTTGACAGGTATATCTCATAGTTATCCTTATCATGTCATTATGTGACCCAATTCTTTCTTATCTTATAAAATTCTGTCCTTTTCAAATACTTGAACTAATTTGTGGCTTGAGCATTTGTTAGCTTCTCAGAAGAGAAGAGAGAATAGTGATTGCCAAAGTATCATTTCCTCCCCTTTTTAAACATTTGGATGAAAACAAGCATATGGAAGAATAAAGCTCTGGATGCCTCCACCATGATTGTCATTTCCACAAGGCCAGATTCCAGAAGAATTGTGCAAAATGATGATAATGGAAGTGACTATCCATGGCTTTATTCTGCAGAAGCACACCTCTTCTGCCAAAAATGTTAAAAGCAAACAGAGAGCAAGACATTGCACCAATTATCACTGGTCCCTACCTACTGGTTTGAAAAAAAAGTGATGTGCAAAAGGGAACAAATAAAGTGTAAAAGGGATCCATTCATTTTCTCCCACCTTCTTCTTACTGTGTGAACAATGGAAAGAAAACAAAGCAGCTCTTCTTTCCTAAACATTTTACAGAACTTGTCAGACATGCTAAAGCCAATATCCTTGACAAGTTCTGTACATTCTTTGGGAAACAGCCATATACAGAAAGAGGCTGTACTTGTTGCCTTCTTATATGCCACATGGTAACAGGGACTTTGTTAATCTATTTCCAGTGCTCTGGAACAGAAAGCCATTGCCTCGTTTTTATAAAAGAGAATCTGCAATTCCCTACGCATTGATCTACCTCCATCTCATCACCACCGTAGTATTCACTTATATATTTCTTTTCAAGTCCTAGAGACTTCGCTTAGAGGACTGCACTTCTTTTCAAGATTCCCTGAGAGAAATCCCTATTTCACATAATGTGATTAGTTTCTGAGTAAGCACGCATTGGATTGCACTGCTTAAGGTGTTCTTGATTGGTTTTCCTTTAAAGTGTAGCTATCACATTTTATCGAAGCACACTGGGTAGTTGCTGCATTTTTGGAAAGGAATTTGAAAGGAAGAATGTTATTTTTTTCTCATTATGTAAAAAGATTACCATCGTACCGAAAACCTTCAAAGACTATTGTGCATGCCTCTTTGTTTATTCTGCATTTGAAATGAAGAGCTCTAAGCATGTATAGGATATCACTCCTTCTGTCAAATGCAGAGCTGCATACTGTCAGAATTTTTTTTCCCCTTTCTGCAAAACAGCATTTTCAAGTTGGGTTTTGGCATTATAATTGTATAGTTGCTTCAGTGTGGATTCTGCACCATGCAGAATATAAGTTGGAGAGCTGTACAGAAGAATCCCTACCTTCCAGCATCCAAACATTCTCCAGTCAGAGAGCCCATTCATTATTAAAAGAAAATAAACACGGCCAGAGCATTGATATCACCAAATATAGTATTAGTATTTATGTTTAATCCATTGTTGAGTGCAATGATGGGTTTCAGGTTAATTTATGAACAGAGCATTAATCTAGACAAGGTACAGATGTTTTTGGTTAGTGGGGAGTGAAAATACATTTTATTTTGAACAGGGCTATGCTCACCTTGATTTGGAGAATTTGGATCCAGTATTTGTCCAGACACAATTCAAGTGGTAATTTACCTACACATATACATACATGTCTATACCATACATTCCTCAAGCGAAGAAATAACATCTACTATCACAAATAATATTTGAGTAAAATACTATATTATAGTAAGGTGTGTAAGGGACCATCTCTGAACAGGACTAATAGCACATGACATGGAAACCTAATATTCCCGAGCCCATTTGGCATAAAATTGCTTTAATTTTCTTTTATCTGCATTGTTTTATTTTTATTTATTTATTTGTCAGGAACGTATTAGGTAATAAGTATAAACATGGATTGGATACATAAAATAGATACAAATAAATGGGAACAGTAGGACAGGGACAGTAGGCATGCTGGTGCTCTTATGCACACTCCTTACAGACCTCCTAGGAATGGGGTGAGGTCAATAGTATACAGTCTTAGATTAAAAGTTTGGGGGTTTGGGGAAGAAACCACAGAGTCAGGTAGTGCATTCCAGGCATTGACCACTCTGTTGCTGAAGTCGTATTTTCTGCAATTAAAAGTTTGGAGTGGTTCACTTTAAGTTTGTATCTATTGTGTGCTCGTGTATTGTTGTGGTTGAAGCTCAAGTAGTCATTGACAGGTAGGATGCTAATGCATTGTCCTCCATTTCCACAAATCGCTTATACAAATCACATGTCTCAGCTCTCTGAGCTCACCCTGAAGATGCTTTGCTAACAGTTCTTTAAGTGCACATCTTTATGAGACAATCTTCCTCTCATTCACAGCATATAGCTCATTTATCTGAACTAATGAGGATGTTTTCCTTCTTTCTTTAACTTCTTTAGTTTCCTTTAATAATGGTGGTATTTGCATGACAACATCACAGTTTTGCAGTTGATACTGCTGCACTAAATCACAACTAACAATACTAATTGAGTTAGCAGAACAGACTGAGAAATCTACCTCAGCTCAGCTTTGTATGTCACACAGCTTAATCACTGGTTATGATATGCCAAAAAGCTTTTCTTCGCCAAAAGTATCCATTTTAAATATGTCCTGTTGTTTTGCTGAAGTACAATCTTTAGCTAAGGTAAAAGATTCAGTCCTCCAACCTACTTTTCATGCTTTTTAAAAGATTTTGCAGACCATTGTAGTAACACCAAAGCTGGTAGCGATTGCAACAGCACTTAGACTTATATACTACTTCATAGTGTTTTACAGCCTTATCTAAGCAGTTTACAGAGTCAACATATTGCCCCCAACAATCTGGGTCCTCATTTTACTGACCTCGGAAAGATGGAAGGCTGAGTCAACATTGAGGCAGTCAGGATCTAACTCCTGGCAGTGGGCAGAGTCAACCTGCAATACTGCATTCTAACTATTGTATCACCATGGTAACTCCAGATGCTGAAGTAGCATCAGGCAGAAAGATGGTAACAGGCCACAAACAAAGCAGGAGGAAGTCAAGATTTGCTTATACAAGTGCAAAACTTAAAACAGAGGACAAGAAATGGGAAGGGGAACATCTATTTCCCATGTATGAGAAATAGAGATGGGAGAAAGGAAAGAAAAAGGAAGAATAAAGAGGAAGACTCTTGGCTTTGCCAAATGAACTAACTCATGATTCCCATTTTTATTCACCACCCTTCTTGCACGCAAACCTGCCTCTAAGATGGAGATATAGCATTTAGTAACCACCTACTAAAAAAAAGAACAACGTCTGGCAATTTTTGAGCTTCTGAAAACAAAATGAAAAGTGAAATATGCTTTGATACGTAAGCCTCATACAAACAGCTTACTCAAATAGTGTTAAGAGGTGTGATCTGGATCTGTACGAGGCAGGGCCCTACTAGTAACAAAAGAGTGTGAGTGAGTGAAAAGCAATCTGAGAGGTCAGGAAAAAGGTAGTTTCCTGTCAGTAAATAGAAGATTATTGGCCTCTCAGTGGTAGCAATAATACCTTAGCATGCGAAACCTGTAGTCTCCATGAAGTAGAGTATAGCTGTAGAGAGTTTAAAGGATGACCTTGACACAGACAAAGGGAAGATCAATTACCAGTCCAAGAAATGGCTCATTCAGACACTCCACCCCCATTTCACAAAAAGACAAAGAGGAGAGGAAGCACATTCAGTCTTGCAAAATTTTGTTACTGAAGACATTCTAGTAAAAGTAGTTTAGGCATCTTTCTTGGGCTGTAGGCACCTGTTTATGCAACTCTTTCTTGGCCATTCTACGTTGTAGAAAGAATATGTCAAAATTGAACCGCTTTGCTTCTTTCAAACCTATTGCTTTTCAACTTGCAAATGAATGGAGTGAAGGAGATGGAATGTGGAGAATGAATGCAGAGATTGTGAGTGCTTGGAACCAGCAAGGACACCGCTGCAGGTGATTGAGAAAGAGATGGACTGTTCTCATAAGAAAACATTATGTCCAAAACATAATTGGACAATGTGATAATCTAGGGGTCGGGAGAAGGAGAAAGGACTGTTTAATTGGGCAAGCATATGCACGGGAAACCAGAGCTAGTTTCGTTTCTTCAGGTACCAACATGGTGTATAAAGTTTTACTTTTGGGAATTCAATTCTCCCAAGAGTGTTTCCTTGTTTTGGGTTTACTAATTGGACAGTTGACAGAACATGAAAGAACAGAGTGCTTAGCAAAATTGCAGACATTTGTGTGGTCTTCTTTCCCTCCCATTCAAACCTTCTCAGCATCAGTGGGAAGAGCTGCCAATAAAGCTACATCCTTGACATAAGTGTGAGTAGAAACAGGATGAGATGTTTTCCTTCAGAAGGAGTGGGTGATCCAAAAGGGAGAAAAAGAAGTATAGCAACAGAATGTAAAAAAAAGGTGCAAGAACTCTATATATTGGCCATTAACAGAAAGAAGAATCCCTAACAGAAGTAACTTAAGAGAGAACAGAGAAAGAAATGTTGATAAATATTAATACAGAGCATAATATTGTATATAGGTAGTTGCAACAGTTAATAGGTAAGCTCCAAAGAACCATTAGAGAAAACTGGAAAAGACCATGTTTGCTAAATTTTAAATGTATCACATTGGATCCAGAAATAGATTGGCTCTTTTTTCAAATATAAATGAGATCATATACAAGCACAATTGTGTTGAACTAACAGTCTTGTTGGATGTTTCCTTTGATATTTATTCATTCACTAGGTTTACATGTCATTCTGATCAACAAGGGACTCTTAAGTAGCTCACACAGCTCCTCCAGTAATCAAATACAAAATCGTAATAACATTCACCACAATAATAATTCAAACTGAAGAAACAAAACCCTAACAGAAGGAAATTCCCTGGTCAACAAACATTCCTCAATAGAGGGAACCATCCCATCTTTCAGGTCCTAGGGGTTTGAAATAACGATCCTTATAAAACACTAAACTGATATCTGGGAGCATAGTATTTCATTAAAAGGAGGCAGCAATAGAAGTGGGCAACCTTGAAATATCCATAAATGATATTCTATAACAGTAAGGGACTAGAAGAAGCCCATGTTCTTAGATCTTATTAGTCAGGCAGAGGCCACAGGGAGAAGACAATTCCAAAGATACCCAAAATCCAAACTATGAAGAATTTTAAAGATGGCAACCAGCAGTTGAATTGTACCTAGAAACCGACTGGCCAATGTTTTGAATTAATAGTTATAAAAGTGAACCAATTAATATGTGTAGTTACTTGAGGTTCTGCATTCTGGACCAATAGCACCATCTAAAGCAGTGGTTCTCAACCTGTGGGTCGGGACCCCTTTCGCCTAAGACCATCCGAAAACACATATTTTCAATGGTCTTAGGAATAATTTTATGGTTGGGGGTCACCACAACATGAAGAACTGTATTAAAGGGTTGCGTTATTAGGAAGGTTGAGACCCACTGATCTAAAGGCTCTTCAAGAACAGGCCCCTGGAGAATCCCAATGGGAGGTGACCAGGGCATGAGTGATCATGAGCAGGGGATCTAGATCCAGAAAACACTGAAACTGGTACATGAACTACAACTGAGCAAAAGCCTTCCTAGCTGCACGCTGTCACCTGGTCTTTGAGCAGAAGCTGTAAATTCACAGAGATACTCAAATAACCAGACCAGCTTTGCGTAAGAAACAGTAACCCCATCTGTCCCCTAGTGGTGGAATAACACTGGAATCAGAAAGCTTCCAAACTCAAACACAGTTTGTCTTGCTGGGATTAAGCCTGAGTTTATTTGTTCCCATTCAGACTCTAACAGCCTTGAGGCACCAGAACAGATTTACCAATTTCTCAATGACTTTCCCAAGAAAGGGAAGATAAAGACTGGTTGATAAGTTGTTCAGTAGTCGTAGGATCTATGATAATTTCTTGAGGACAAACTCACTATTACATTACCCAGATGTATAATATGGTCTCTCCACTTTTAAATAATAGTTCTATTGCTAAGGTCTTCTAGTAAAGTAAGCTTCCTATGGAACATTTTGACACTAATCCAAAAATCATGGAAACAGATGGTCAAACATGTACATCCATTTTTACATGTGATCAAGGATATCTTGTAATATTACACAGGAGTCAGGATGGCTGAAACATAAATTACTAAATCATCCTTGGCATAAAGACTTCCCCCCTTTTAAACAGACAGGAAAACTTTCAATACTTGGTTCAACATACTTAAACAACATTTTACCATATGTATATTGCCATATAGTTCTCCTGCATTGAGTTCTGACAGTACATCCTCTACAAACACTCCCAAATGCATGCCCATAAAGGCAGGTATTTTTACATTTTTGTGTGTACATTTTTATAATAGGCTATGGTTTGACCCATATGTATTGACTGAAGATAAGTGAAACATTTTTTGTGGATATCTATGGAGATTATTAGTCATCCAGGTCATGGTTGTCCCAAATGTGTTTTTTCAAGAGGCAACTGGACTTTCTTGTTTTTGTTTAAAGATGTTTCACTTCTCATCTAAAGATGAGCTGATGGAATGGAAGCGAAACATCTTCAAAGAAAAACCAGAAACTCCAGTTGCCTCTTGAAAAAGCACCTTTGTGACATTTTTTGTGGATGCTCATGTTTCTGCAAAAGAACATGTTATCCATGCAATAAATCATTCATATATTGCTCTAATAGTATCATAGAATTTTATTAAATCATTCCTGGATTTTAAGATTTGTATTATAGAAATATCTCAAGACTGGAGCATTTACATTTTCAAATATGCTACCAGGGTATAAGATTATTTTGCCCCGATTACTAGCTACAAGTATCTTCCCCTGATTACTACCGCCATCTACTGGAATTGCTTTTTCACCTTCTTTTTTTCCAGTTCACATTCTGAAACATTACAGAACAGAATAAATTGCTATTTCTCTCCATGCTATAGTATTTCTCAAGTTTCTGCTTCACCAATTTGCAAAGAGCAAACTGGTATTTTTAAAAGGTCAATTCCCTGATGCCTTCATTATGATCAGTTTCACTTTTGTAAGAAGAAAATCACTGAAAGTTAAGTAGGTAAAGTTCTCTCAAATATACTGCTCTTTTATCACAATGAATCTATTTGCTTTTCTGTCACACTATCACTGCACGTTTCTTCTTCTTCTTCATTTTTGTTTTGAAACATGTGGATAAATTGGCATCTAAAACAATAGGCTACAGTTCACAATGTTTAAAATAACTATTACAGAAACACTTTCTATAACATACATTTATCATTTATTATTGTTGTACACTGGAGCATCAGTATATTTCCGCACTTGAATAGCCACATGGGATCATGAATAGCATGGGTATCTTGGATTCTAACACCTCTATAAGTCTGAATACATTTTATTACAAAGGATTCAGAAATAATCAATGATCCAGCTGACTATGTGCAAAACCTCTGGTGTTAACCTCCTGTAGATGCCATTGATTAACACTGTTCCAGTAGGTTTTTAAAGCTTAGGAACAATTATAGAAGAAAACTGGAACTATCCCACTCAATAGGCAGCACACAGCCATTCAAAAACATTTCTGTTCTCTAATAAAGGAGATAATAGAAGCAGAGAAATAAATAAGTCAAGTCAGAAAACTAAACATCTGAAACAGATTTCTTTTTTTTAAAAAAAAATGAGCTACTCAAAAGTTACTCTCAAAACATAACATTAGCAATAAATAATAATCGCATCAGATCGTTTATATCAGGGTGTCAAACTCACATTGTCACACCAGTGTCATGTGACGTATCACAATTTTTTCCCCCTTCGCTAAACTGGGCGTGGGCATGGCTAGCGCCTGCCGCATCTGCCCCTGGGCCGCAAGTTTGACACTCCTGGTTTACATTATCCGTATTTCAATGTTTTTGTCCAAACATCTTTTTTAAAAATATTTTTTTTTTCTAAAAACAAGCAAAACAAACCAGTTTCAGTTCATCTATATCTTCTGTTTGGTTAAACGGCTTGCACTACACACCCTCAACAATGTCTTTTTTGTGTCTCTCCATTAATATTCACCCAGACTTTTCAGCAAGGTTTTTATCTTTGGAATCATGAATTTCCACACAGATGTATTCTTTATATATGGTGTGACTCCATCTCTCCTTTTGTTGGGTCTGTTCCTTTTGAACAAATTGCTTCCTTCCAGTATTGTGTTCCAATCAGGATATCCATTCTACCAAGTTTTAGTCAGGCCTACAATCTCATATTTGCCCTCCTATACTCTTTAAGTTCAAATTCTGTCTGTTTACGGCAGCAAGATTACTTTATGCACAAAAATTGAAGGATGCTTCAAGTTCTACAATGGACGAATGGTTGCAAAAGCTGATGGAGTTAGCAGAGATGGCTAAATTGGCTGTTTTGATAAAAGAAAAAAAAACACAGTTACTTGTGTTTCTATTTGGAAACCTTGGAAACTTTGATTTTGGTTTTACTGATTGGATAGATCTGTTGTTATAGAAATACATACTTTTATTATGTAAAAGTAAAAAGTTGAGGTTTGATGTTACTATCTTATTCTACTGCACCAAAAGGAATTGGAAGCCAATGCCTTTTCTTTCTTTTTCTGTTCTTTTCTACATTTCTGTCTTCCCTTTTCCCTCCCCTATTTTTCCTATTATTTGCTTTTGTATTTTTTGTATTCGTTTATTGTATTTGTTTATATTATATTTATATTTATAAATTAATAAAAAGGATAAAACTCAGAATTAAACAAAAATAAAAAGTATTCCCTTAAGTTTCAGTGTTGTATGTCCCAGTGCATTTCTGAGCAACCTTTTTACTATCGCATTCCTTATTATAAGATTTGTTGCCTTTGGCATGTCTTTGTGAATGTGGTTCTCCTTTCCCTTCTTGATTTAATTTAATTTAATTTAAAGCCCTTCAAATGACCTTAGCAAGATGTCTTCCAAAGGCAGTCTTTCCAGTATTTGGTCTATCTCTTGGCAGAAGCCCTTATGGAGAATGAAGGATATAGTTCAGGAATCCAAAGTTTTGTCAGTGACATCATCCTTTGAGACAACAGTTCACCGCCAGAATCTTTTGTTCCTTTCTTGGGTCGTTACCATCAGTTAGAAGCAGTTTTTATGAAATATGTGTAGAGTATATGCTACAATTCTGAAAGTACTACATGTTTCTCCAAGCCCAGTGGGACTTTTGATTTCTTTTTCAAACTGCTTTTAAAATTGATTCAATTACAGAATCACCTGTATGGGGATCGTTGACTTCAGAAGCAATCCAGAGCATTTTCAATCAAATCAGAAATTTGCATGACACAAGAATCCCTTTTACAAATCAGCATTACTTCATAAATTTTTGAGCTTGCCAGCACACATGGAATTTTTTATAGCAGAATGCTGGCAAGTATGAGATATTTGAAGCATTTCATTGGGCTTACTACCATCTTCTATATGTTAAACCAGTCCTGCAACTGTAGTGAAAAGGAATAGGCATGCTTCTTCTATTCCATGTCAACATAATGGACCAAGATTCTCTGCCAACCCAACATTAGCTTTTTTTAAGTGTTATTTAAGCACTGAAGATAAAAATTATCATAGACAAAATAAACAGCAACATAACTTCCAATTATATAGATGTGGCTAGCATATTAAAGACACTACCACCATCTCTTCTTCTAATTGTAGTACATCTCCCATTTTTGTGTGTTGCATGTGAAATAATTCAGCCAAAATAAAATATTTTGTAATGGCTTAAAACAAAAGCAAAAACAAACTTAAAAGAGACATTTCTAAATGGTCCAATTTCAGGCTGCATGCCCTTTCTTCCCCGTAGAAGGTTATATGGTCATCAACCAGTAGTGAGTTTCAAAATCTGGGGCTACTGGTTTGCTATCGGTAGAGTGTGGGCGTGGCCACTTGCTTTGCAAGTGTACGCCACTTCTGCACATGCGCAATAGTTTTTGATGATGTCTGGGCGGAGCCTCCCGCCGCCACCACTACTGGTACACCTGAACTAGGGCAGACCGGGAGCAACCCACCACTGTCATCAACTCTATAAATGTGATATTAGGAGATACACATTAATTCATTTGTTAAAAATGGCACCACATCTTAGGACAGAAAAAAAATAAAAATAAAATGAAATGACTGATTTCTTCTCTGAATATCAAAATATGATCTAAAAACAGTTTTGTTTAAACAGGCTATTTTTTCAAAATGCAAAAGAACTCATTATACAATCTTGAATAAACCTGCTAAATTGTTGGGGAGAAGAACTGATTAAGACCTTGGCTTGATGGGCATGTTGTGCAGCCAGAGATCATTCTTTCCTCCCTTACTGCCCCAAGCAAAACCAGTTACAGCTTTTAAGGGGAAATGTTCAGCTAATTATATCAGATCTGTTTGTTGTCAAAGTGTTTTTGAACTAAACCATGATGATCTTTTGTTTACTCTTGGTGCTTCCCATTTTAACATATGGTTTCAACGATTTATCTTGTTTGCAGACTGCCTAACCTTTTAAACAATGTCATACATTCTCTTTCTAATTATCAGAAGTATCTCGGGAAGAGCAGGTGTTGTTTGCTTCTTATGGCATTTGATTCACCAAGGCTTACAGTTTTAACATATTAACTCTTAACAACTTGACCTGCTTTAAATAAAAAAAAGTTTCTAAAATTATGAAAATGTTGTATGTAAATCAATATATCTACTAATTTGCCTCTGTCTTCTAACAGCTGAGTGAAGTTTTAAGAAATAGGCAGTATTTTCCAGCAGCAACTAAATTGAACAAGTAAACAAATAATTTCCTCTAAAAATGAGGATATAGGAAATGGTGTACAAGAGGATAAATGATTATATTGACAATTGAGTTAATATTTATACCTAAAGTCTTTCATGAGAAAGGAGGAGCTTTTTCCACATCAACCTGAATGGCGTACCATATTTTTGAATTATTTATTTATTCAGTTTAGATACTGCCCAGAAAGTGACTCTGGGCAACTGACAAAATGGTAAAAAGATACATATAAAAACAATTAAAATTAAGAAGACTTACACAATCCCTTGCTTTGTGTGTTAAAAGATGATGAGAGAAACTTACTGTTTATTTTGATTGACTGAATGTAGAGTCAAAAAGCAACAGGAATCATATTGGGTAGAGACAAATCGAGGGCTTATATAATTTCTAAAGAAAGCAGGTTGCAGAGACATAAAATGTGCTTAGCATTAAGATAAATAATTATAGCTGTTGTCTTTTCATACTTTCTTCTTTTCAATTTTTTGTGCGTGCAAATAATTTTGACCCTACTAGAACTGTGGAAAAACTGGACTGAATCCAAATTTCTATAAAAGATAACACCAAGGAAGTTTTCCTTTTTTAGATCCTAGACACCATTCTGTATTTTCCCCCGAGGGCTGGAAAGATTTGAACAAATACTATTCAATATCAGTTGTGATACAATCAATGTTTCAGTGAATAACATTCTTGAAATCTTCTGGAACACCTGAAAAATCGGGGGGGGGATCTGAAAAACACTCTAAAGGACTCTTTCTCAGTGAAGTACATGAAGAACTCTATTCTACAATGGAAGCAAAGTCTATATAGAAGCTCTAAAACTGGGATTATCAAACAGAGGGGAGCACTCACCAAAAAGGTTTATTAGGAAATTCCAAGGAGGTCACAAGAGGAAGGAAGGAAGGAAGGAAGGAAGGAAGGAAGGAAGGAAGGAAGGAAGGAAGGAAGGAAGGAAGGAAATAAATTATTGACTTAAAGCAAACCATCAACACCTTAAAGTAAGGTAAATGTTCCCCACATACATATGTGCTAGTCATTCCGGATTCTAGGGAGCGGTGCTCATTTCCATTTCAAAGCCAAAGAGCCAGTGCTGTCCGAAGACATCTCCATGGTCATGTGGCCGGCATGACTAGATTCCAAAGGCTCATGGAATGCTGTTACCTTCCCACCAAAGGTGGTCCCTATTTTTCTACTTGCATTTTTTACGTGCTTTCGAACTGCTAGGTTGGCAGAAGCTGGGACAAGTAATGGGAGCTCACCCCATTATGCGGCACTAGGGATTCGAACCGCTGAACTGTCGACCTTTCAGTCGACAAGCTCAGTGTCTTAGCCACTGAGCCACCACATCAACATCCTAGGGGAGAACAACTTCTCGCCTCAGGACACTGCTACAGGGCATTGCATACCAAAACAACTAGACACAAAGACATTTTTTCTCTCCATGCCATCACTCTGCTAAACACCTAATTGCCACAGCACTGTCTTATGTCTAACAGTATCTAACTTTGTAGGAGGACTGTATTGCTATTATCCTTCTTATCTTCTTCATCTTCTCGTCTTATGATTTATGATTGTATCTTATGATTTATTATCTATGACTTACCACTTTGTTGTTTGTATGTACACTGAGAGCTTATGAACCGTAGACAAATTCCTTGTATGTCCAATCACACTTGGCCAATAATAGGAATATTCTTATTAAGAGCTAGAGAGAGATCAGAGCTGCAGGAGCATGAATGCAATTGCCATCTTCTCTTTTATTGTCTTAGTAACAGAAACAGAATTCTGATTCATATCCCATAGCCTAATTTCTTCCTCTTGAAAGTGGAGTAGGGAGAGAAGAGACCTTGAATCAAATTATAGCTTATATCTTTTTAGCATGTCTGTCCTCCATCTCCATATCAGTTTTCAAAAGCAGCTTCTCACACCTTGTCAATTAGACCAAGCCCCCTCAGAAACTGCTCTCTATTCCTTTTTACCACTTTCCTTTCCAAATTCCTCCCATCCTTTCTTGCAGGATCTCATTTATCACCCAGCTTCACCAGGATTGTTTTAGTACTTTCTGCAGGATGCACAAAGCAGCATATATTTCCTGTCTGCCTTTCCTCAAACCAAATAAAACTCCTAGTAAGTAACCTTTCCTTTTCTTTCTCTTCTCCATTCTTTTTTCTTCTTTTTCTTTTTCTTTAGATTTAACAGACATTCAGCCTTAATAGACTTCTATTTGCTCAGAGATTTTACTGTAATAGTAAACAGTAGTATGACAAAGTAGTAAATTAGAAGTTTATATTTGTAGGCAAATTGTGATGCAGCAATTCTTCCACTGGCTTGTTTCAACCAGAAATTACACTCTACACAGATTTATGAATTAGGATAATAACACTGAAAAACAAATAATTTGTTCCAATCAATTATGAGAACTTATTTGACTTAATTATCATCTTTACCAAGTACCCTATGAAGTTGTATTTGTGTTTTAAAAATAATTTTAGAAAAAGCTTTAAATGAGCTGACAGTTTTTCCAAGACCCGCCTTTTTATATTTAAGGAAAATTTTTCCAGCTATTCAATGTCCTGAGGCATATGGCTTTTCACTTGTTGATAAAGCCTAGAGTACATTCAGTATGCAAGAGCACATTCAAAAAGGCACAGTGCATTTGCTGATAAGGAAAAGAGGAAAAGGGAAGGAGGAGGAGGAGGTGGTGAAGGCTCTGTAGGTGCCTGCTAATGCAATCAAATAAGGAAAAATGTCAGGTTATAGAATGGCACTGAATTTATCAGACACACAAAAGATCATACGGAAAAATCAACAGGGGCCAATATTATTGCACAACTGTCATTGTGTTGATTAATCCACGTAAGTCATCTGCAATGCTAACATATAGAGTCCCTGCTGGATCAGACACAAAGGTCTCTTTGTTGAAGCATCCAGTTTCTCATAGTAACTAGCAGGTGCCTCGTAGAAGCTCAAAAGCAAGGAGGAGGCCATGACCCCCCCCCCCCAGGTTTTGGCTCCCTATCTATTATGTAGATTCAGACTGCTTCTGCAGAGTCAAAAGGCTATCGAGTTGAAAGTGCTACTACTATTAAAAGTAGTATAATTTGATAGTGTTTTTTTCTGCTAAGAAAAAATGTACCTAGTTCTTTATTTTCAAAATAATTTATTCTGAATGTTGTCACAGTATAAACAGAACATGTACGTGGTCTGTCTCTTTCATATTTCACCTTCAGCTTCTCAGAAAGTTCTTGTTAGATCCTGGGCTGCTGGTATGCTCTTCTTGATGATACAGTAGTTCAATCTATTGTGACATTTTTATGGATAGTGGAATAATTCTGGGGAAGCAAAATTTCACGGAGCAAAATCTGTAAAAAAAAATGTAGCTACTATTCCAATAAAAAACATCTCACTGGAGCCCATTTTATAATCTATTTTAGGGGACAGGGCTAGATGAAGACATTTTATTTACTGAAGTATATCAACTTGTATCATTTTTAGACTGCAATGACATTTTTATCATAACCAGAAATATTATTGTTTTATTCTACTATTGTAATTTAATACGCCATTTATCATTTTTAATCTATATATTTGAATACAACCCTGACATCAGATACATTGGACTAGAAGACCTCCAAAGTCCCTTCCAACTCTGTTATTCTATATCTAATGGAACAAAAGGCAACAAAAGGCCAAGGATTTGGTTCTGTGAATCATCCATCCATCCATCCATCCATCCATCCATCCATCCATCCATCATCTATCTATCATCATAATGACTTCTGTTTTGATGAAATATACCTTTTTATTAGAAAAGATGACTCCCACATTCCTAATTCTCAGGCATGAGTGTTTAGGGGGCATATATTTGTTGAGCATTCCTCACTTCTCTCAATGGACTGCCTATGTCCCTCCTTGATTCTCTTTTCCCCACTACTGATATACTCTCTTCCCAGAAAGAACCTTCTCATATTCATTCTTATTTTCATCATTATAAATCCTAATAGTTTTTGGAACACTTTGGATATGTTACAATTGCATCGAGCAATCTAGATTTATCTCGGATGCTCTAGTGGTCTATGGGGCCATCTAGAAGCTCCCCTATAGCAAGTTGTTTGTCTTTCAGATAATTTGGATATCAGCTTTTCATTTGTTTAAACCTGTGATGGCGAACCTATGGCATGCATGCCAGAGGTAGCACGCAGCGCCCTCTTTGATGGCACGAGAGCCATCACCCCAGTTCAGCTCCGCTGCACATGCATGTGTGCCTCCCGCCAGCCAGCTGGTCTTCGGGTGTCTGTCATGCATGCATGGGGGCAGGGCGTGTGCAGGAGGGCCGCACGTGCACATGTGGGGGAGTGCATGCAGTGGGCCGCATACTCATGTGCAGGGGGCAGGGGGCATGCAGCGGGCCCATGCACACATTGCATTTTGGGGGTTCAGGGGCGCGCACGTGCATTTGTGCCTGTGCACGTGCACTTTGGGCACTCAGTTCAGAAAAGGTTAGCCATCACTGGTCTAAACCAAAAGGGCCTGTAAAGTTCTTACCCAAAACATCTACATCCAAAATGTCCTTGCACTTCAGAAATGAAGATGCTAGCTGTGAATGCAGTTCCCACATCAGTGCATAGAATCCGTTAGGAAGTCCGTATCTGTGAATCAGGGTTGTCTTAAGATAGTGACCTCACAGGTCTGTAACAGTTCAGCTGCTCCTAACATTATCCTTGTTCACAGGTATTTTCCTATACTAGAGAAAAACTAGAGAAACTCGGAACTATTGTATGAGAAATAGCTAATACGGACCTACAGTTTTTGCTTATGGCAACTTTAACAGCAATATGGGTTTTAAAACATTAAATATACATTTCCATTGCAATACATAAAATCCATTAAATTTAACATGTTATGAATAAGAGAATACAGAGGTACTAGGAGGGCATTGCAGAAAAGGATCTCTTTTCCAAGCTTGAACATAGTTTTTACCCAGAAAAGAAATTCTAATATCTGAAACGCTTCTTCCGTACCAGCTTACAAGGTGCTTCCCCCCCCCCCGAAAACAGAATAGGAGGCATGAGTTCTATAGATCCACTAGATCCAAAATCCACCTAGTTCCCTAACTTGCCATTAATCAAGATGTAATCCATGCCAGTCCTGATGCTGACATAAATTTATTCCCTTATGATTGATCTCAATAGAAGAGAACATGTTTAATTTATAAAGTGACCAGATTGTGGAAAGTAAAATAGATGAAATCTTGCTTCAAATTCAGTTCAAGCTTGTTAAATTTATGGACGCACTCAGGTAACTATATTTATCTATCCACTGCAAGTTTTATTTTACTACTCTATTCCTGGTGGTTTACAACTTTATAAAACAATGACTAAGAAAAAAGAATAAGACAAATAATACTATCTACACACATACAGTATGTATATATGTATGTATGTTTGTGTGTGTGTGTATACACATAAATACATATAAAACCATATCAGAATATCCACACCCTATTGCCAAATATTAAAAGATATCCTGATTAGCCGGAACTTAGCCATTAAAATCCTAGGGAGGCAATCGGTATTAAGCTTATACCAAGCAGTGGTTCCACAACAAATGAGCACTGATTCCAGTGCTCCCATCATCCTGCTTACATAACACACACATCAGGTTCAAGTAGACACAGGCATCCTATACGATGCACCAAATCATATAGGGCTATATACATTAGAATCTGCATAAAGATTTGTATCTAGAATACTATTGACAGCCAATGCAAAACCTGCAACACCCTTCTAATGTGCAAACAGCAGCTTTCACTGCCAACACATAGATTGTTGCATTTTCTGGCATAATACAGAAGTAATCTGTCATCCTCAGGGTTTATCTTCAATTATCCAATATAACCTACAGCTCTAAAATTCTACAGAATCTGCCTAACCTCAAACCCCAAACAATGTTCATGAAGTGCTAGCACATGCCATCTGGTGAAACTCAGATAAGAATCAAAACAGCAAATTCTGCCCCCATTTCATTTCTACCTTGGTAACTAATTATATATCATTCTGACAAGTAACATTGCTGTTATAATTTTTTAACTTTTTAATTTTTTTTAAAAAAAATAGATTCATTTTTCCCATCCAAACTTACAAATGTGTATTTTAAAAATCTAAAAATAGCAGCATAAATTTAAAAACAATTAAAGCAAACTATTAGGAAATCAACTTAATTAATGGTAGAATCAAGAGCTTCTTAGAAAAATAGATGTTTTCACATCATGACAGAACATACCTCAAGGGGAGATCACCTATCTGTTTGGAGACAAGGAATTCCACACACTATCCATTCCCCAAATCTATCATGCATGGTAGTGGGTCTTAAGATTGTGGCTATAAACAACTGAATAATCAGCATCGTCTCTTTTCAAATAGTGAGGAAAATGTTTCATTGCTTGTTTTTAAAACACGTTCTGTTTTGCATGGTATATTACCTGCAGAAAATTTCAGAATCACACTATAAACATCTAAACAAAGAGGCAAAATCTTTACAGCATTTGTCCAGAATGGAATGTACCAATAAGCCTGACAAGCTAATAAAAACAAAAATGTATCAACTCTTTATTCACAAAGAACCTGGAACCCATGAATAAGGTGAGATATGATAGAATAATATGACTGAAATTTCCTGTTTTCCTTGCTTAAAGAGAAATTCTCAGTTGGCTTCAGAATTAGCATTTATTTGTATTTTTTTATTCAGTTATTATATAATTGATCAGACAAGTTAGTTCTAAAAATCTTATGACATGCACATGTTCAGAAGCAATTGAAGAAAAGGGGATTTAAGCCAAGTAGTTGCATAAGAAAAACATTTTGTTCCTGGCATAGTATATAATAATAAACGCCAGGATAACTTCATTCGTGACGATAAAATGACAGCAATTATGAAGTACCATGCACTTCCTATAAAATACTGGTAACCTCAACAACCCCCACACAGTTGCAATTGAGAACCGACTTGTGCTATCTCATTTTATTTTTAAATAATTTATTGATTAGATCGTATATTTCCTTAAAAATGATACTCAGTGGATGGTGACTCCTTGCTCTGACTTCTGATAAACCAGGAATACCTCTATCTAATCTGGGCTAAGCATACATTTGTTTTTCTTTAACTAGTCCATGACAGAGGTGGGTTTCAGCAGGTTCTGATCAGTTCTGGAGAACTGGTAGCGGAAATTTTGAGTAGTTCAGAGAACTAGTAGTAAAAATTCTGACTGGCCCCGCCCCCATCTATTCTCTGCCTCCCAAGTCCCAGCTGATCAGGAGAAAATGGGGATTTTGCAGTAACCTTCCCCATGGGGTGGGAATGGAGAGTTTACAGCAGGGGTAGTCAACCTTTTTATACCTACCGCCCACTTTTGTATCTCTGTTAGTAGTAAAATTTTCTAACCGTCCACCGGTTTCACAGTAATGGTGATAAAGTAGGGACAAAACCCCTACCACCCACCATGAAAGCTGGAACACTAGTGGGCGGTAAGGACCAGGTTGACTACCACTGGTTTACAGAATCCTTCCCCTGCCATGCCCACAAGCCATGCCACACCCACCAAGCCACACCCACAGAACCAGTAGTAAAACATTTTGAAATCCACCACTGGTCCATGACCAGTATTGAACACTGTGCTTCCCTGGATTTCAAGCCTTGAATGATTCAGCACAGGTTTAAAGAAACTGTGTGGATGATCCCATATTCACACTAAGAGACTGTATACCAATTTCCCAGTGCCAGTCTTTAGTATTCCTGCTGCCTTGGCTGATACTATCTGGCCCTTAAAAAAAAAAAGTTAAATACACAACCAGAAACAAAATCTGCAACTCCAGAAACAAATGTGCACTTTGGACTTTGTAAAGCTTCAAAGGAGTGCTTGATTTGATGGGGCTTCAATTGAACCACCCATCAAAGCAGATCCACAAATTAAAGGGCAGACTCACTTCAAGGCAGCTAATCCACTCAGGTAGCTTCAAAGCATGAGGGTTTTTTTTTTAAAGAACTTTGCAGATTTGATGGCTTTCCTGCCACTACTAGGATTATTATAGCTAGTATAAAATGTTGCAATTTCACTTCCACACTGGAAAATACTGGGAATGGAATTTAATGGTGTAATATGCTCATTGGCTAATGTGAATATATATGTATGTTTATAGTCTGAATTTATGAGGCTACCATCTATCCAAAGAATTCTGCGTTTTAAACAAAAGTAAATCATAAAAATCATAAAATACACAAAGAAAAACTAGGTTAAGTCCCCTTCATTAAAAATCCACCACCACTATCCTGCTAAAAGAACAAAAAACAAAAACAGCTACTCACATCATACACTCATGCCCTGGAGAAAGAACCAGATCTTCAAAAGGGTGATAAAATCAGGCCCACCCATATCTCGGGGGTGAGGTTGTTCTGTGACTCAGGCATCATGACAGAGAAGACATGCTTCTTTGAGCCCACCAGATGACATTGCCTTAACTGAGCCTTGGATAGTACAGTGGTCTAAAGCACCCTGTTATTAATATCAGCTGCCTGCAATTATTGCAGGTTCGAATCTCACCAAGGCTCAAGGTTGACTCAGCCTTCCATCCTTTCTAAGGTAGGTAAATTGAGGACCCAGTTTGTGGGGGCAATAAGCTGACTTTGTATAAATATACAAAAGTATGAAGGCTATTGCTTAGCGCATTGTAAGCCGCCCTGAGTCTCCGGAGAAGGGCGGCATATAAATCAAAATTTTTTTTAAAAAAACTGGGGGGACCAGGAGCAAGACTTCTCTGCCAGGCCTAGTGGGAAGAGCAGAAATCAATGGGGAGAAGGTGTCACTCCAAAAACCATGCCCCATTCAATAGAGGACTTTAAAGATGACAGTCAGCATGTTAAATGGCACTGGGGATCCTACTGGGAGCCACTGCAACTTGTATAGTAGCGTTATTACATGGGCACACTGCAGTCCATCCAACACTGCACATGCCACTACATTCTGGGCCAACTGAAGTCTCTGAATGGTCCAGTTGGGAAATGTTTAAAGCATGAGTGATGGACCCAAAAAATTTACTTGCAACCTGTCCCCAAGTTACCACTGCTGAACCACCACCCCACAGTCACATGATCCCATTTTGGCCACTTGGCAATTGGCTTGCATTTATGACCAATTACAACATCACACTGTCACATGATCATATTTTGTGAAGGGGTTGTGGGTTTTTTTGCAATTTTCTGCCAAAAAACACACATTGGATAAAATGGGTTGACACTTACCACCATATGGTTTGCTTAACAACCAATGACTTGCTTAATTACCATCATAAAAATGGTGATAAAATTGAGTCTGGTGGCACCTTGACTTACAACTGCAACAATTTACAACCAAAATTCAGGTTCCAATTGTTGACGAGTATCTGTGCTACTTTTTTGCATTGGCCTCTTTCTAAGTGGAATTATATGTCAGTATAAAAATCAGATTCTGCCACCACTGCTGTTAACTAATATAAAGTATTGTCAGGAAGCCACAATCTGATGCACCTAAGTGCTACCTATTTGTAATGTTAACCATCTTGACGCTACTCAAAGCCAGAGGCAACTCAATGGTAATTTTTCTGAGTCCTGGCCAGTAGATGTCAAACTTTGCCAAGGTACCCCAAACAATCTGGCATTCTACTAAAGCCTATGATAAGTGAATCTTTCTCAGAAGAGCCAAGCTTGCCAACCAGTAGGTCAGATCTGCTGGTACCCAGAAAATCTTGTGATTGGAAACAGCACATGATCCATAAAGGCAAATCAAGAGTTGATATGTTCTCAGGCATTTTTTTTAGAAAAGCAAAATGGAAAAAAAAACATTTTGATATTTATATCCAAGTTTTAATTTACTTTATTGATGTTTGCATTTAGGTATCTATGGATAATTGCCTTCTCAGACTTCTTCCTCCAATATCATACACTTAAAATTTTTACATTACAAAAAGAAATCTCCATATTGGCGAGTCATTTATTGTACTTTATTAAAGGAATAAAAGGAATACTTCATAGAAGGTAATGCAAATGGCCATTGAATGCCTTACTCTTTATATTATTCTTTGTTCCTTCCTTCTGCAAATTGCTTTGTTACTTTGGACTTGGATTTTGGATTCTGCATAACAATAGTATGCACACCATCTCATCCTGGACAATTGTCACACCTTACATTGCAGGCTGGTTATCAAGATGTTCAGCTGCAGTTTCTCTCAACAGAGAGTATAAAACTATTAACTACTCATAGACTCAAGTTTTTCACTATAGGCACACTATATGTTCAGCATTTAATGTCAAGTGTTTCTGCAATAAATTTCTTTATTCATATGATGGCATATCAATGCCCCTGATTTCTCTATGCACAATATTGAAGAAATTTAACTAATGTTAAGTAAAAGGAATTGTTAGCTTTTGAAAACATACTAGTTTTGGGATCTCACAGTAATGAACATAATTAATCTACTTATAATTCCATTGCTTTTGAGCCCAACGAATATTATATCATCTATGAACGTTTATTAAGAATAAACAAATAATTGCTCTGACATCAAAAACTCAACCTATCCAAAAATAGAAGAATATAAAAAGAAAAAATACAATAATAGAAAAGTGAATGTTTTTGAAAGTTATTATAATCAAGAAGAATAGTAGCAACATAAAATGTACTTGGGTTCCTTGATAAATTCTGATTATAAAAAAATATAGTAAGTTGCATGTTTGTACTTCAGTGAGCTTAATTTATTCAATCTTTTCTTTTCTTGATCTGCTCATTAACATGTTATTTTCATTTTTAGTCTCACAGAATCATGGTTTCATTTTTGACCACTTGGGCTGTTTTCAATGAATCATTTTTTATTTTATATTAGCATATGTAAAAAGTAGCAAATAGAAGCTACCAAAACATAAACAGCTATTTCTAAATGGATTAGAGAAGGTTACCATTTGAAGTAACTTCACTGGTTTGTGTATTAATGTTTTTCTACATTTGCCATACAAGTCAAGGGCAAATATTATAATTCCCTACTGGGATCAAAGTAAATTATTTCAAAATACTATAATATACACATCAAAAGAAAAGTGGTTTTTTGAGAGGTATATCTGCAAATCTGATAATGCAATTAATAGCAGCATAAAATAGATTCTGGCAAAACAAGTTTCCATGCTATTCATTGTCTTTCTTTCCAACAGAGGAATTAAATGCATTTCCTGGACTTTGTTCCCTGCTCTGTTTCCCAACAAAAAAGGATGGTACAGAATGAACTTTTCCTGTGGGCACTAGAGTGCTTTACTTCACTAAATTGGTCAACTGGCTGATTAATGAACAGTACTGATCTACAGCATGTAGTTCATTCTCGGTCAGAATAGTATTAGAGGGTCTGTAAATTAAGGATATTAAAACTTTTAACAGGAGTGCTAATCTGTCTATTGCTCTCACATGTTCGTTTTGAAAATATTTTTAACTTTAATCTGCAAGATTAACTGTACTAATTTCTATCCCATTTAAAGGGTAATTTAGCAAATGAGCCATGGCTGTATTTTTATGTTTGTATCTCTTTATATAATCCTATTAGTCCTCATTTTTGTAAACCACTTGAAATAATTACTCAAATGTATATGGTTTTAAATAAATATAGAATAAAAAGAATCAACCATGCCAAAAATAAAAACTAAGTGGTTCATATGGCTGCCAGCTTGTTTTTTTTTTGGGGGGGGGGGTACATTCTAAGAAAAGAAATTAGAGATTCATGTCATGCCACACAGGAAAGAGAGAAACGATTTAGGAAAAGTTGCCAGCTAGCCTGATTCTAAGTTATTTCCCGTATTTTGGGGACATCGAAGAGAATACTGGCTGTGAAACTCAGCAACTTATTTCTGTTAGGCTGCCTATAGAAAAATGATAGAAGTGGCATTCTGAACAAGAATGAAAATTACAAACAAAAACAAATGGCACATATAAACAATTATAGGTAAGTGTAACAATATGATTCAAGGCAATCTTTAATTGCACAAGAAATGTCTTAGTAATTACTATTTTAATACATTTTTATTCCCCACGACTTGTCCCATAGATTTCAAGCTGGCATAATAGAGTCTCCCACCAGTAGTTTATCCTCAAAAGAGTCCTGCAAGCCACTGTAGGCTGGGAGATAGCAGCTGGTCCAGCATAACCAGTAAGCTTCTATAGCTGAGCAGATATACCCCGTTGTTGCTAAGGAACTGAGCACTTCCCTCCCACTGAGCATGTGACTGTTTGTTGGGAAGGGAAACTGCATTTTATCCATTTTGTGGGAAAATATGCTTATTTTTCTACAACACAATTAGCCCATCCACTGCAATCCCAAATAATGACTTCTTTCAACAACAACAACAACAACAAACTGGAATCCCTTATATTATTGGTGATAAACAATAATTTTTCTCTTCAGGCCCATGGTATTTCCCCCCCACAATGTACAGTATAAGTCTCATCTCTACTTGCTGATCTAATTAGCTTTTTAAAAATATGCAAGTTTTAGGATAGTATTTTTTTTTCCAAAATCAAATCAAAAGAAAAAAAGATTTCTAAAGGTTACACTTTCAAAGAACAACATAATCAGAAATACAGATGAAAATGATCACAATCATTATATTTAAAAATAAAAAGGGGGTTAAAATCCATCAAAGCTATGACCTCGGTGCTAGACAGTTAAATGACAGAAACTTCCAAACAGTAAAAAAAGAAAAGAAAATATACTATATATAGCATGAAATTCATAATATAATCAAGATTAATTAAGTGTAAGGCTGCCTAAGTCTAGGCCACTTGACTAGATGGATGTTTATCTTGAACAGAGTTATGAAAACTAGACCATTTAGGAAACAGATAGGAAACAGATAGTTGAAAAGGAGCCTTAGAAAACATCTAAGATGGAACAGAATAACAACCCGCCAAAAATATTCTTGACATGTAAAACTTTATTATCATATTTACAAGTATATTTAGTTTTTAAAATAATTGACTGAAACATAATTTTCATGAGCAAGGTTTTTTAAATTCCATACCAGCGATCTCCGCATTTGTTTCCCAGTTTCTAAGGATGGCACAACTGAGTTGGAGTATTTTCTTTTACAAAAATGAAATGAATTTGTCTAGCGGTACAGCATTTACAACTCTATTTTTCAAGTTTGCCTCAAAAAATAATAATACTCAAAATTATGTTGCAAGGGAACTGATGTCTTAGAGAAATAGCTAGCAAGCCACAACTTTTCGGTGACTGATACACAGGAAAAAGAGATTGAAAAATGAGGACTATGAATATGTTGTGCTGGTTACAAAACTTAAAGAAGATGCAACAGAAACGAACATGGTTCATCTTCCATGAACTGGTATATCAAAAATGACACAATCAAGGTGGGCGCTAGAGAAAGACTTATTTATTGAATGCATAATTAATGTGGATGTTATTTTTCAGTACAGTGCTACCATCTCAAATGTCTCATTTGAAAGATTCTATGTCAATAAGGCTGGCTGTAGCACAAGCAAGGTACTAAGGAAGACATGGGCACACATAAAAGCAACCTGGTGATTCCACTATATACTAGAATTCAATCCATAATCATTAAACCTACATTTCAAATCACAAACAATAAATACATTTTGTCCTATATATAACTAATAGTATATAGCCACCGCCATCTTCAGCATTCTGTTTTGCTTTCAGTATAAAAACTTTATATAAGGTCATCAAGTGTTGGTTACAGGACGACAAATGAATGGCAAATATTGAGAGATGCACCATTGTTTGCATATAAGATTTGAAATGTTTATATTTTAAATTGGCACATATAGAAACATAGTATTTGAAATATTTCTTTTTTTAAAAAAAATCATTTTATTCATAACGTTACAATACAAATTTCAAAAACAAAAAACAGGATAAAATTACAAGAACAAAGCAAAACTAAACAAGAAAGACATTAAAAAATTGTGCATAGAAACAGGGAGCTTATAAATTCTTGTCCTGCCTTAGGCACAAAGCCAGCTGAGTGACCTTGGGCCAGTCATTCTCTCAGCCCTAGGAAGAAGGAAATGGCAAGCCATTTTTGAAAATGTTGCCTAGAAAATTGCAGAGACTTGTCCAGGGAGCCATCAGAAATTAAGACTGATTTGAAGCCACAAATATAAATCTATATAATGCTAAAACTCTCATTATTGTGACCTTGCACTGGATAAAACGATGCATTATAGGGCAACAATTTTTGAAATAAGGTGCCTCAAATGGACTAACTAAGATGTGGCTGCTACAATGTTATTGACCGCTGTTACATAACTGCTGCAGCCATGTAATCTCCATTTTCAATGTTCATGACAATTTCTAGTCAGTCTCACAATTCCTTGCTCTCTCCCCTACCTAGCAGTAGCCATTTATCTGCTGCTGGGAAGGGAAGGGAAGGGGAGATCTTCAATGCTTCCTGCCAGATTCCTATAAGGAAACTAAATGGGAAAGGCAGCAGGAGGTGAGAAGTCACTGCTACTCTCACAGCTTTTTTGCTCACTCTTGGTCAATCTGTTTCTCTGTTTAGATAAAGAAATACTTCTGAAACAATGAGCCAATGGGGCACAGCTTACCTGGCATATTATAGCATTTTCTACACCTGTATGGAGTTGGTCACTCTTTTTAATCTGAAAAGTCCAACATTTTATATAGATAATTTCCTTTTTCAAACAGAAATAATAGGATTCTATTGCATTTTGTCAACAATAAAGTTGCTTGATTTATGATCCCAATAGATCCAGGAATTTTCATCATAAATCATGGCTGTCACAAATCAAGACACCCACATGATCAAATCCAATTTTACAACCTTTTTGTGCTGGTCGTTAAGTTAACACTGTGGTTGTTAAGTGAATCAATACATTCTTATAAGAGTTTTTTTGAGAGAAACCATTAAAAAAACCTGGTAAAAACAAATCCTAAAACATGGTCATGTGATTACTGAATGCTGCAACTGGCCATAAAGGTCAGCCAATTGCCAAGCCCTCAAAATGCAGTCCTGTGACTGTGAGAGGATTTTTTTGGAACTCTGGAACAGAGTTATAAATAGTTTTGGGGTCCATTGTAACTTTGAATGGTTGCTAAGCAATTGGTCGTAAGTTGAGGACTACCTGTATTGATGATAAACATATACACCAACATTTTTTTAAACAAATTCCAAGTAACTCTAATTCAATAAGCTTGTCAGACACTGCAGTTTATTGTTTCATCTCTTGTAGTTTGGAGTCCACATCTGCAAATTGTGAAGGTTTTCATTTTGTGGTTTTGCAAGATCAGTATTGCAATATTTTAAAGGCACAATCAAAATATAGTCTCATAAATTATTTTTTATTTGGTATAACTATTTGCATGATCTCATCATTCAGAAAGAGTTCTCATTCATTTAGGCAACCAGGATCAAGATGGCCCATCTCTGACAATTTGCTTCTTGAATAAGCATTTTCAGAAATTTTTCTATAAAGAACAGGCATGTATGTGAGATGGATAGATACCAGTGGTGGGTTGCTCCCGGTTTGGACCGGTTCTATAGAACCAGTAGTAAAACTGGAAGGAGGCTCCGCCCACCGACCCCGATGTCATCAGAACGCTTCTGTGCATGCGCAGAAGAGCGTGGCCCCGTTGTGAACCAGTAGTAAAGGTGAGTAGAACCCACCCCTGGTAGATACATGAAACAAATAAACAAGCATGTAATATCTGAGTATGATTCAGTTTTATGGAAGGGAGAAGAATGGAAGTATAATGAAGATAAAGGAAGGGAAGTAGGAAACTAATTATCCCACAGTAGCAAAGCGATATTATTATTGGTCTCAATAAATCCTATTTTATTTGTATTTTAGAGTGATTTGAAAAAGTTTTGTTTATGAAATAACTCTGTTCAGTCAAAAAATAGTTTGGATTTTATATATTCTAGCAGAACACGGAACAACTCTGATTCATTTGGCGCTCTTTCCAGAATCTGCACACTGAAACTGAGAAACCTATTACTTCTAACGGTTTAATAAAACAACTTACCATCATAAGTAAAAGAAAAGACCAAGGAATGAACGTTTGTAGAATTTCACTGCCAAGTTAAGTACTGCATCATTTTTGCAAGAAGCCGTCCAAGTATTTAAGACTGAGAATGAAGAAATAAAAACTGGGATTTATCAGGATCAGAGGAGTCGTTTTCTTTGAATCATTTTCTTTCTTTTCTTGGCACACCTATATAAAAAAAACAAAGCATACAGATTTCAATTGTATGACAGATCTAATTGTTAAATCCATAACAATGCAATAAATGTAATGTTTGGCCTTTTTTTTTACTTTCACAGCTGTAATCAACATTACTGACGAACTTAATTAACAAATTCATTTGAATCACAGATCTCTGATGCCTAAAGGATACCACATTTAGAAGAAATTGAAATAATTCCTCCTTATCATTCAGGATTGTAAAGAAGTTTTGTATCCATATTGAAGGGAGAAGTCTGAGAAGTCAATTGTTCATTAGATATCTAAATAAAAAAATATACAGTAAATGAAAAATGGGATAATAATATCAAAACCGAAAGTTGCTTTAACGACCGGGGGGGCAGAACTGGTTCGGTGATGTCATATCGTCACCGCTACCGGCTCGGCGGAACCAGGCCGAACTGGGAGGAACCTACCACTGCTCTACTTGCTTATGTTTAACTTGTGGCTAAAAAGACATTAACATCCTTTTCACTTTTACTACTCCCACATGAGGCCTCTCTAACCTATACATATGCCTTTCATTTTTGTTATCCAAATTCCAGAGATTTCCACCCCCTCCTCAATAAATCTGATCCTGTTCATTTCAATCCAATGTCTATGACTAGTTATTTTATTAAATCCTTTTTTAAAACAGCAGTGCCGTGTTCCTCTGCAGATTTGATAATCACCCTCTTCAACCACGTAATTAATACAATTGTTGATCCACATAATGATAGTTTCCAATCTGGTTTGGAGCCAGTTATGAATATCGTACTTTCTGAATATGATAATTTAGCCAATTATGAAGTCATTTTAACAGTTGTATAATCTAGCCCATATTTTACTATTTTAGTAACGACAATATATTAAGAGACTGTTGAAAGCTTTACTGAGGTCAAGATATAGTAAATCCAAAGCAGTTCCCCCCTCCCCATCTTTTAAAAATGATCTAGCATTACTTGTTTTGACATATCCATCTTGACTCATATTAACTATTGTGTTTCCTTCCAAATGTTCAAAAATTAGCCATTTAATGCTCTGTTTTAGACCCAGTTTAGTGTAGTGGTTAAGGCATCAAGCTAGAAACCAGAAGAAACTTGAATTCTAGTCCCATCAAAGGCACAAAGCCAACCTGGTGAACTTGGGAAAGCCATTTCTGAAATCTTGTAAAGAAAATTACAATGACCGGTCCGGGCAAGAAATCTACATTGACTCAAAGGCACAAAAATAAGATCATCATCATCATCTGTTTGAAGACTTTGATTTTGTCATCTATAATTTCTCAGATGTTTCTTCATCTTTTTGAAGATAGGGAAATTGTTTATTTTTCTCCAGTTTTCTGGGACAACCTCCTAGTTGTCCAAGAGGACTCAAACACTACTGACCATGGTTCGGCAATCATTTCGCCTAGTTTCTTCAATACTCTAGAGCAATATTTGACACTGAGGTGCTACAGACTTTCAGAAGATATTGATATGACTACAATTTTTATTGGAGTATTTGGGTTCCATTTCTGTTGTGTGCTGACCTGAATTATATGATAAAATCCAATATTTGCATAGAGAATAATGAATATGCAAAATACGTAATTTCAAGTTGATAATTACAATTTAATCAATTTAATCTAATTCAATTGTAGAGCAGGTTAGTTATTTAAACATAATACTGGTAGAAGAGTTTTTGCACAATTTCTCAGCATGTATTTCATAAAAACATCCTACTCAGATTTTGATAGAAGAATTTTGCTTTCATCTGTAGGCACTAAGGAATGACTTTGAGATTTGATTTAAATATTGAGTTGATTTGAAAATACTTGTTTGGGTTGCAAATCTGTTCATTTGCACAATGGGAGACCAATTATTTAATCTGCGAGAAGAAATAATTGAGCTTCAGAATGATAAAGAATCAAGGCAAATCTTCTATAGCAGAAGATATCAAACTATGGGTCTGCAATGTGAAATTTCCACTCCATGGGGGGAAACAAAGCTTCTTTATATTTGTTTTTCATCTTCATATATCTTTGAATAAGTATTAGTTCAGTGAATTCCATACTAATGAAATATCAAAGTCATTTGGATGTTGTTATTTTAGTGATTTAGGAATGCTACTATCCAGGTTTCCTCCAGATATTATGAAGTTAAGTGAAAACTACCAAGCTCAAGGATCACACTAGCATCTTATAATAGATCTCATTTTATTTATTTTACTAAATCTGTGTATGTTAATGAAGCATGCTAATAGTATGTAATCTAAATGCAATTAAAAAGGCATGATAAAAGTAATTAGTACAATCATTAAAAAATCTTATGTCAAATATTACTCATATTTTACATGCAGGAAGCACTAGCAAGTAGATAGTGTGCAAAGGCATAGTGGTTTATATAGAAGCACTGGGTTAAAAAGTTTAGATGATACTTTCCTAGGATCTAATTCATCCGATCCCAGATACTTGAATTTATCCAAGTTAGCTATGTTCTTTCTTACTCTTTCCTTGTTCTTTTAAGCCTACAATTTCCCCTCTCTCCTAATGGCATAATGATAGCTTTTTCATTCCATAAATTAACTTGTCAAAAATAATTTCACAGAATATTTGGAGAACATTATAACAAAAAGTTCAGTTTGGTTTCTGACCCTATTCATTTTTTCCCCTTTTAGTTATGGTGTTCATTATTCAATATGTTATAACAGATCTAAATCATATATCTCAATAATATTCAAACTGCTAAGAAATAGACATATGTTCTCAATATATGTTCACATCTTTTTGCATTCTTCCATTAATGTTCTCCAGCTTATGCAATTAAACATAAGGAAATAACATCTCTGAAACTTCACGCTTCAATGGACTTTTACATAAAACAGAAAAACAAATCTAAAATAAACCACTGGAATATATATTTTTAGGTATTAGTTAAATGTACTATTAACATTTTCATCAAAATATTTTCCATGAAAGGTATCGCATTAAAACTACATTTTGCCACAAACAACGTTTGATTCTGAATAGATGTGACTGTCTACGATCATACAATTGATTGTAGACCCTTTAGATCTATCTCAATGTCAGCTCCATTCTTAGATCACATCCCAGTATTATCTGAGACAGATTTTGCTCTAATTGTTCTAAAGAGATTTTTCGTTTGATGGAATTGTTCAGATATAAATTTCTTCATCTGAACTAAAATCTATTTTCTTTAGAAGGAAATGATGGATAAAAACAGGATGGATTTTATATCATACAACATTACTGACTTTACATCAATGTATACTAGGTTTTGTTGATCTAAAATAAACCTCTCTATGCTTCCATTTGTTCATTGGTTATCTATTTTTGCACATTGATCAGTTAATGGCATTCATTGAGGAATCCCAGGCAAGAAAAAACAAATACAGAGGCTATATTATACAGTACACAGATTTTTCACTCTTGTAGTAGAGCAGTATGACTGTTCCAAACTCCTTTTATAAAACAAGTGCCTAAAAATGGTTGATGTTCTTTGATGCTTCCAATTATTTTTTAAGATCAAGTTCTAAAAGTATTGCATTGTTTAACATAAGCTACTTTGCGTGCTCTCTCTCTCTCTCTCTCTCTCTCTCACTCTCTCTCTCTCTCGCTCTCTCCCTCCCTCCCTCCCTCCCTCCCTCCCTCCCTCCTTCCCTCCCTCCTCTCAAATGCACCCCTGGGTTTCTTCTGCTTTTAGTGTGGGGAATGTCTAATTAAGATCCAGTTACCTTACATTCTTATAATGCTATTAATATTAACCAGTCCTCTTCCATTTTCAAACAACAAAATCTCCAAATAGAGCAGCAGTGGCATTTCCTTTTTAGTGCAGTACATGTTCGAAACCCTCAAACACTGAAGACATTTTTATTAGAGAGTAAGCCCCACTGAACATACCAGTTCTTAATTTGTAAGCACTTATACAATTGTAAGTAAAGCACACTGCAGCATATTATTATTTCACATGTTCATTAGGCTTATTTTTAACTGTTCAAATCGTATTCTGAATTGGTTCATAACAATTTCACAGTAAGCAAACAGAGCAGACCCTTCAGCAATGTGTACTTTTGTCTCTGTGTTGTGAAATCAAGCTGCTATGGAACAAGGGAGTTAAAATAGCAAGTCAGTTTTCAGCTATGAAATGTTGGAATATATGGTTTATCACTGTTATTATTCAATCAATTTATATTCTGCCTTTTTTGCCCCCAAAGCATTGAGATTGGTTAGTAATTCAGATAAATGTATCGTCTCAGTAACTAAATCCTAGTTCAGCAGTATATCTGAATCCTGTGTAGCAATATATTTGGTTATAACATTTATTATGGGTTTTACCCAAAAGGAAGAGGAATTTGATTTTAAGAAGAATCCAAACATCAATTCAGAAAAAAAGAACTTGGACAGGACAATCATTTTTAGGCTAGCAATATCAAATCCAATTCAAGCCAGTCTGGAAAAAAGGTACCCAGTTTACAAAATGATTTCATCTGCATATAACATGGTTCCTTACATACATGGTTAAACACATGTGGATCCCTCCTTCTAAAGAAAGACCAAAGGGGGGGGGGGGTAACATAACAAAGTTAAGATTAAGAAAATGGATATTGATACCAGGAAAAGACCAAAACGAAACGGAGAAACTGGATGGAAGTGATGCAAGGGAAAGAGCGAAGAAAAGAAGACTGACAGATGTCCTATTTAAAAGGTAACACCTCTTCGATTTAAGTCAAATTTTTGCTGACCTCATAAATGTTGTTTTCTTACAAAAATGGAGCAATGGATTATTCTTACTCCCTTCAAGAAATTTGTTATTCACTTCTCATGTCAAACTTAAAGTGCTATGATTTCCTGGTGGTCTCCTACCTAAAATAAAAGACTTGCTGCCAGCAGCTGTATAAAAGTAGTGAAACCCAGTAATGGATCCCACAGGATCTTTCTCAGCACCTGCCAACAAGAGTAATTTAATCTATTCTTCAAAGTTACCCATAGTCAGCAGTAAGGTTGCCCTCTTGCTCATTCCTTATTTTAAACAGTATTTTCTATTCCAACCAGCAAATATAAACTAATTGCAGCTAATTACTGTATGTGTCACTCTTCCCAAGTAGATCAGACAGGAAGCAGACCAGATGAATTTATTCTATTTTATTGTAAGGCTACATTAACAGAATCTTCCATGTCTGAAAGTCAAACCTCCTGCCTTTCTTCTTACAGGCTGAGAATTTTGGGGGGTTGGTTGGGGGAGGAATCCATTTTAAGTTTCTTTCTCTGCCTGTTATGCAGCTGTAGGCTCCCGCTCCCTTTTTATCTGATCTCTACGCATTGTCTCTGCCTTGTCTCTTAAGGTCATTTCCATATTACATTATACTATTATACTATAGAGGCGGCATGCAGAGCCCTTTCTGTGGGCATGTGCACAGTTGCCAGCTGCTCTTCTCGTTAGGGTGTGCATGCGTGTGCCAGCCAACTGGTCGAGTTTCCGGTGCTCCAGCACTCACGAAGACCAGCTGGCACCTGCGCATGCACACAGCAGAAACCCAGCAGAAACCTGAAGACCAGCTGTCCGGCACTGGCCAGCTGGTCTTTGGGTTTCTGGTGCTCTGGCATGCGCATTCTGGTTTGGACACTCGGTGCCGAAAAGATTCGCCATCACTGCACTATAGGAAGAAAAACTCTTGCAGGTAAACCATCTATATGACTTAAAATATATATTTCACAACCACAAAAATAAAACAGCACGTATCGAATAGAATTATAGATTGCTTCCCTTCCACTCTAAAACCAAGGCTATGGGTATTAGAGAATCCAATCTCTAATTAGATTCCACTTTTTAAAAATCAGAAGATTCTGCAATGGCCAAAAATGCATTTCCACACTTAATGCTAGTGCCAACTGTGTCCATTTCTGAAGATGATAAACAATATTGGATCAAATTTACAGCAACAGTCATTTCTGGATGAATGAAAGCTGCCAACAATTTTGTTTAAACATATTTGCTTTTTGAACTTTTAATAAAATGACTTCTCTATATATTTTAAAACCATTTTAGCAAAACTGTATGGAATTTGCAGCATTATTTCCCCCTGATTAAGTTAATAAGACCTCCATTTCACAGATGCAGATGCAAAAGCTTTGTGCAAGTAAAATCTTTAAAGTTTAGGATTAAACTATTATTAGGAATTTGAAAGTCAAGGACCAGGCACACAGGACCTTGAAAATGAAATTTATAAAATACCTGGATCTTAAGTCTTTCAACACTGGATGACTTACCCATCACTTACTTTTACATCTCAGTGCTTAAGTCTAGAATTAAATAAACGGAGCAGATTCAGCAGAGCCTTCAGAAGGAGTATAGGTGACATGAAAGGGCAGGAATACTAAAATTAGGCATCTGTCTTCAGTACAAGAACAAGCATATGGCACGTTTGTCTCTATTTTCAGTTGTGAAATGTTCAAGGAAGACATAATTTACTATCAGTAATGACAATCATTAAAATTTCACAAGGAGAAAAGCTTGGTCATAATTGTCATTTTCCATAGAATCATGTATTGGAATGACACTAACTTAATCCCTGTGTGCCAGTCTTATCTACTTGATGAATATTTTATAGAATAGAATAGAATAGAATAGAATAGAATAGAATAGAATAGAATAGAATAGAATAGAATAGAATAGAATAGAATAGAATAGAATAGAATAGAATAGAACAGAACAGAACAGAACAGAACAAGGGCCAAGTGCGATCGGACACACAAGGAATTTGTCTTCTGTATCTATGTATCTATATTTATAGTTGTAGATATTTTCTCAGCCCTCTTTCTGGCTCGTGCAGTATACTGTACAGATCCTCAATGGAAGGCAGGATGGTTACAATTGTGTTTTTTTCCTGCAATCCTAACTATTCATTGAAGTCTGTACCTGACCTGTTTGGTTGCTGTACCAAACCAGGCTATTATAGAAGTACAAATGACAGACTCAATAATTCCTCTATAGAACTGTATCAACAGCTCCTGGGGAAGTCTGAACTTTCTGACTTGACACAGGAAGCACATTCTTTGTTGTGCCTTCTTAATGACGCGTTTAATGTTAGGTATCCATTTCAAATCCTGGGAGATTATAAATTCAAATCCTGGGAGATTATAAATACAGATTAGATATTCATATAAATATTTTTCTAAAAAGCCTTACATATTTATATACTTAATACATAAATAAGGTCTATGAAAAACGCTAACGAATATAGCTGTATCTCTCTACTCTTAGCTACTCTTCTCCTCACCCCAATGAACTATGAATAATTAAAGCAAAATTGATGACTTTAACCTTTTTAGAGATTGAAAGTTACAGAAGACAGAAAGAAACAAGGTGTCCAGGAATGGGCATAACTGGTACACAACACGAAGCTGTGCAGTCATGACTGCCACTTGCTCTTTGAAAGGAGTCGTGCGTTTAGGAGGAAACACACCAGTGGTGAGTTTCATAATATTTTACTACCAATTCTGTGGGTGTGGCTTGGTGGGCATGGCATGGCTTGGTGGGCATGGCTTGGTGGGCATAGCAGGGGAAGGATACTGTAAAATGTCCATTCCCACCCCAATCCAGGGAAAAGTTACTGCAAAATCCCCATTTCCTCCTGATCAGCTGAGACTTGGGAGGCAGAGAATAGATGGGGGTGGGGCCAGTCAGAATTTTTATTATCGGGTCTCCGAACTACTCAAAATTTCTGCTACTGGTCAGAACCTGCTGAAACCCACCTCTGAAACAAACATCCCCGAGTGCATATTGGGTTTGTCTGGGGCAATGCAACCCCTAGTTGCAAAGTAGCAAAGATGGCATGGTCCTAAAATTGAGGGCACCAAAATCCAAAGTCTACTTAATATTTTTAGGATTCAGTAGATGCCTGTTGGTCTCCATCCAAGCCCCTACAGCAGTGATGAAATGCAGCCAGTTCTATCCAGCTCGGGCGAACCAGTAGCGCCGGCGGCGGGAGGCTCCCGCCATCTACCTGGACATCATCACATCCCATTTTTGATGCTTTACGCATGCACAGAAGGTCCTGCTCATGCGCAGAGGTGTTGCATGCAAATATGCTCCCATTTGCAAACCGGTAACAAAAATAAGTGGATTTCACCCCTACCCTACAGTCTCCAGGCATCAGGATAGGGCATCAACAGCACTGCTTAATTCATTAGAGGCAGAAAGACATTATTGGATGTCATCTACATACTAATGATACATATCCCATGCTGATAGATCATCTCACCCAGTGTCTTCATGTAGATGTTTAAAAAGAGTGGTGAGAGTACTGACCATATGGAATCACACAAAGGAGGGACCAAGGGTGGCATATCTCCTGAGTCATCATCATCTGAGACTGATCCCAGAAAAAGGAAGACTACTAATAAAATACTGTGCCATCCACCCCCAATACCTGGAGCTGGCCCCAAAGCTTACAGGAGCCAATGGTACTAAAAGGCTGCTTCCATCCTCCAACCTCCATCTTAGGCCACCAGAGATTATTTAACTTGACTAAAAGGTTTCTAGATAATCCACTTCATCTAGAGCTCTCTGAAGCTACTGCACCTTCTCAATCAATTGAATCCAAAAAAGAGGTGAAGCAGAGGAGCAACCTCTTGCTCAAATAATAGTTCACCAATACTAAATCCTACCCACATAACAATGCCTAGGCAGCTTTAACAAACCAGAAGGGGCAGCGTTCTAAAGAGCAGTTAGCCAAGTTCACAGTACTAAAGACCCTATCGTTTCTTCAGGCATAATAGGATTGATTGATTGATTGATTGATTGATTGATTTTGTCAAGTACATATTAGATAATACATATAAGTATAAGCATGAATTGAATACATAAAATGAGTACAAATAAAGGGAACATTAGGACAGGGATGGTAGGCATGCTGGTGCTCTTATGCACGCCCCTTTCAGACCTCTTAGGAATGGGGTGAGGTTAACAGTAGACAGTCTTAGGTTAAAATATTGGGGGTTTTGGGATGAAACCACAGAGTCAGGTAGTGCATTCCAGGCATTGACCACTCTTGTTGCTGAAGTCGTATTTTCTGCAATCAAGTTTGGAGCGCTTCACTTTTAGTTTGTATCTATTGTGTGCTCGTATATTGTTGTGGTTGAAGCTGAAATAGTCATTGACAGGTAGGACATTGTAGCAGATAATTTTATGAGCTACGCTTTGGTGATACCAAAGGTGGCATAGGTCTAAGTTTTCTAAGCCCAGAATTTCAAGTCTGGTGGTATAAGGTATTTTGTTGCGAGTGGAGGAATAGAGGACTCTTCTTGTGAAATATTTCTGGACACGTTCAATTGTATTATTGTCCAATATGCAGTGTGGGTTCTAGACAGATGAGCTGTATTCGAGAATTGGTCTAGCAAATGTTTTGTATGCTCTGGTTAGTAGAGTAATATTACCAGAGAAGAAGCTACACAAAATTGGGTTTACAACTCTTGATGCCTTTTTGGCGATTTTGTTACAGTGGGCTTTGGCACTTAGATCATTAATTATAAGTACTCTTGACAGAGTGAGGGTCATCTACAAGGTCATGTCCACTCAGCTTGTATTTTGTGTTCCCAATGTGTAAGACAGAGCATTTGTTGGTTGAGATTTGGAATTGCCAATTGTTTGACCATTCCGACACAAAGTCAAGTTCTTTTTGAAGGGTAGCAGCATTGTCGGTGGTGTTAAATAGTTTTAACATCATAGATAACACAGCAGGCAACTGCCCCTGGGGCCTCCTTAAAACTTGCAATAAAACCAGCATCCAGCTGAGAACAAATTCAGGTGACTTTGTCTGACAGATGCCAAGCAAATTCCTTCGCCAGGCCTCTATAAAGGGTCTGATCCCTGTCCCACCCAAGAGGGCTCAAATGCAGGGCAGGTATCTATGGATGCAATAATAGCAGAAAAGTCTTGCCACTTTGCTACCCTTAGCACCAAAAAGTAGGCCTTAATAGCACTTGTGATTCTCTGGATATCTCCTTTCTTGTTTCATCTCCCTCAGTTTATCCATGAACCACAGAGAATGACAGGACCCATGAGAAGTCAGAGGTTGCATAGACATGGTCTGATTCAAAGCCTCGGCAGCCTTTCTATTTCAAATGACTGTGCAGCAGACCAACAGGAAAAACCGCTAATTTTACTACTGGACTGAAATAATTTTTTAAGACATTCACATTTGTCTGACTTTCAGCAACCAGTACAATCCAGAGATAAACTCACTGCACATGACCAATTAGGCACTATTTCTTTCTATTACTGCTTGGCTAAAATTCAGGTTTAAAAAAAAATACATCATCTACGCACATCTTTTTGCACTCAAATGAACTGTAATGAAAATATAAGAGACCATGAAGTCTTTTAAGTTGAAGCTTCATACCATTAGGATTTCCCTATAATAGGATATTCTTTTATATATTAGTGTTGGAAGATTTGTCCATCTCTTTCTCCCCACTTCAGTTCCAAGTGGGGAGAAAGATACTGGAAACATGGAGACTGTTTGGAAAGATGGTTTAATGGTGGACAGGATCACATGGTTTGAGGTCCTGGGCAATCAAGCACATGGGGGGGGGGAGAGAGAGAGAGAGAGAGAGAGAGAGAGAGAGAGAGAGAGAGAGAGAGAGGGAGAGAGAGAGAGAGATATTTATACCCTCTCCTGGGCTTTGAACTTGCTTCCTGTTCCTGTGAAAGAAATGTGTTCTGATTGTTTGTCAGACTCCCATGGGGCCATGCAGCGGTAACTTTGTTGGCTGTCTTGAGTCCCAGGCTTGGTTGAACCTTGCTGGGTGATGCAATCTCCCCAGGTGCCATGTGGTGAGTTCTGTTGCTAGATGGGTAGAGGGCTAATTCTATTATGTCCTGAGGGTGAAGGTCTATTGTTTTGTAGATAAGCTGGCCCAGTCTTTTGTCTTGTAGATAACCAAAATATCTGCTGGGAGCAGGGAGCTGGGGCTGAGTTTCTGTCTTAAGATTTCTATTTCTCTTTTAGGGGAAATATTCTGCCTTTTTAATATTTCCTAAAATATTTCATTCTTCTAGGAGAGGGGTGAGTGCTAACTTTCTACATTAGTATTTCTATATATATTTCATCCTTTAGGAAAGCTGCACTATAGTCACCTTTTCAACATCTAATCAAATTTTTATTTCTTCTAATAAATATTTGGTTTTGTAAGTAGCTTTCTTTATATATTGTCAGGTGCAGAAAACCAAGAACAACACCTATAAATGTTCAAAGTAGATCCTTTATTGCTGTACACCAAAAGACAGAATCTTGCCAGACTAAAGCATATTCTGGATAACTATCTAATAAATGAAATTTCTGCATTGCAACAGCTAATGCAGACTAATGTTTCTTTTTACTTGTCCTTCCCCCAGCTCAGTGCCAGATTCCACCACATCTATACATTTATAAAAGAACCACCATTTTTTTTTTGACAATTCTGGAACATTTTACTAAAAATTACTTTCTAGGCTATGGAGATACTTTCTGCATTAGCACAATTAATTACACTTTTTTTTCATAGTCTTATAGTCAGAATTATAAAGGCAATTTTGAGATCCTTTATATATATAGATTCTTTATATAGATGCTAAATATAATGATGAGTATAAGTTTCTTGTGTTTTTAGAAAGGAACACTAAGGCTCAGTGGAATACTAAACATATATAACATAAAGGGAAAAAATAAATGTGTTCACCAATACTAACAAAAATTAAACCTCCTATGAACTTATATTATTTATCTAAATACATTTCCATTGCTTAGTTGTCATTGCTTGATGTGCTTTCTGGTTGCAGACACAAATATGCCCGTATTTATTTCATTATTTAGAGATTTTTTTTAATGTCCACCTGCCTTAAACAAAAGATAACAACGCATACACACAAATAATACATCATAGAAATATTTACAACATGACAAAAAGTAAAAACTCTTAATACAATGAAGCACTTCATGACCAACTTGCATCATCAAAACATACATGTTGCAAAAGTTCATCCTATGTGCCAATTGTATTCTTTATTTTACGACAACATTACTACTGTAATTTGATCTATATAGGGCTGCCCTTGTAAACAATCTGGATTCTTTAGTTAGTTTATGATGGTACGAGAAGCAACAGGCACTTCTTGTTATGCTCTTGTGTCATCACTTCTAAATCAGCTACATTGGTTGCCAATCAGTTACTGGGTGCAATTCAAATTTCTGGTCGTCATCTATAAAATCCTTTGCAGTATAGGGCTTGGTTAGCAGAAGCATCACCTCCAATGTTTCTGCTTATCTGGTATATTTGGACAGAGTGGGTATACTCCAAGGTCCCCCTCAATTAAATACCTGTGGGACCAAAAAACCCTTTTGTCACTGTTTCCAGTCATTGGCATAGCATCCCCGCAGAGATATGTATGGCACCAATCTCTTGGGTTCCAGAAGGCTCTTAAGACCTTCCCAGGGCTGGGGTTAGTGCAGTGATGGTGAACCTTTTAGACACTTAGTGCCCAAACTGCACATGTGCATTCCCAAACTGAAAGGTGTGTGTGAGCACGCACACATGCACAAATGCGTGCATGTGCATACGGACATGCGCAAATGTGCGCATGCACAGACATGCACAGACATGCTCATGTGCAGCCATGCGGACATGCGCAAATGTGCGCATGCACAGACATGCACAGACATGCTCATGTGCAGCCATGCGGACATGCGTGCATGCACAGCAGAGACCTGAAAACCAGCTAGCCAGCAGGAGGCAGGACATCCCAACACCGGCAGTGTGGCAAGAGGTAAGATCTTTTTCTTTCATGAGCTCACGAAGTTCACGAAAGAAACGCTACGGAGATCTGACTTGGGGTGGCAGCGCGCATGCCAGCAGAGAGGGCTCTGCATGCCACCTCTGGCATGCTTTCCATAGGATCACCATCACAGGGCTGTTCATTAACAACAGGCATTGCATCAAAGGGGGACTTCTTCTGGGTCCTATTAGATGATATTGTTTCATGGAAAGGACTGAGAAAATGCCCATCTTGCCAGATCTATGGTAGTGAAACAGGCAGGAACTACTGAAAACAGATATTCCTGCAAATAACCTGGCTCTGTACTACGTTGGGTTTTAAAGGTGGTAACAGCACCTTGACTTGACCTTTCCTGCCAGATAGCATGGCTTTCAATGCTAAAAACTATTTCAGAGGACTTGGTGACCTGTACACCTAACAATCTCCAGTTTTCTCCCAACTATGTTAAAAGTTTTTCTATTTTCTTAATGTTTATGTTTATTATATTTATATACCGCCCTTCTCCCGAGGGATTCAGGGCGGTGAACAGCCATAGTAAAAATAATATACAACAAAAATTAAAAGCTTATTAAAATAATTCAATCATTTGGCCGAAATTTAAAACATCCAACTAAAATCATTTTAAAACCCCTATCAAAACCCCAATTTAAAAACCTTTATCCTGTCAGACCAGCTTGCTGGAATAATAGGGTCTTCAGAGCGCGACGGAAGGCATGGAGGTTGGGGATCCTTCATATGTCTGGGGGCAGTTCATTCCATAGGGCCGGGGCTCCTACAGAGAAGGCTCTCCCCCTGGGGGTCGCCAGCCTACATTGTTTGGCTGACCGCACCCTGAGGAGGCCCTCTCTGTGGGAGCGTATTGGTCAGTGGGAGGCAATCGGTGGCAGAATGCGGTCCTGTAGGTAACCAGGTCCTAAGCCATGGAGCGCTTTAAAGGTGGTAACCAACACCTTGAAGCACACCCAGAAGACCACCAGGAGCCAGTGCAGCTCGCGCAAGAGGTAAAGCATTACACTGAATTTATAGCAATTGAGCATAAAGATCTAGTAATCTGTAGTTTACAGTTATGTAAGCATATGAAAATACTTTTTTAAAAAAATTCTTGGAAGCATTCTAATTTCTCAAAAGCAATTAGGTTAAACTTTCCAGTTTAACTATTTGGTAAATGGATTAAAAATTATAAATTCATGAACAAGTAATCAGACTAGGCATTTATGAGCATCATTCTTACAGAAATCCAGGCTAAATCTTCATTAGTAAAGGGTTTAATTTTCAGCTACAAAGTATAATCAAACTGATCCTTATCCTTTCTACATTTTACATGCTGTAATTTACTACATTGGATTGTAATGCCTGTTGTGCAATTTTGTAATATGTTTCCATTTTATTTTATTGTGCCACTATAAATCTGAAGTGCAGACCTAAAATATAAAAAAGATTTAAAGGATGGCTATATCATCAATTTTTTAAAAAAATCAAACATTTAAAAGTCAAAAGTTTGAGCAAGGTACTATACCTTAACTGAATTCATTCAAAAATTTCAAAAATGTAACAATTGGCCAACATTGTTTTCCATTATATTGATATATTGAGCATTATGCCTCAAAATTAAAATACATTAGTAGCTAAGGTTATCAGAGGCACACATCACGTCTTTTCCTATTATGAAATATATGTTCCTAATGAATTTATTCCCAAGTGTTAATTAAAACAACTTGTCAAAAAATGTAAAAAGAAACTTCTGAACACTGCATTAGAACCTGTTTCAAATTAAGTCTATGTACACATATGGAATTTCTTTTAGCCTTATACATTATAGGCATTTTAATCAATAATATAATTAACTCTTCCATTTCTCTAATATAACCATTGTATAACAATTCTAGTTAGGTATAGTAATGATATAACTGGATAAATTTCTCCCCAATGTATTCCACTGTCTTGAATACTAATACATGCAAGAGATGTATACAGATTATAAATATCAAGAAAAGAACAGCTCGTATGACAAATGCCTCTACTCTTGCCTGGAAGATGGGAAATTACATCACAGAAATTTATTAAGTATTAGTGTACTTCGCACTTTGTAGTAAATAATTGATAATTCAGCTGTAGCATTTACAATTTGTAACTCAAAAGAAAAAAGGTTGGGTAATACGGTGATAGTTGTATGAAATTACGATGGTGTAATGGTACCTGGGAATGACTTTGAGGGATGAGCAGAAGAGATGCTACATAGGAACCAATCAGAATAAAGACAGAGGAGCCCCCAGCAATTCAGCAGACAGAAAAATATTGCATTCAATTTTGGTTGCCACGATGTAAAAAAGTTGTTGAGACTCTAGAAAGAGTGCAGAGAAGAGCAACAAAGATGACTAGGGGACTGGAGGCTAAAACATATGAAGAACGGTTGCAGGAACTGGGTATGTCTAGTTTAATGAAGAAAAGGACTAGGGGAGATATGATAGCAGTGTTCTAATATCTCAGGGGTTGCCACAAAGAAGAGGGAGTCAAACTATTCTTCAAAGCACTGGGGGTAGAACAAGAAGCAATGGGTGGAAACTAATCAAGGAGAGAAGCAATTTAGAATTAAGGAGAAATTTCCTGACAGTTAGAACAATTAATCAGTGGAACAACTTGCCTGCAGAAGTTGTGAATGCTTCAACACTGGAAATTTTTAAGAAGATGTTGGATAACCATTTGTCTGAACTAGAAAACCTCCAAGGTCCCTTCCAACTCTGTTATTCTATTTTTCTCCATTCTATTTTATTCTAAAAACTTAGGAAAGACCTGTCCTAATTGATCAGACAGTTAAAAGTGACTGCAGGAAATTCATACGTTCAGACTTGAAAGATTCTGTGAATGTAGCCTTACAATAAAGTTGAATTAGTTCATCTGGTTGTGTTTCCTGTTCTTGTTTCCCTGGGAGGGCTGGCACACTGAAATTTAGCTTTATAAAATATTTGCACTACAAAATCAGGTGAGATTGCTCACTGGGAGAAATTTTTAAAAATGCAGACATTATTCAAGAGAACCAATGTTTGATGTGAACAAGGCAAAAGGATGAAACAGATTTTAACAAGGAGGGTGCTTTCATAGGGTATAAAGAAATTTAACTGAGGGGAAAAATACATTTTAGTATTAATAGAAAATACATTTCTGCACTTCTCAGTTGACCTATCACCAGAAAGTCAGGTAACTATTTCTGGAGGGCAGAAACAAGTGGTATTGCTCTCTATTAGTCCCTCACCATCAAAACAACTTCAATCTTGTGCAGAAATGGACAAGCTGACACTAGAACTCAAAAACAAGGACGAGACAGAATACTATAAAATTTGGAACAAAGTGTACCAATGGTTGGAAAGGAGAAAAGGAGTTGGAACAAAAAAGAATTAGGGTTTGTAAAATGGATACTGGATAATATTTAGACAAATACGTAAATGAGAACAAGGAATATGTATATAAGAACAAAATAGTAATGTATGTTAAATAGTAATTATATTTGTTATTATGTTAAAAATATGTATAGATATGATAAGACAAGGATGGTCACATTATGTCCAATGTTTTTAATGTATGTTTAATAATTTTTAAAAAAAAAAAACAACTTCAAAAGTTATTGTTCTGCTCTACTTCCCAAGTACATTTTTCCAGTGCTCCTGTTCATTTCAGATAGCATGCTCCAATTTCTAGCAAGATAAACTCACTGGCAAAGTTCACTGGCAAATTTGCAGAGGAAAGAACTACCCCTTCAAATGAACCTATACTTACCATATTCTCTAGACATTTTAAAGCAGCCTTTTATAATTAACACGATGTTTATAATATTTGCTTTGTGTACATAAGGTTGCTATTTCAAATCTGGAGATAAACTTTTAAAAAATGCTGGGTTTTTTTCCCTGAGCTTCCTGCTTGTCCATCTGTTTTAAAAAGAAAAAAGAAAACAAACACCAAAATATTATGTGGGGTTTTAAAGTAGTAGTATATTGCTTGCAAAGTAAGAGTTTATTGCACTATTATAGCACCCACAGCAATGGCTGCTCTAAAGGACATCAGAAAGAAAGAGGATAGTAAGAAATATACTTCTTTAAAGAACAGCTTGTCCTGCCTTTTGATGATTGAAATTTGTACATAAACATTCAATTTAACGGTGCACATGTATGCATGTCTCTTTTTGATCTAGATTACATTGTAGTGTAAAGAATGGATATTTTTTTTCCTCTTTCCTTCCTGAAGTAGTGTACTGCAAACCCTTAAAATATATATCATTCCATCACGATCATGAGTTACATTTATTTCAACTTTTCTTTTGTATAGAACTATAGTTCTATAGTTAATACGACTATGTTATTTTTAAGTTTTCCTGTCCCAATGTTCAAATGTATTCTAGATTCATTTAGATTTACATACAAGTTGATAGCAAATTGACCTTTTGTGACCTTTCCTGCATGTTTACCTTAAATCATCGTTCTAATAGAACCAGCAAGCGCGTCAAAACATAAGATGTTACATTATTCTGATCTAGTACACTGTATCTCTCCCTATTCCTCCCCCAGCCTTGTTTTTGTTCTGGTTCAGATTCAGATAAAGGCAGGCATATTATTACAGTTTAGGAAATAATAAAAATTTGTTCTACTGTTTTTGCCCAGATTAAATTTAATTCCCTAGATTCTATTATTGCAATTTTCAATATTGCTTTCTTCAAAAGAGATATTCATTCTTTTGAAGCCACCATTTCCAGATGTATCTCAGCTTAACTAACTCTTTTGAGCTCAGAAGCTAAACAGAATTGGGTGTACTCAGTAAAGGTGAGCAGTATTTCAAAGCTTTGGTCTCCAAAAGGAGCTTCAGACCACATGGGAGTTTAAACTTAACACCTGTCTGAAACGCCATAAAAACAGCTGTCTCTTGTGATTGACCATATTTGTCTGGTGAAACAAGAATCCTCTCCCTATCTGTGTTACAGTAAAAAAAAGGAATTAAAATTAAAAGTGGCACAAACTTAAACTAAAACAGGTGCTTCCTCCCAGAAAGTGATTAATTGTTTAAATATTATGTGTTGAGCATTAAAAACTTTTCAAAATCAGAATTATGCCTCTAACATTGTTTTAGAATTTGATTTTCATCAGATTTACTATTTAAACACCTTCTCCTTTAAAATGTGTTGTCCCTCCAGAACACATAAAAGTTTAATTTAAGATTTAACATGTATTTTTACTGTAGACCATAAACATAAGATACTATTAAAAGAAGTTTGACAAAGGTGGTATGTCTATCTTGGAACACATTGCCAAGCAATATCTGTTGGTTTATGATTTCGTTAATTATTTGTAAAAAAATATTTATTCTGTTTACTATGAGACCAGCAGGAAAGTAAACAGCCTCATTCTACTTGACTGACCTCAATCAACTCCATTTCTTAATTAGAGCAAAAGGAATAAAAGGGTATTGGAAAAAAGTTAATAGGATCTATTTATCAGGATTCAGATGTAATATGAAATTCTGATTTTTATGTATGTATTTAATAGATTTATATGTCTGTCCAACTCACATTCAGGATTCCGGGCAATGTGCAGCATTAAAAACCAACGAATATAAAACTCCCAGAAATCCCTTACCCAAAATAATGATGGCACCAAATGCAATCATACAAGCCACTTGATTGATTTCAAATCAACCTGGGTCTCCAGGCCCACTGACAGACCCATATTTTTTTTATTATTATTCTTATTTATATGCCGCCCTTCTCTGGAGACTCAGAGCGGCTTACAATGCATTAAGCAACAGCCTTCATACTTTTGTATATTTTATACAAAGTCAGCTTATTGCCCCCACAACCGGGTCCTCATTTTACCCACCTTAGAAAGGATGGAAGGCTGAGTCAACCTTGAGCCTGGTGAGATTCAAACTTACAGTAATTGCAGGCAGCTGGGTGTTAAATGCTGCCTTGTAGGAAGCATTAGCCTCCTACGCCACTCAGGCTCCTTCAGGGCCTTCCAGAAAAGTAGCAAGAAGGGAGCTTTTTCCAAAGGAAAGGAGCCATTACAGAGAACATTCTTCTTCTAGGTCACATCACATGCACTTCCTTAAATGATGGGACGCACAACATACCTTGCCTTCCCACTCTGGTGGGTAAGGGGGAAAATCCCTGCAGGTTTTACTTGATGCCAACTATAGGTGGGTGCTTATCTCTGTTTCAAGGACCATTGAGCCAATGCTATCTGAGGATGTTTCTGTGGTCATGTGGCCAGCATGATATCACAGGGTGCTGTTACTCTAGATAGATATAACCAGGGAGAGATTATATACTCAAATACTCTGGCTGCAAATCATATAGGGTTTTAAAGATGATAAATAGCATCTTGAATTTCATACAAAAGCAAATCAGCAACTAGCATAGCCTCACAGAAGAGGTGACACGTGTGCAAATCTGGGTTTCTGCAGAACTATGCAGGTTGCTGCATTTTGGATCAACTGAAGTTTCCAGATACCCTTCAAGGACAGCCCCATGTATAGTGCATTACAATAGACCAACTGGGAGATGACCCAGGTGTATGGTAACCATGAGAAGACACATCTGGTCCAGGAATGAACATAACTGCACACTACACACTCCTGGGCAAGCTTGCCAACAGCTCCTCTAGTAGGAATCATACGTTCAGGAGAACCCCCAAATTTCACACCAGGTCTGTCTGTGGCAATGCAATTTCCCTGTGCGCTGCTCCCACTATCCATGCATGGGTTAATCCTTCAGCCTTTGGCAAACAACTGAGAGCAAATCAAAAGAAACTTCCTTTCCCCGGCTCCCTAGCCACACCCCCTACTCCCGTGATACCCCAGTCTTCTCTCAGTTGTTGGCAAACGCTGAAGAGTTTTTTGGGAGCTCCTGAGCACAGGTATTTTACTTCCCTTCTTTTCTTTCAATCTTTAGTTAGTTTTAAAGTTCTTTCTTTCCCCCTGCGCGCTTAGGCTGTTCTTTTATTTTTGATTATTTTTTTGTGTTTCACGCACCGGCTTGCCGGCTCCTAATAAACAAGCGCTCATCAGCTGGGCGTCGGGCTCAGCACTTTCAGACGCCCACGCTTCTTTCGGCAGCGCTCATCGCGGGCTCTTTGAATTCGGCTTGGCTTGCCACTAGGAGCAGCGGCGTGAGCTCCGAAGCTGCAACTTGGCTCTTTTTCAAGCATTTCATTTCGGGGATCGCAGAACACCGAAAGGGCGAGCAGCAGCGGAGGGCAGCGGCGGAAAGCCTCGCTGAGCCTGCTTTGCCTCCCTACACTATAGAAAAACTTCTCTCTCGCTCCTTTCTTAGCGCGGCATCTGGTAGGACCTTCGGGCCGCCAGTGCAAGCCCGCTGCTGGAGCCACCTCGTGAACCAAGCCACATGCGGTGGCCATTTTGATGGACCCCCGGGCCGCCATTTTGGGTTAACTATTTGCCAGCCCGGTTCTCCCTAGACCACCTGGGAGCCAGCTGAGCCAATTTCATCAGGAAAACAGGAGCCAACAGGACCAGTCCCCACGGGGCGGCCTGTTAGAGAGAGAGAGTTGGAAGGCAAGAACCCAACACCAGGGGTACCCTAGCCCTCTCGGAGCGCGATAGCCTCACCACAGGCAGTCATGTCAGCCTCGCCTGCTTCCTCAGACCTGGAGTTGGAAGCAAGCCCGCCTTGCAAGGGGGCTAAGCAGTCTAAAAACAGCGGAAAGAGGTCTGAGAGCTCCAGCCATAAAACCAAGCCGGACAAGGCTGTCCCTGTCCTAGACAGGGACATTTTAAGGCGCCACAACGCCCTGGAATGCCAATGGGCCAAGGCACAGAAAATGGCAGTTGCACCCTCAGTGGTGGATTTTCACACAGGGGGAGCACCTCCCATCCCACCGAAGGAGGCTGAATCGACTATCACAAGTCCCCTGGTGTTGGCCCAGACCCCAGCCACACCCAGGTCTAGTCAGCATTCTCCAGGGGCAGTGCCTTATTGTACACAACAACATCAGCCGGAGGTGACATTCACCCCGACAGCAGCAGGGCTTCGGCCACAAAACGGCTCAGGGCCAGCCAACCAACTTGATTTTCAGGCCATGTTTTCATCAGCGCTGTCCTCGTTTTTAGTGGCCAGTTGGCAACAGGCAACCCAATTCCACATTCACTTGCGACTCAAGGAGTACATCAGCAGGCCCAATTTCACAACCCTCCGCAGCAGGACTGCTCATCGTCAGAAAAGTCTGACCAGGCAAAAGAAGGGCCAGAGGATGTGGAATTCTCAGAGGACGAGGGGCTGATGCTGGATACTCCTGCCTTCACAGGCCTGTTCCAGCCAGCACTATTCAAGTCACTTCTTCACAAAGCCCGTCTCACTACCAATTTGGGACTCCCAGGCGAAACCAGGTCGGCAGCACCCTCTGCAGCCGGACCCCACGACGTTCTCTTCAAATCGTCTGTACAACAACAGGACTGTATTCCTTGCCCGCAATTGTTTGCAGACGTGATACAGAACCCCTGGGGACAACCAGCCTCTCTGACTACACCCAGCTCCCTGGATAAGAAGCTGTATTGCTCGGCCCCGGAACTGGAGAAAGGAAGTTTCTTTTGATTTGCTCTCAGTTGTTTGCCAAAGGCTGAAGGATTAACCCATGCATGGATAGTGTTCGCAGCGCCCAGAATACGGACGTTCAGGTAAGACAACGTCCATTCCATTCACAATCAAAGATGATAATTATCAAACCTGCATTCAATACTGTTTCTCCAAGTGCAGTTTTAGCCTATTGCTTCCCATCCAGATCTCAACAACCTCCATATACCAGAAAGGGCAGTTGCAGCATCACTTAACCTATTGTCAAGAAGTCACAGTGGAGTTTCAAGTTTTATCTCTGGGGTCCCCAATCTCTGGCCCCTGGCCCACTACCAGGCCATGCTCTATTTGCAACTGGGCCATGTGAGTGGCAGGCTGGTTCATATGCAGCTTGACCTGCATGAGCAGGAGGCTGACATGTGCAGCTCAACTTGCACAAGTTGAGCTGAGCACACATGCACACCGACCTGTGAGTTGAGCTGCATGTGTGCATGTGCACCGTCCCACCACACACAAGGCCTCTTCCCCCAAGCTGGGCCACCAAGCTGCAAATGTTGGGGACCACTGTTCTATCTCCTTCCTCCCATACACACTATGTTCAGTGAAAAGTTTCATAAATGCATCCTCATCCACAGCAGTCCCATGAGCAAAATGATACCAGATGTTATCATTGTTTGAAAACAAACACAACTACAAACTGCATTTAGTACAAACCATAATTTGCAAACCAACTGCAACGAGGATTGGGAAGATACCAATTCAAACATAGTAACTCATTGGAAGATTTTAGGCTGGTTATTCTATCTGTTCAAGATATTTAAAGAATTGTTGTTAGGGGGATAGAATGAGAGGAATGGGTATTACTCATGGCACTAAGAACCTGGAGATAGTGCTATAAATCTAAGCAATAATAACAGTTTGGTTGTAACAGTAAACTATAATTGTTGCTTTGTGAATAATATGCCCTCTTTGAAGCAATGATGAAGAAGTTTCTATTTAATCTGATAAACAATAGGAGGCAAGAATAGGAAACCACAGTATAACCACTGCTTGTTTGGATTAATCTTCATTTCAGGCTAAATATTTTAGACAAAATAAGAACGGTTAGTTCTAATCAGAAGCCTGTGTTTCTGTACTTCCACAGAACAGAGAGGCAGAAATAAATGCATGACTATGTTCACATTATCACTTACCCATGGTTAACTTAATAGTGATTTATTCACTATGCTTTATGGTTCTCAGTTTGCTAGGTACAATGAACCATAATTAGCTACAATATGTTAGATACAAATGTGAATGCCATGTGAATCCTTGCATTTGAATATAGCCCTATAAAATGAAACCTGAAGATCATGATGGAGCCTTTGTAAATATTTCCCTTGGTATCCACTAGATTGAATCTTTGCTTTCTATGATTTGGGGGAAGACCAGATTTCTTTAAAGCAGAGCTTCAGATTGATACTACATTTATGTCTAACAATGCATCTATATCACACTTGGGCAATAGGTAATCCTAAAATAAAAATGGCAGGATCGGGTAAAAAGTATATTGTGTGAAGGGACTATTGCACGTATGATTAGCTGGTTTCCTTACTCCCTTGTTCTTGTGTCTGTTCTCTGTAACTAGAAATGAAGGGACAGAGGTGTGAGCAGGTCCATGTTCTTTTTCCTTATAGCATGCAATTCACCTTTTCTGAAACAGCTGTTCAAGTAGAAAAGATTATTCAAAAAGAGAGATTTGTACGAGTTATTTTTTAACATTGCTAAATAGGAAAGTTATTTCCTAGAAAATCAGTTATATAAGTAACTATAAAGCAAGTAAGTCAAAGTACACAGTATTTACTACAAGAACTCTTGTGGCACCCTTATGACTAACCTATTCATCACATCAATCTATAAACTTTTATAGACTTCAAATACTTGAATTATTCTTTAAAAAGAAAAGTTGTAAATGTACACCATTGCTGTTGATTGGAAGGCTTGAAGAGAGGACAAAAGGGAATTGACAGATCATGTCATACTGGCATTACTATCTTTTCTGTAAGTTAAATTCATTATTCTATGTCCTGTGTTCTATAATGATAATAAGCAGATCTTGATATTCTGCTTTGTGACATCCTTTCCAATACAGGATAATATTTGTAGCACAGGATTGAAATGTTTTCCCCCATCCCTTTGATGCTTTCTGAGCTTGGTTGTTTTCTTGCAGATGTCTTATTACCCAAACTAGATAAAACCATCAGTGTTAGCACCACCTACTTTGGGTAATGAAATCATTGCAAGAAAACAACCAAGCTCAGAGAGCTCCAAGGGGGGAGGGGGGTTAGGGTTAGGGTTTTGAACAATTTGCATCCTTCACTCATTATATTTCAATTATAGGAATCATCCAACCAGGTCTTCATTATACCTTCTACATCTTATTTGCTTTTGGTACTGTTCAAGCTCAAGCTTTGTTTATTGGAAAAAGTATGGGCAATAAAGGCTATGAACGTTACAATTTTATAGACTTCCTGATTTTTTAGTTGATTGGTTTAATAGGCCTCATTTAAAAAACACTTCCAACTTTTCTAAACTATACAAGCCTTTACTTAAAGTTCTTATTTCAGGATGTAATATAAATACGTTTTTTTTAAAATTTGATTTATATGCCGCCCTTCTCCGGAGACTCAGGGTGGCTTACAATGCGCTAAGCAATAGCCTTCATACTTTTGTATATATTTATACAAAGTCAGCTTATTGCCCCCACAAACTGGGTCCTCAATTTACCTACCTTAGAAAGGATGGAAGACTGAGTCAACCTTGAGCCTTGGTGAGATTCGAACCTGCAATAATTGCAGGCAGCTGATGTTAATAACAGGGCTTTAGACCACTGTACTATCCAAGGCTCTTATAAATGTTCATATAAATATGTTCCTAACCAATTAATCTAGTTGCTTCCAACTGTCTAGCAGTTATGGGTTAGGCAAAAAACTGAGTATGCACAGATTACTGTTGTAACATATGCCATTCCTCTTTAATGCTTGAATTGCTTTTGAAGTCTTTCTGAAAATGAGGTAGGAATTATTACAATTTTTATCAACACTGCCACTAAGTTACACATTTTGTTAACCAATATCACCATCAAGGGTTTTGACTTCCTGATGGACCTAGTTCAAAATATGAACTTACAGCAATACAGAATTGGTTTTCATGTTTAGCTGAACAAAAAAACCAGATATACCCATCATTCAGTCTTTAAATGTAACTGAGTCAAAGTTGTGTTGCTATGTTCTTCCAAAATGCTTTCTGAATACATTTAAGGATTAACACTTAAATTTTAAATCTAGATTTTGCTTATCCATTTACCAAAAACTGTTAGTTTTTCAATCTGCAATTACAAAAATAGCTCATATCAGAAATAAAATCCTCATTCTGCAAGTCTAGACATGACCCATCTGGCAAAAGTTTTTTTTTCCATCTCAAACCCTGACAGGTTTCAAGCTCACTAATGTTTGGGCAATACTGTATAATTTTTGCCAATTTTTGTGAGATGTAACTGATCTATTACTAAAAGTCCATCAGCTTAATAACTCAGACCATTCCCTTGGAAATCAAATCCCAGGAATATCTTTTCATAACCATTCATTCATTTGTAGGATTTTCCTCTCTAGTCCTTTTCCATAGACCGTTAGGCTAGATGAATTATTTCAATCCCAGTGTTAATTTATTTTGTATGTGTTCCAAGATTGTACTGCTGTTGCATATCTTTTTCTTCAAACAGTTTAATGAAAGAGGGTTTCTAGATGACAGTTGTAGGTGGAATCTTGCAAATTGCTCTGCCTCTCTTCTAAAGTTCTGGTTAAGATAGGTCTGCATTACATGTGCTTTGCAGTGCAGAGGCAGACTTCTGATTTTTTATTTTTTCACCTTTCCTGATTAAAAAAAAAAGGTTTCCATTCCATAAAATGGGATGTGGGGTATATGGGAAGTATAGCTAGCACTGGTATACAAAGAGACAAAGCACAGAATTAGGCAGGTCCATGCTAGTATAATTTTTTCCCCCAATCATCCATTATATATATATGTACTACTGCCAGATTTATCATGATTTTTTTCCCCAGTGCTTCCAAACTTGACAGAGACCTTTGGGATCTCATGGTTTAATCAAGTGAAATAATGTTAAATTGTATAATGAAGTGCTTAAAACACAATGAGCCACGAAACTCCAAAAGATAGTGTGCATAGCTACATCATATGACCAGAATTTAAATATTTATAGAAAGTCTGATTGAAAGAGTGAAAAAGGCTATATCCATGGCATTCACTCACTGGCAGACTAGACAGTGAGCTAAATCTGATTCTATTTTTCCAAACAGTGAGGAATTGCTAACTTAAAAGTGACATAAAGCAATGATATGCATCATCATTCTAAAGAAACATTTCCAATCTATTCTACTTCGATCCTATGATTTGTTTAATTTGAACAAAAACATATGTAGTTAGTTTAAACTACAGCTTGCTCTAACAATCCAAAATCAAACTGGTTCTTATTTAGTTGAACTAAAATTAAATATAACCCCAACTCCCAGTCCCAATGAAATAAAATTTAGAATCCAAGCTCATTCACCAAAATCCTCAGTCTCAACTTGTATGATGTAGCCAACTGATTCAAGCAAAACAAGCATAATGACGTTTTTTGGTTGATGAAATCTGCCATACAAGCACCCATTCCATCTCCAAAGCTTTTGCAAAACCAATAGCAGTTTCCCCCCAGTTTCTCCTGGCCATCACCAAACATGTTTGGAGAATATTTTTTCCCCTTTCCTTTGTCATATGTATCTTTTTTAAACATGTGCGATGAGAAGTAAGAACAAAGCCAAAGAATGTGCTACAGATTCAGTTTCCATATTCATTTAGGCCAGAGGTCTTCAAATTTGGCAGCTTTAAGACTTTAAGGTATGCTATGCAGCTTTAAGGTATGCTATGCAGCTATGCTGGCTGGAAAATTCTGGGAGTTGAAGTCCACAAGTCTTAAAGCTGCCAAATTTGAAGACCTCTGATTTAAGCATTTGTTTATATGGTCAAACTACTATATTCAATGAATGATTTGTTTATGGTTTTCAGAAATGATGAAAATTTAATATATATCCAGAAATCAATGCTGAAAGGAAAACCAAGTTTTCCTATCTCCTCAAAACAGAGTTTCTTAACTCCTTTCATAACTATATTTTGGCGTGTTCAACAAAAACTAGCAGGTCTGTGAAGCCTGGTTTATTTTTTAGAAACTGATCAATTAGAAGAGCTTTGATTTTAGAAAGATTAAATTGGTTTGATTTTATAACCACAATGTGCTTTTTAAAATAACATTTTACCATGTCAAATTTTATACCTATATTTGGCTTAATTTACAGTGTATAGGATCATTAAGACTATCTAACTAACCCCATGCAAGACCCAAGCAAGGTCTTGTTGGTAACATAGTTTTGCTTTCCATTGTAAGTGCACCAGATTCTGTGAGGTGCATGACAACCTTCTTTTTGGTAAATGAGCCATAAATATTAATCCAAATATCAACTATTCTTCACAGTATTTTAAATAGATAAAGATATTTTTTCTACCATAAAGTTAACAGATATGAAATAAACAGGTGAATGGTGGTAACACCCGGTTGATGTTGTTTTGAGTTTGAAAGCTAAACAGGAGTCACCATTCTTATTACTTGGATGGGTGTTAAGATACACCCCATACATACAGCAGCTACATTCACTACTAAACCTATGAGATTCCCTCCCCCCATATACACACACAAATGGGACCTCCTTAAAGAACCCTTGTAAGACAACATTCACAGTAAGTTGAATTCACCCTAAGCAGCAACAGGAAGAAGACTCCGTGGGGAATCTGTGGCACAGTAAACCAGATTGTTTCTAATCACTAACCATATCTCAAAGATGGTTTGACTAGCATGCTGATCTAGTAGGAGGGGATAAATAATAATAAGATCACAAAGTTGGGTTTATCCAAAACATTGCAGTGTCACATTGTTAAATTTTCACTGTATCTTGCTTTGCCTTTGCAATGCAGTGAGACAAATAAATATAAACTCTGGTTCTACTTTTGTTCATGGCAGCTCAGAAAAGCAACAAAGCTTTGTTGGGGATCTAGTAAAGGTAAAGGTTCCAGGGGATGCTCATCTCTATTTTTTAGCTGAAATACAATAGTGTCCAAGGATCATGTGGCCAGCATGACTATATGCTGAGGTGGAATGCTGTATCCTCCCACCAAAATAGTACCTATTTACTTACTTGCATTTGCATACTTTCGAACTGCTAGGTTTAAAGGGGCTGGGACAAATAATGGGAGCTCGCTGCATCACACGGCATTTGGGTCCCAAGCCCAAGCTGACCGTTTTCCAGCTCACAAGTTTAGCATCTTTAACCACTGAGCCATCATGCCCCCTTTTGTTCAGGATCTAATATATACTGGTTATTGTTTGTATTCATGCAAATAAAATTAAATTATATCTTCAGAATGGATTGGTTGCTTTAGATGAGCCAGGTTTTGGTTACAACAGTAACTACCAGAGAATCCCTGGTATATAAACTAAACTAGGAAGTTGAAAAAAGAATCCTGAAAGTTAACAATAACAAAATGTCATCATATTGTTCTCATGAAAATACATAGACATGTCCATGTACTTATTAGGAGCTACTGTTTTCTTTTAACATTGTAACATAATCCCATGTGTGTCTACTCAAAATGAGGTTTCATTAACTGTAATAGTATTTATTCTCTATTAATTGTAACTATTCTTTAGTCTCTATTAGCTCAAACTATTGACCATAAATTCATTACACCAAGAAATTAATGCATTTTGAATTGCTGAAGTTTATACTATTCTGGCTTTTTACTGTTTTAATATGCTAGGACTATTTCAGAACTCTCAAACACTATTGACATTTTGTAGGATCCAGAGCTGCTGAAATGTTTAGAATTCAAGAACAGATTCTGCTGAAAGGTATTATTAAACACTGTTTATAAAAGAATGGCTAAATATTAATCGCAGGGAACAAGTACTCAGCAGCAACATCTGTGGTGAATTCCACACCACTTTGCAGTTTTTCTACAGTACACTCATAATAGCAGCCATATTTTCTATATGGCACTCCCCTTGTCCACCACCAAAACCAAATAGGAGATTCAAGGAAGACATGAGAAGAAATACACTTACAGTAAATAAGAAGACGGAAAGGCTCCTATGAGTGCGAGGTAACATGTGTTACCTATATTGTCTCATTGTCTCATTGATTTTTCTTAGTGAAACTTTGAAAAACAACAAAATCAGTGTTGCAAATCAGTGCTCCTGTTTTATTTGGATAATAAATGTATTTATTTAAAAAAAGGACAAGATTATGATTTCATAATTTTTAAGCCTATTATGAAATGTGTCGAACTAATCCATAGAGTAAGACTGATGTGACACAATTATTGGGGGGGGGGGGGAATCTATAGACAGTTCATATTCTGAGCTGTATTTCAGTATATGAAATGTCAGTTTTCTCAATTTCCACATTAAATAGAACATCACAGGTATATTATCTATAGTCCTACTTCAGCTTTAGTTTCTATAACCTGTGTGGCTTACACATTCATTTCAAAGCTACGAAGAATGAAAAGCACTTCAATGTAGTAATACCCTTTTGAAAATTCACAATACAAAAGAGAATTTGAAGTTGAATAATATTAGAACTGTGCTTATATTATAGGATAGACAGATTATAAACGTTGTCTCTTCCCTGAAAGCATTGAACATTTGAAAAGTTGCACCTCCTTCATCTCAAGATTCCCCAATTTGACAGTCAGAAGGCAGTCCCACATACGGTTAAATGTCTTTCCAGTACATTTTAAGGCTATAATTTCAAAAATTCACATTTCTGGATAAGATTAATATACAATTTTAAAACCTTTATTGTTATTTTTTACAGTGAGCACACTGGCACACATTAAAAATGAAATTATGTCACCTGCTCTCAAAAGAAAGTATATATCTCTTCATACAATTACATAACACACATATACGTGTGTGTGTGTGTGTGTGTGTGTGTGTGTGTGTGTATGCAAGTTTTGGTGTATTCGGGTCTTTTCCTGTGTAAGATTGAGAGTATCTTGGCGATGTTTCGACAAGGTCTCACTCGTCATCTTCAGGCTGGTGTCCTCGGCTTCGTGCTTGTGTGAGGAAAGCGTGATTGGAGCTGCCGTTTCTCTATAAATACTGGTGGAGAGGTGTGGGGTACTGGCTGACCCGAATACACCAAAACTTGCATACCTCTACCCATGAAAATCTATGAAAACAAATATACATATAAAACTATTCTAAAAATACGAGTTCCAGGTATATTTGTAAACAAAGATTATTTTAGTTCCGGAGCTCACTTGAGATTTCACAAGGTTGATACTATATGGAACAAACTGTGACTGAAACTAGATGTTTTGCTTCGGATACCACGAAGTCTCTTCCAAGAAGGTAACAAGGAAAACAAGTAAGGGTTCCTTCATAGTCCCTATATTGTCACTGGACAGGGTTGTACTGCCCTTTTGGCCTGTGACTTGTGTGTTCCCCTGGGCTTGAAGCTCCTGTTGGATCAGGGGGACTTTGCTCAGAAGCAGTTGGTATACCAGTTGTGACCCTATTTAGAGTGACAGGATATGACTACAGTGGCTCACACCATTATCACTACAGGCCTGAATTGGTTTCCTATCAGCTTCCAACACAATTTAAAGCACTGGTTTTAATTATTGCTTGGTGCTAGGTTACCTTCAGAACTGCATTGCTGGAATCAGTTCAAATCACTTCATGTTGTGGCCCGTCAGCGACCTGTGCAGATTGTAGCTGATTCTGACAGCGAGGAGGCTGGTGTGGTGCTGCGCCAGCAGCCTGTGCAGCTGGCACCCGAGTCAGACAATGAGGAGGTGGTGCCAGAGGCAGGGATTCAGCCAGAGCCTTCAGAACTTCCAGAAGCTCCTTTAAGTGAGGAGGATGAAGAGGAGGAGCCTCTTCTCAATGCACGGGCGTGCAGAGTTGCCAAAAGGCAGGAGTGGCTCCTCAGGAAGAGGTCTCCTCGAGAGTAAGGCTTGGGGCTAATTGGCCACTCCCTTAGCCTATTTAAGGAGGACAGCTGACTGAAGCAATTTGTAGGGAACATCTTTAGTTCATTCTCCTTCGCGTCTGAATTCTCTGCAAATTGCTTCTGGTCTTTCTGTCAACCTTAGTAAGATTGTGATTACTTTATCTTTGTTTTCTTGTAGGCTGTTAAGGAAGTTTATTAACAGCCTTTGTTTGGAAAAGACTTGAGTTATTTTAGTAAATTTAAGTTTTGTACAAACTTTGTGTGTGCTGTGTTCTTTGGGGTCCGTAGCTGGCACCTTCAATCACACTGGAAGAAACAGCTGGTTGTTCTCCATTTTGAAGATGTCACTGGGGTTAAAGCCCTGAAGTGTTTTTTTTTACCCCTTGTTTGGCTATCTGGAATGGCTTTTCTTGAGAAGTGTCTTTGGCCCCAACTCTAGATGCCTTCTGAAAGCTTCTTAAAATGAACATTTTTTGAGGGGCATTTGTGGGCTGATGCTAGATGCTTTCGGTATGTAGGTTCTTCCATTTTTTACAATTGGTTTTATATATTTATTTTTTCTTAATGTCACAAGAAATTGAAGGGGTGGGTGTTCAGTATGCTACTAGGAACTATTGCATTAAATTACAGCACTCTCACACAAAAGCAAGTTGAAGATGATCACTGCCCTATCCTCACTCCGGGAGATAATAACATTAACAATAATCCCTTCATCGTGCAAATTAAAAATATATTGCTTGAACCTTCCTAAAATCTTACTTTTTTAATGTGTTCATTTTTCCATCCATATCAGGAAAAAAATGAGTTATTTTTGAAGGAAGACTGTCAAGGTATCAATCATTTTTCCTCTTGAAAGACCTGCCAGCATGACAGAAAATAGGAAAATGGATTGCCACAAGCTCAATATAGCATTTCAAGGAAATGACTAATTTAGGGAGAGGGATTCCAATACACTGCAGTTGCACTAAAAATAAATTGTCTTGCTAGAAATAAGGGACTCTATTGCATGAGATCACTCAGTGCACAGATGATTCTGGAGCAATGAAAAACTCCATGTGAAAGTACCCTTGGATATTAATTTTTATTTACATATACATACATACATACATGCATACATACATACATACATATAAATTTTTTTACCTATATTTATTAAGTACAATACTGCTTTCTTGCTGATAAATCATTCATGTTTATAATCTTAATATAATCCTAAATCTTGCTGCATTTATTTCTAGATAAATAACTAAAACAGTGGATAGCAGAAGAAATAAAACTGCATTCCATCAATGATTGTAGTTGTTTATCATTTACCTGGGAGTATGAAATACTAAAAGTAATGGGATAAACTTTTAAAGCATATATTTATAAGAATCCACCAAATTAAACGTGAACTGCATTTCTTCATTTAATTTATATACAGTCCCAGTTCATCTGGAAGGTATGGTTGAAAAGCCTACATTAATGCTTTTGGAATAGATGAAGAAAGGGACAGTTGAGCGTATCCAAAAGAGCACCAGTAATATCAGCATGGTTTTCATATTTAAATAATGATATCAGGATACACATAACTTCATTGACCCCCTCTTGAGTCTTCCAGAAGATACTGACTATCATAGTATTCTATGAGGTTCATTAGTTCTGGTTTATTCTTCTTTTCCTTTTAAAACAACATGAGTGCAATTGGACAGATACTAATTTAATTAAGTAAGTAGTGCTATATAAAGATGGAAGCTACTTATTCTACCAATGTCATTGCCTGAATATTTGATACATATGTTTGTGTTGTGCCTGGAGACTTTGCTCTGCATATAGCAGAATATAGCAACTGGGGTGTTAATTCAAGGGGAAGGGATTGAATATGAATTCTCTCTGTAATCTCATCAACTCTTATGTTCATCACCACAGATAAATTTTTTGCTTTTGTTGATTTAAAAGTTAACAATTAATTGCATATTAATTTGCTGAGAAAATATTTGTATCCCATCCTTTTATTGAAATACGAAAAACATAATCAACAGGAAACAATGGTAGCTTTCTAATAGCATCTTAAAAATTAACCTTTGTAGAGACAATACTTCAGTTTTTCAGATGTTTGAGATATTATGATCTACCCATACCCAGATACAGTTTGGTATAGAGATTAAAGATGATTAACTGGAAACTGGAAGACCACAAATTCTATTCCTGCCTTAGGCAAAAAGCCAGTTAACATTGATCCAAAGATACAAAAAAACATTGTAATCATCTGTTTGAGGACTTTTGCTTATCTCGAGCTGATAGGTCTGTAATTTCTCAGATGCTCTTTCTTCATCTTCTTGAAGATAGAGACAAAGTTTCTAGCATGGTTCTGCAATCACTTCTCCATGACAGTGTTTCCTAATGAAACACTTACTTTTAGTACATCAAAATAAGTTGACTATTTATGTTTACTTATCATTTGTCATCATTTCTTGCGCTAAAAACCCCAAAGTATTTTCAGGCAAAACCTGGGTGTATTCCATACTCTTAAGGATGGCCTGGCTGACATAATTTTTGAAATATACATTAATATTAGCTTTGCCATACCCAAGATAGCCTAGTCACTCTAATCTTAGATTGTCCTTTTAACCCCAATAAACTTCTATTTCTTAATAATAACTACATTTTTATCAAAGCTAAACAGCAAGCAGAAAAATATAATTTCAAATTTGGTAAATCCAATCCTCCTCTTTCCTTTGGATCTTGTAATACCTTATATTTAATAAGGGTTTTTCTCCTGCCATGCAAATTTAGATAAATCCTTCTGCCATTGTTAAAATGATGCATCAGTTGTCAAAACAGGTATTTTCTAAAACAAAATAAAAACATTCATCTTAATCACACGTTAATTCTTCCCAACAATGACAATTGTACTTTGTCCCATCTTGACACATTTTTTAAACTTTATTCCAAGTCTGACATATTTTGAAATAATATACAATTAATGTTTGTTATAGTAATGCCCATGTATTTTATCTTCTTCGCAATCTTAAAACACATTCTCTTTGTCCAATCTGTTTGATCTTATATCTTCATATTTTTTAATATCTTTGTCTTCTGTTTATTAATTTTGAAACATATTAATACCCCAAATTCTTTTAATATTACTAATTAAAAGTTCAATTTCCTCTAAAGCAGTGGGTCTCAACCTTCCTAATGCCGCGACCCTTTAATACAGTTCCCCATGTTGTGGTGACCCCCAACCATAAAATTATTCCTAAAACTATTGAAAATATGTGTTTTCAGATGGTCTTAGGCGACCCCTGTGAAAGGGTCGTTCGACCCCCAAAGGGGTCCCGATCCACAGGTTGAGAACCACTGCTCTAAAGGGTCTTATGACAGCCGTGGCAGGGGGACTTTTTATCAGGTTCGCCTGATTCGCCAGTTGCAGCCCTTTCTGGACTGGGATGCCTTGCGCATGGTCACTCATGCCCTTGTCATCTCCCGGCTGGACTACTGTAATGCTCTCTACATGGGGTTCCCCTTGAAGAACACTCAGAGGCTCCAACTGGTCCAGAATGTGCCGCGCAGGTGGTTATGGGTGCAACTTGTTGTGCCTACATGACACCCCTCCTGCGCGAGCTGCACTGGCTCCAGTGGTCTTCCGGGTGCAATGCAAGGTGTTGGTTACTACCTTTAAAGCGCTCCATGGCATAGGGCCCCAGTACCTTCGAGACCGACTTCTGCCAGAAATAGCCTCCCACTGGCCAGTCTGCTCCCACAGAGAGGGTCTCCTCAGGGTGCCATCGGCCAAGCTATGTCAGCTGGTGACACCCAGGGGGAGTGCCTTCTCTGTGGGAGCCCCTGCCCTGTGGAATGAACTGCCCCCGGAAATGCGTAAGATCTCCGACCTCTGTGTATTTCGCTGTGCCCTCAAGACCCTGTTGTTCCGCCAGGCCGGGTTATCAATGTAATGATTTTAAATTGGGGTTTTAAATTTTGGGGTTTTTAAATCTAAGGCGAAATTATTTAATAATTTTAATTTTTAATTGATGTTTGTCTTTGTGCTTTTAATAGGCTGTACACCGCCCTGAGTCCTTCGGGAGAAGGGCGGTATAGAAATAAAATTTTATTATTATTATTATTATTATTATTATTATTATTATTATTATTATTATTA
>WNWU01000005.1:24863173-24900514 GCA_012654045.1 Ptyas mucosa | reverse complement strand
TATTATTATTATTATTATTATTATTATTATTATTATTATTATTATTAAACCAGACCCAGGTCATCCTAAAAAGCTCTTAACTTGTATGTCTCTTTTTAAATTTGTATACCCACAGTCCTCTCATCTTGTCTTATGTCCCTGTTCAATATTTCAAGAACTAAAACATGAGAGGGAACAATGGAGAACTTTGTCTTGCTCCTTTTAGTATATCATGTGGTTTGGTGGAATTTTTATTCACAATTATTTGTGCCATCCATGGAGTATAAATGTATTTCACCCATTTTATCAATTTTTTTCCAAAATTCGTATCTTCCACAATCTTAAATAAGAAAATGTAGGTTAAATTGCCAAAAGTTTTCTCTGCATCTATAACACAGCTTGTTTTTCATAAAGTTGTTCCAAATATTTCAGAATATCCTACAGAGTTATAATATTGACAAATTTTACCTGTCTTTTAGGTAAAAGCCTATAGTGATCATCATGAATAAATCCTTGCAAAAATATTTCATATTTACAGCTAAAATTGTTATAAAATAATGATATTGCTCTGTAGTTTCTTGCTAAAGTCAAACCTTGACACTCTGTAGATGTTAATATCATATTAACATCTTTCCAAGTCTCTGGCATCTTTCCTCCTTGTAAAACAGAGCTCATCATACTTTAAAGAGATTGTAAGAGTTCATCTTCAAAACACTTATAAGACTCAATCTGTTCTAAGTTCTTTATTCTTTATTTATTAGTCATACTTTGATCAATGTTAGGGTCAGCATCAATAATTTTTGCCTCTCTTTTCATTTTTCAACCAAGAAGGCATATTCTTTTCTCTTACAGAAGATTCTAATAGGAATCTCCTTCAGAACAATTAAACCTCTATTATCCACTTTGAATTTTGTATTAAAATGCTGCTGCAGGACTTGATTACTTGTCTTCTTTTTAACAAAATGGATCAAAACATTCTTAGAAACATTCCTTTTTCTGGCAAATCTGGAATTTATCCTATACCAAATGATTCTATATTAATATCAAGTTTTGTGCCCATCCCTTCTTCCTCCAAGTGTAAAAAATTGCCATAATGTTAATAATCCATTCTCTAATATTGTCATCTGAAACCTCTAGAAGAGTTCTGAATCTCAAATAGAATTCTTTCTTAGTTCCAGTAAAGCCAGATTATCCAGTTCTCTTTCCAACTTTCTGCCTGGAACGTCTGTCTTACTCTCTAAAATTTCTAATTTATCATTTATTTTTTTTACCTCCAAATATTTGTTTTATGGAACTTTCCATCTTTTTAACATCTACTCTCATTTCCTCTCTAAACTTTATAAATTTTTCATCCATTCTTTTTTTTAAAGCATCCATTTTATTTCATATCTGTTCAAGTTATTTCTGAAGTATATCTTATGTAACTATGTTTTTGCAGATTGCTTGCCCTCTCTTGCCATTTTTAGTAGCCATTTTCTTAGTAAGCCAAAAGTGAAGTTGTCTCAAAAAGGCAAAATAAGAAAACAAGCGTCTCCTTTAGTGTCTTTTTGAGGTTTTGATACTTTTGTTTAGTAGCTCTTGATATTCTCAAGAAATCAAGATCTTAAGAGCAACAGCTATCTAGGTTAATGTTAAGAGAAAAAGAACTAAAACTGAATTATGTAACACAAAAAATGCAAATAAATCAGTGAAATGCTTGGTATCTTTCTATGAATAGAAAGATAAAAGCTAATGAAATTAAAATTACAAGAGGGACTATTAATGTGGTGTTAATGTGGATATATAGAGGTATTTCATCAACATTAATCTAATTTGTATATTGGACAATATCATATTGGAAGTTTAATATTTTTGGATGATCATGGATTGAACAGTAATAGTTATGTGCTTACATTATATTAATCTATGAATACAGTAATTTTACTTAGATTAACTACACTGAAGTCATGTATTTTTATAAGTCTGTTATTAACCTATTTTGTGACATCATTGTGTAATGTAATAGTACAGTAGACTTTCTTGAGATCCTCGAAGCTGGGTAAGATATTAAAAACAAAAACAAAACTGGAGAGGCCATATATATTATTGAATCTAATAAGAGAGATATAAAAGCATGCTTTTAAAAAGTTATGTGCATATTTAAAGTGCCTGAAAGACTAAGCCTTGGCACAGTTAGTTGTGTACTTTATTGACTGAAAGCAGTATTGGACTTCACTGTTTTTGTAACAGAGACCCTTATCAGAAGATCTGGATCTGAGAAAAGCACTTTGGTAATTCTTAAATATCCATGGAACCTTACTATTAGATAGAAGCCATGTTCTGCTAAGGCTGATGAGAATTTTGATACAAATAGAAAGAGTTTCATCTCAACCAGTTACAACCTGGAGTAAATGCTGATGTCAATAAGAATTATCTGAACTATTATTATATAACAAAGTGATTGGATTAGAGGAAAGGATAGGAAAAATCGTGGGACAAGTTAACATATACTTTTCTTCAAGTGTTGGTCATTGATCCGTAACTGACTTCCTAAGGCATCTGGAACTGAAGAAAGAAGGCATTACATTCTATAGATCAATAAAATTATAAAATCATTATATAGAGATGATATATCCCAGGAATGCTAAACATATTTAAGTGTGAAAATGTATATCTTCCAAAATAAAAGAAAGCCTTCTCATCTAATAATTTTAAAACTTTTTTAAAATTATGTCATATTTTAGAACAAAGTCTAGATGTACTATTTTTAGCACTAGTAAATAATAAAATAGACACTGGGAGCCCTATAAAATCATTGCAACCCAAGTGACAAAGGCTACAGCATTTATGCATGTTTATCTGGGAGTTCAATGAGGCTTAGTTCTGCAGAAATATACTGACTTGCACTAAAAGCAGCTGAGAGATCTCCCTTAATAAGACAAGTTTAAGGACTATTATTTTGTAAACTAAGAATTCGGAAGGATTTTTTAAAAATGTTATTATGTAAGATATAACACAATAAAGTAAAAGCCTTCATCCCTTTTTTTGTTTTGTATCTATGTAAAGAAAATGAACTGTCACAACCTCTCTTCCCTTTCACAGGGAAGGCTCTTAATTTGTATAATTCCAGATTCATTCATATAAGATATGTACAAATCCTAATGCGGAAAACTATACAGCGGTTAAAAAAGAAAAGCAAAAAATATAGTTCCTATTAATAAATTCTCTCTTCCACGCCTCCCTCCTCCCCACATCCCAGTGATTCAACACTATTTGCTATGTCTTTGAAATACTAACTATCTAAATATAGTATTTGTTATTTGTTCTTCTTTTCAATATGGAAACAAGAAGATAAGGCAATCTTTCATCTGCTTGCTTTTTCTGATTATAGGATTGATGATGCCATGCAGCAATTTTTTTTATAAAACAAAAATATTTTCCACTAATAAGCCAAAATACAATACAATAAATAAAGCCCTTCATTTTTTTGTGCATATGGAAAGTAAATGAACTGTCAAAACCTCTCTTAATTTATTTGCACAGCAGAATTATAATACAGCAGAAAACATCTTACAGTAATGTAAACAAAGCTTTTCATGCAGTGCTAACCGGACAAGTTTATTTAATGTAATATATTGCACCAACTCATCATTGTTACCTTTCAGTCTGTTCTACTATGGGAACAAATTGTTATGACAAACAGAACCCCTGTGTTAAAAATCTAATATGAACCTGCAGGCACCATTTGAAGTGCTTTGCTTCTACTAAAATGATTCAATATTACTTCCCACATTATATTTCTAATCTATTTTATGTGATACTTGTTCTTAAAAATGCTGGTTTACACAGCAAGACTGACCATGTATTCAGGGAAACATCCCACCGAATTAAAGGAAGTTTACTCCATACTAAGCATACTTTGGACTAACTACAAACAATGGTGGCCATAATTCTCTCTGCCTGTAGTCTGCAAAATTAATTGTTTGGTAAAAGTGAGCACAATATATGTTCTGGATCCCAAGTAATTCTCCTTCTCTTCTTCTTGCACCAGAAGAGCTGCACACCTTGCAATTTTAGCAGTGGGACAGCAAGTTAACCAACCATTTTAGGTGCTGCATATGCAGTAAAATTGGAGCACAAAGCACGACTTAAACCCACAGAGGCTAGGGTTTTCATTTTTATATATGTATAGAAATGAAAACTATATTTTTAGGTTTAAAAATTGCTGGCAAGGATAGCTATACAGACAGAAGTTCACAGCAGTAATCTTATAAAAGCATGAAGTATAATGTTTAGATCACTGTGGTATATACCTTTAAGGCTGAGTATTTCTTTTACTTCAAAAATGTGCTGAACTTGGCTGTGGCTGCTGACCATTAGCTTTATATTTTTCAGTCACTTTTATCAACTTTGGAGTAGGAAGAGAGAAGCAATGAGATTTAAAATAAAACTCCTAGTATGTTGCTATTAATGTTCCTATTAAGAAAAGCAGCTGTGTTGCTGCATATAAATTTTGTTTTCTAATTGGGAATGGAACTGGGGGATAATATTCTAGGTTTCACAACTCTGCACCATCATCCACCCAAAGTAACAGTATCAGAGTTGGAAGGGACCTTCGAGGCCATCTAGTCCAACCCCCTGCTCACACAGGAGACCTGTGCTATGGATTTGAACTGCCAAACTGCCAATCTTTCTGATCGACAAGCTCAGTGTCTTAGCCACTGGGCACCTTCTTAGAGACCAACAAATGGTGAAAGAAGCAATATATTGTCGAGCATGTGGTGGAACTCAGTGATTGCTATAGGATACGGCTTTCCTCAGCATCCATGATGGCAAACAAATATATCTCTTTGTATTAAAATATAAAATATATTTAATTATATTCAATCCTTTTCACAAAAGGATCCTTATTGCCAAGTCAGTGTGTTTGGCAGAAAAAGTTATGACGATGGTATGATTTCAATGTTTAAATATAAAATATTACCCACTTCAGCTGTTTGTTTTTTCATCACACTGATAAAAAGATTGGTTTGTTTTTGCCTCCAGTACCATAGGAATGTAGAAACAATGGTAAAACATGAAATGATCGAATAGCTTGTGTACTTCATAACTTATGAAATAAAATAGCCAGCTAAAGTGGGAGAAAATAAAAATATTTCCTTAATTGATTAAAAATAATATCTTTCCAGAATATAATTTTCAGTATCAAGTTGGTATATTTGATGCTTAGTTTACGTGTCATAGGGCTGGCATATGAACAAGTCTAATATACACCTCTCTCTCTCTCTCTCTCTCTCTCTCTCTCTCTCTCTCTCTCACACACACACACACACACACACACACACACACACACACACCACAAACACTTACATGATTGCTTCTGAAGCATTGCTTTTCTGTAATCACTTACAAAAGAATTTAGGAATGGTAGCTATACAATAGTTTGTTACTCAATTACAAGTTCCACTGTACACCAGCCAATAAAGAAAGATTTTGCTGTAACATTTGCAAGAGCACAGGTTTCTCATTCTTGACCTAAAACAATAACAGTAACTTGAGTTCAAATTCAAATCTTAAGGGATTACTACAGTGGTGAAATGCAAAAAAATTTGCTACTGATTCTGTGGGCGTGGCATGATAGGTGTGGCTTGGTGGGGGTCATGTGACTGGGTGGGTATGGCCAACTTTTTTTTTACTAAGTATTCGCCCGAACTGGTAGTAAAAAAATGCTTTAAAAAAGTAAAAAAAAAATTCCAACGATCACAGCTGTGCCACGTGATAGTCGGAATCTTTTTTTTTTTACTTTTTAGAGCATTTTTTTACTAGCGGTTTGCCAGAATCGGTAGTTTTTATCACTACTGGTTCACCCAAACTGGACTGAACCGGTAGCATTTCACCCCTGGATTACTACCATTGAAGGAAACTTCTGATGTATCTTTACTATACTCTAATTGCTACAACACAAGGAGACTGTAATGATCCTGAACAATATCTTTATCATAAACGTCATTTTTTCAGAAATACATTTTCTTTCATGCAATTATTTTTTCATATATTCTAAGAACTGCAATTTTTTCCAATCCTTACTTTAAAAAAAAAAGAAATTGTCTTTTTGTAAGAAACATAATAATCAGGATATCATGTTGTGGATAAAAAAATGCTAAACTAGAACTTCAACGCTAACAAAATAAAGGCAAATATTACTGCTGCATTTAAAACATTAGTTTTATCAACAATAATATTAATTAGTAATTTTCAACAATATCTTTCAAATGATCTGTTTCCATTGTGTACACTGTACAGCATAAAATTGGAAATATTGACTCAAACTTCTTTTAACTTATGGAAATTTGATTACAAATGATCTAAAGGAAGCAGTTATTGAATTTTATATAGTCAATTGTCAGAGGAGAAAAAAATCAGTGAATTTTTTGACATATTTGACTAGTTTTGAACAGATATGTCTTCAACGTATAATGGATCATGGGAACATCTGAAGAAATTTTCCTTTATTTACAAGTCTAGTGTCTTGCATTAAGATAATAATCAAATAATGTTTTAAATTTATTACTAATGAGGAAGATATAAATCAATATGTTATCTTGGGTTTGAGGAAACAATACTGCCACAAACAAATAATGGTCAGAGATTGTGGTGGAGGCAGAAATTGGGAAATGATTATTTAAGACTGATACTGGCAATTTGAAAACAGGTGAAAAGGATGAAAGAATTTTTTTGCTAAAAGGAATTTGAAGTACAGAATTGCAATCATATTAGCCAGAAGAGTTTAAAAACTTTAATTAAACAGTTTTTCTTTTTTTAAAAAAACTGATATAAATCTCAAGCACATAAAATTTTATTTGTTTCATTGTTTTGTAGCAACCTAGCAGTAAAGTTTAGTAGCTGCCAACATCCTCTGATAAGCTCATTTTTATATTCCAAACACAAACACACACACACAATATAATATGTATATTATTTGTCCAACTTATATTGACACCTCTCAATTTCTTGTGTCCCAAAGGTAGTGCCTTTTATAGAAAATTTCTAATAAAATTGAGTACTGACTATCCTGCCTACACTATGTCAACACTGTTCCTTCTATAAATAAGATAAGGCAAAATCGCAGGATGTGTACATTTTTTTGTTTCCAGTACATCTGGTGTTGTACTGAAAACAAAAGTTACCAGCAACTACTTAGTCAACTTTAACTCTTAAATGAAGCATCTTCAATTTATTTAGCTATGAGCAGAGTTCAATTAGATACTTTGATCAAGAGAAAATAGGAAAATTATTTCCTCTTATTTCTCTTCTTTCTATTGCTGAGAGTATTACCTATTCTGAATTCCATTCAAAAGGCAGGAAACAGAGGCAGGAATAACATTGGCTATCTTGCTTACTTACTTATTAAATTGTAAGCATTTGCATAGCAAACTTTATTACTATACATTACATTGGTAGCAAAGGAAACTGGTCCATGGGGATCTAGAACAACTGTGAGAATAATAAATACTTCATTCATAAACTTTAGGCTAGAATTAATTAATTACATGATCCTATGAAATATATTCTTATTCAATTTGTTCCCATTAGGTATGTGCTCAGGTACAATATGCTCTTAAGAATAATTCTACTTCTGTACCATCTTCCTATTTCTGATTTCCCATAATCTATGGATACCAGCTGCATTCTAGTCTCCTGATAGATCTATGGGATAATCTGAATCCTATTGGACATCCCAGGACACATTTTCCTTACCTCCAGAAGAAAGTAAACTGAGGCTTTTATCAAACTGTTTGAAAATCTGGTTCAGTTTATGCGTCACATAGTTCTATGGATCACTAGATCATCTTTATCAATGAAATCATGAAATCATATTATAAATAATCATGGAAACATAGAACGAACATTTTGCTGGCCTTCTTCCTCTTAGTCAGGAAGCCAGCCACACCAATACATAATACTTGATACTGCCTATTTTTAATACAGAAATCCTCAGATTACATTTGTGTGCCCCAAAGACACATTGGCCTGAATCCGAAATATTCTGAGACCACAATTTGAAAGGATCATTATATCTTTCCTTCTCTAGACTCCTACCTGTTCAGTAACGTAACTGTCAACTCCATCAATAAAACAATAACCTTTTAAGAATATTTTTTATGGATGAGGATGATGGGAGTGGAGCCTTAAGGAATCTTAGGTTCCAAAGGCGTTTTATAACATACATTTCTACAGTACATCTATCTGAAAGTGTTTTTTAAAAGAAATTTCAAACAGATTCTAACTGAAAACTTTGAAGTAGATGTGTATGTCATCACATAATTGATCCTATTATGCTATGAGGATGTTTTTAACAAGTGTCTTTCATTCAAATCAATTGACTCAGAAATAATTTTTAAAGACAGAATTGTTCAAGGTTTAATCCCAATCTGTTTGGTAAAAGTATTGGAAATTAAGTTTTATTTACTGTATAGGAAAATAAATCAGGAGGAGCCTGATTTCAAACTAATAAATCACATATAATACATGCATTTTTATAAACTGAAGTTCACTTCATCAGACATATGGAGTGGCTAAACTAATTTGGGATTTAAAATAGGATGATGGGGTGTATCTGTGGAGGTAGGAGATAAAGCCAGAAGATAGGGTGGAGATGTTAGATAGATTACAAGTACTTATCAAATAGCAATTATAATGTGTTAAAATCCCATTGTGTTTGTTGAAACCTCCTGGGATAGCCTAATATCTTTAATCTATGTTAATCTAGCACTATTTTGCTCAATTGCTTCCCCCCCCCCACCCCCCACCCCCCACCCCCAATAAAATGGCTACTTTGGTATCTGTTTGGTATCTGGGAGCTGAAATGATTGACATTTTGTTCTTGTTTTGAAGCCTGATACATTCCTTTGCACAAACTCCTAAACAGAATCCAATGGGTTATTGTTGGCATCTCATGGCATATATCACATTAATGAAGTATGAGAAGGTACTTTAATCTTGGTGTTATTATTGGTCTAAATACATGGACTTGTTGCAGGGTCTGGTTCCCATATTACTATCATTATTCTGTTATTCCTTGTTGCTTGTGAAAAGCTGCTTCAGAATGGTTTGTGTCTATGTGCAAGTGTTGGTTTGTCATCCAGTGTCTGTAAAAATACAGTGCCTTGTCCAATATGGCTCCTAGCTTATTAATAATGCATTTGAATAGCTTAATCTGGGTGATATGGACAATTAGCAGTATGCCACAAAGAAGAAGGTTTAACCTATTCTCCAAAGCACCTGAACATGACAAGAAGCAATGGATGGAAACTAATCAAGGAGAGAAGCAACTTAGAATTAAGGACAAATTTCCTGACAGTCAGAACAACTAATAAGTAGAACTACTTGCCTCCAGAAGTTGTGGGTGCTCCAACCCTAGAGAATTTTAAGAAGAAATTGGACAACCATTTCTCTGAAATGGAATAGGGTTTCCTGGTTGAGCAGGAGGTTGGATTAGAAGACCTCCAACCTATCTTCCATATTATTCTGCTACATTCGGTATGCTATTGTTTTTATGGCCTGTCTTTTAACAGTCTTTTTCACCTGAAAACGTATTATTTTGAGAAATGTAGGCAGAATGTGATGCATACAACTCAATTCACTTCTGCTTTTTTCTACATACCATAGTCTACTAATTGTGGGAATGCCCATACACTTTACAGCTAATCAAGGTAGGAAGCAATTGAGTAGTAATTTGCTGATCATCTTATTCAGCCTTTTTTGTAGTGTTTGTTTTTACGAGTTGTAAAAATATTAAATCCTTTATGTTATTTCAATATAAAGACATGGCTGTGCAGGATTTTTATTTTATTATCGAAGGTTTTCAATTGCCATTTTACTGCACTACATTTGCATATTGGTCATTCTGCTGATTTAAGTATTATTTAGTAGGAATCCTTTCCTAATGTCTCTCATTGCTCCAAAAAGTCAGACTTTCCCTAAGAAGCCAAAGCATTCTCTGCATTAGTCAACATCTGGAAATGAAACAATACATTTGAACAAGGGAATTTTGTGATAGTCTTATAGAGGAATGTTTTTTCCATGCCCCTTTCTACACAAGCTTTGTTGTATTATTTCTGGCCTCCACAATATTATGTCACTGTGGTATTCAATTAATTCTACTTCTGTCATTCCACCTATTTTTACATTTCTCAGATACGTAAAATACCTAGCTGGATTCCAAAGGCTTTTTTTACAATCCATGTATCCCAACATTAATCATCCTAGTACTCAGACATTCATGAGTTTATCCAATCGGCTTCCAGAGAAGGAATGGGAATGGTTACAAATGGTAATATTTTGTCTAAGGCAATGATTTCTGTCATTTATAAATCCACAATTGCTCATATGCAAAAGACAAGGGATCAATAGATATCATGTGAATCAAGCTGGTAAGTTGTTGTGGTGCATCCTTTATTTCCTTAAACCTCTCTTACTCAAACTCCAGTGTTATCATTAATCAACCTTATATGTGAGTTTGTGTGACCTTGCCCGTTTTCCTGAATATCCATGCATAAGATATGGATTTTGAGAGGAAATCTTATACTCATAAACTTTTTAAAATACTTCCTGTTCCAGTGACCAGAACTTAGTTCATTTTTTCTCAATTTTTCTTCTGCATATGAAGAAGTAAATAGTACATGGATATGCCTTCTCACTGTTTTTTCATAGACAGATTTTCAAACCATATTTATAATTCTGTACCCTTTTATTTAGGATTAAACTTCATTTCATTCAATGGAATTTCTGGGTAGACATGTATATAATTGCAGTACACTGTTTAAAGCACGTAACAAAAGAGGTGGGGACTTTCATTTTAAAGCTGTTATTTTTAAGAACCAGAAGCTTTGTTGGAAGGATTTGTGACTTTAAACTGATGCTGAGTCATAATGTAGATTACTACAGAACTAGGAAACATAATTCCTCATGTTCCAAAGAAAGGAAAACAAATGCAAACAAATACCAGCAATTTCTCACTTCTTAAGTGATAGGCAGAGAAGCTTAAACTGTGTAAACTTCTGCACAATTAAACTAATTGAAAATACATCATTCAACTGTGATTGGCCTCTGATTTTCATACATCAGAGTATTTGAATTGGAAGTATGTGTCAAAGAGTAGAAGCAGAAAAAACAAAGTATTGTGGTATGTTTTCCATATCCCTAGATCTAATACTTGCCAAACATTTTTCTAATATAATATGTTTGTTTGTTTCTCACGGTTCCAGAGGTTTTGCAAAGTTTTCAAGCAGATATTGTATGTCAAACATAGGCCAAAATACATATGCACATTCTAAATAAACTGTTCTTTAATTGTAAAACAAAATTTCTTTTAAAAAAATAACAAAAGAAATCAAGGTTTCCAAGGCAGACACTTACTATCTTATCCATCTATAGATCTCCCTGGATTTATTTATTAAAACTTCTCTTTATAACTACAGAAAACAGAACTTCATTGATCAAAACAAAGTAATTTCAAGTACAAATATGTTGAACTTGAATGAGTGGTTTTGCTATTTATCATTGTACAAAATAGACTGAGCAGCCTCACATTTTGAGCCAAGTTCCAACCTGTGTTTTCTTTAGTCATCAAAATGTAATCAGACTTATTTGTTTAAATGTTCACAGAAAGTTAAGTACGTGAGAATATACTGTATAGTGAATGAAATATACAGCAGCTAATTGTAAGATTGATTTAAATTTGATATCCCTCCTATTATTGAAATACACCAGTTGGGTAAACAGGTATTTCTGTCTGAATTAATGTTTGGCCTTTCCAGTATCAAATTAAAAAGTAAGCAACCACAGTCAGGATGTTTCCACAAGAGCTTTTGAACTACTTAGTTTAAATAAAAGCCTGGGCACCTTCAAAAGAAATCTTTTTTGTTTGTTAGTTAGTTTTTGTACCTTTTAGACAGGGTTGGCTTCTCCTGAATGACTAACAAGTCCTTCTAGTTTTCTCTGCAAAGTTTTGCAAAAGTAGTTTTACATTGTCTTCTTCCTAAGGCTGAGAGAAAGTCAGTGGTCCAAAGTCATCTCAGTTGAGTTTAAGACTAAGACAGGATTAGAATTCAGGGTCTTTCGTTTTCTAGCCTGATGCTTTAAACTATACCAAAGAAACCATCTAGAACCGTGATGGCGAACCTATGGCACGGGTGCCACAGGTGGCACGCGGAGCCATATTGGTGGGCACGCAAGCTCAGCTCTGGCGCACATGCGTGCACCAGCCAGCTGATTTTTGGGCTTTCTGGGCTCACCAGAAGTCAGGAAACACACTGTTTCCAGCCTCCGGAGGGCCTCTTGGGTGTGTGGTAAAGGCTGTTTTTGCCCTCCCCAGGCTCCTAGAAAGGCTCTGGGGCCTGGTGAGAGAAAAAAACGGGCCTACTGGGTCCACCGTGCCATCACATGCCAAAAGCGGGGGGAGCACAGGGGGGGTGGAGCGCATAGAATTATGGATGTGGGCACGTGTGCGTGTGACCCCACCGCGCTCCCACCGCTTTTGGCACGTGACGGCAAAAAGGTTAGCCATCACTGATCTAGAAGATGCTTATTTTAGCATACTTTAAAAAGGAATGTTCTGATAACTTTATTATCTGCCAATGTTAACACATTTATAGCTCTAATTTTGTAAGAATGATAAATATTTGATATCCATTTAATGAATATTATATATAGTACCACATCCAAATGGAAAAGTGAAATCTACAAAGGAAAAAGAAACCCAAATTGTTGTCAGAGGATGAGGCTAATCCTGGGAATGCTGATAGGTGCCCTAACACTCTGCTATAGGACTGAGCCCTACTTACTTACATACTGGGCCCTTTTCCAACAGACTGCACTAAAATAATCATTGGGGTTTTTAGTCTAGCCTTCTATTCTAGACTAAAATGTGTTTTACTACCAGCTTTTGACCTTAATGTGTTCTTGGCGTATCCTTGTTTACAAATACCCAGACTCTTGGATAGATCTGAGGCTTTGTTGTTATTTGAAAGCTCATCAACTCTTTGAACTATATATATGAAAGTTGGTCTGACTTCTGATCTTGATATGAGTTACTGGCTTTTTGCATCTTTAGCAGGGTTTTAATTTACTTGTTCAACAATTTACTTATACTCTTTACAAAAGCTAGCAAACATTTAATTCCAGTGATACATTAAATAAAAGGCATGGAACTATTACATAACTACATTTTAGTTATGTTTCTCCTTTGTACTCCTTCTCCCAAATTATCTGAAAAAGATTTAGGGTACTATTGGCTTTACCATCTGAACTATGTGCATAATTCTTGTACAGTATTTCTGCTGGAAATAATCAAACTATTTTCCCTAAACACTCTATACAAAGGAATCTAGCAATAGGAGTGAGATCCATGCATATCTTTTTTTTTTTAGAATGTGAGTCCTAGGTAATAGCAGTCCAGGTTGTGATAAGCTTTTTACAGTGATAAAAATGGGAATTATGCAGGGCATGAGATTGTATGAATGTAAGACATCATCCCTATCAATTAAAATGAGAAATTAAACATTATAAAAAACATACAAGGCAGAGATCAGTGGAACCTAAATTGCAGTCTGTGAACCAATGATTGTGTCTCTAAGAATACTTCAATCAGTCCTTAGTGTGAATGCCAAAATAAAAATACTTTTAAATGAACAATAGCTCAAGCTCTATTATTGCAGGGTTTCTTTGTTCTCCCTTGAAAGTGGTGCGGTGGCCTAATGGTGAAGACGCTTGCTTCCCACTCGGAAGATTGAGAGTTCAATCCTAAGTAGCAGCAAGTATTTCTCTCTTAAGATGCAAAGAAAAACAATCTGCTGTGAACTCTGCATGGCATCAAAGAGGACATGCAGCCAGTAAATGCTCAGCTCCATCCAGTTGCCCCGACTCTACCCTGAAGTAAGGGATTTACAAGGTCATAAAAAGGGAGTTTATTGTTTTCGCTTGAAATAATAGAAAAGTTGGGGCTCTTACCCCAAATCTTAAATATTTCAGGCAAGAGTACTGTTTCATCATATCTGACAATTTTATAAGCTTATTCATTTTCATTTTTTAAAGTTGAATTTGAAAATGATTTTTAGGACCTGACCCCATTCCTAAGAGGTCTGTAAGGGGCGTGCATAAGAGCACCAGAGTGCCTACCGTCCCTGTCCTAATGTTTCCTTTAATTGTATTCATTTTATGTATTCAATTCATGCTTATACTTATATATATTATCTAATATGTACTCGACAAAATAAATCAGTAAAAATAAAACTCCACATATGCCACTTGGGAATTGTTTATCTAAGCTCTAATGCTTGCAGGTCTAGGTATTTTTATAAATTTAAAATCATAATCTACATGGACCATTAAGACAGGTTCAGTAATATTGATAGATATCTGGCTCATATCTGGATACTAGGTATGAATCTGTGTTACTCTGCACCCAAGATATCACTATTTCCTTTTCAAAATAGTATTTATTTGCACATATAAAATGAACTAACTGCCAAATCAAAATGGTTTCTATCATCTTGGAGCTGTCATGAGAAAAGAGCAATTGTTAGGTGTTGATAGAAAATGGAGATTGTAAAAGTAGATTTTTATTATCATAGCATATAGGTGTGAATTGAAGCATATTCCAAATAGTCAATGACAAAGGAAAAGACTGAGGCTATAGCACTATGAATACTTCTAAAGCAAATATTCTCACTAAATTCCATGGGGGCCTTCTTCTGAAGACAAGCAGAGAACTGTGCAATAAAATGTAAAGTATTATAAATCCATGCCAGCAGGAATTTTGGTTAAGGATATAATGGGGTGGATCAGGATTTGGTCATACCCTGCACAGTAGAAAAAGGCAAGGATTGAAAATACCGTAGCATCCAATATTTCTTTTTAAAGATTATTATACCTAACGTAAGATTTTTTTTGCATTTAGATCATGTATCTGTTAACTATTGCATAATTTATAATCAAATACAAGCTTTTTAAAGAAATATATATTCTACTTTGATAAAATATTGTCATAAAGCTTATTAGGCTTCATGAATTGTCATGTACAAAATATTAAGAAAGTATAGAATAATAACTTTATTGTCACTTTGAATGTGCACTAATCTGCATACATTAAAATGAAATTTTGTTGCATACAGCTTTCAAAGGGTCACTACCTCCAATATACACTACATAAACATGACAAAACAAATAAATACAAAATATACATAAATTATATGACACAGAGAAACAACACAGTCTAGTTCGGATGTATACGTGTATACGGCGAGAAAAATGTATCTTGCAAGTTTACCAGACGGATGGCATAGGGAATAGTATTTTGAAGTGCAGATAATAAATTATTTAATTTGATGTGTTTTCTATACACAATTATTTTCACTACTTTCATTTGTACTTTCTTCTTCTGAATTTGTTAACTTATGTGTTCCTATTCCATGATTTGTGATCTAACTTAAGCATTTTAAATAGAAAGGGTGGGATAAAAATAAGACATGAGTCTCCCCTTATCCAAAATCCTACTCTCTTCAGAGCTATTTTTGTGACTCTTTACTCCATCTTTTCTTTGTTGTATGTTTGGCGGTGGGAAAACCAGAACTCTAGAGAGGATATCAAACATGATCGCACCATATAGTTTCCAAAAAGCATTAAAATATCAGAAATTTTATCTACACATCTTTTACAATCTGTAAAGTGTCAATTGAATAAATCTCTCTGATCCTTTTTCACTGAGCTATCCTGTCTTGAAAGACTGACAGATCATATCTACATCTCAAGGAAGAAGACTTTCTCTAAATTATTAATTTCTTACCATAATACCTTTTTTTGTAATATTAATGTAATACCTTTTGTAATATTTTTTGTTTTGTAATGCACTCATGTTTGTGTGCTCTCGTTCTGCTTCTCCCTTTGAATATTCCTGTTTGTTGTAAATCCTTAGAAGTTCCTTAGGCACTTGTTTTCAAACAAATACTCCTCTGCAGTACAACTTTTAAAACTGGGTAGGGCAGATAGTAATAGTTACCATTGGCTACTGCCATTAAAGGGCTTGCACAAACAATATGACACTTGTACCCAAACAGGAATTTTTAGTTTATGTTGAAGCAAAAAAGGCTAAGGAGATTTTGAAATTTGAATATCATCCAAAAGCAATAGAATAGAGTTCTAATAAGTGGAAATGAGTTAGGGATTATTATATAGGTCCAAGGAGGATGGGGGAGGGGGAGAGGATGTAAAAAGGGAGTTATTTTTTAAGGAGGAAGGTCGGGGTGGGAAGAGGAGGATGAAATGAGAGCGAAAAACAATTCAGGAAAAGCTATGGAAAAACATTCAGAAGTCATTTCAGTATGTTGAACGAACAGCAATAGTAGAAATGGTTGTACGATACATAGAGCCTTTCAGGAAGAATCCTGCAGAAAAATCTGCTCAAATTCATAGTAATAGTAATCCTGCGTTGTCTTTGCTGTGGAAGATCTTGTCTTAGTTTCACATATTCTAGATTCACCCAAAGTGGAAAGCTCTCAGTATGAAGGAAATAGGTGGCAACTATTTTTGTTAATGGGAAAGCAAAATACAAATGGCTTTTAGTATGTAAATTTGTGTCAGTATGTGTATATATGTACAAAAAAAATTCCTTCCCACCCCATTTCCCAAATGTGTGAGGTACAGCACTCTTGGTGTGGTAGCATCAAGAGTTTCCACTAGAGCATTACAGCACCCAATAGCTATATATCTATATGTAGGCAGACACACACACACACACACACACACACACACACACACACAAAGTATACACAAAGGAAGGAATACAGATTCATAAAAGAAGTGGTTACCATTGTCATCAATTCATTCAGCAGTTTATATATTCAGAGATCTATCAAGCTAGAAATAAAAGGTAGAAAGTATCAGTCAAAATTGAATATCCTTAGCAACTTTCTCCAGCCAAGAATAATATATCACTCTAGCTACGCATGACCAAAATAGTCACCTAAAGGCCTTTCTATTCATATAACACAAGTAAGATATCAGTTTTTAGCCTGCAAAAGGAAAGGCATGATAACCTAAAATCACCAACTCCTTTAGCAGAAGGTCTGTATCCTGAATTCACCCCATGATTGCAAGTTCCTGCCTCTAGACAGCACCATCTGAGAGAGAAGAAAGGCAAAAGTGGCTTGCTAGATCTAGAATAGATAACCTGGCGCTTTCAAGCTGTTTTGAGCTGTAATTCCCAAAGTTTCTTGGCACTAATACCCACCCAGGAAGTCCTATAAAGTTATTTTTGAGACATTTGTAGAAGCAAGCAACTTAGTGTCTTCCTGGAGTCATATACCTTTGGAGTCATATGCCTTTGTGTAGAGAGGTAAAGGTTTTCAGTCACCCAAAATTATAAAGTATGATAGTACTAGTCCCTAAGAAGCCACACAATTTTCGTAATTATATTCAAAAGCCAAAATGCCAGTTCAGAGTCTACTTTTAATAAGAAATCCTTTATAAGGAAACAAGGATGGTTTGTTTTTTTTTTAAAAGAGAAGACTTGGTGGTAATCCCATAATTTCTTTGTTTTCATGACTTAAAATAGCCAACTAGTTCACTCCTCCCTAATTATAATACCAGCTTGGTTACTTTCTTGTTTGGTAAGAATAAATCAAGAAGACAGGATCTGGATTCACTCACAGGGAAAGTACTAGTACTATAGGTGAAAAGTATCTGGGTGCTGTAATCTTAAATTTGTGCATAACACAACAGCATGATGTAGCTGCTATAAAGTAAATGCTATTTGGGGTATAAATGAGTTAGATAACAGCAAATAATTATTTGATTATATTCAGCTTGGTAGATCACTTTTGGAATATTGTGTTCAGTTTAGAACACAACAGTCTAAAAACAATATTTACAAATTTAACATATAGAAAGGTGATACCCAAATGACGAAAGTAAAGTATTGTGAGGAAGAGTTAAAAGAAATTGATAGGTTTATCATGCAGGAGAGAAGTCTGAGGGAAGATGTTAATAGTGGAGTTCTTTTACATTGTTCTGAAGGTCCTGACTAGTACCAGGAAGTACATTCAGGTTAGCTATTAAGAGGCATTTCTTGATACCAAGAGCTGCCAAGCACTAGAATATGTTGCTTTAAGAAATGATATATTCTTCTTTGTTGGAGGCCTTTCAAAAGAGACTGGATACTTATCTCCAAAATACTTTTAACATCTCCTGCACCAAACAAGAGTTGGATTAAATAACTTGACACCCCTTTCAACTCTATGGTTCATGAGTATATTTTTGAACAAAATTGACTTATTTAGGATGCAACTCAAGAATTAATTAGTTGCGTACTAAAATAATTCAGTGAAGCCAAGCCTTATTAAAATAAAGGAACATGATGGTACTACTTTGTTTAATGGAGTTATCAAGTGGTTATAGGGAAAAAAACAGCTTATATCAAACTTTCTCTTGATCTTCAGCTTCTCACTGTCATCTGGATTGCTGACGGGAGTATCTGATTGGGAGAGAATAGCATGTATACAGTGCTCTTTTAGTTGTACTTTCTCTTACACTCTCTCCGATACACACCTACTTATTTTGAAATAATTTGTTCTCCAATAAAAACAAAGGTCCTGAGGCAGACAATAAAAATGTCAGGCCTCTGCAAATTAGGCCTTATTTGATTCAGACTAGGGATTTGAAAATTTAATTCAATTTAAGTTTGTGATCCAAGGATATACCAATTTGAGCTGCTTAATATTTTTTAAAACTCTGTAGGCTATAATGGGAAGCACTTAAATGCTTGTGGCTGTGTCATTTTTGGCAGAATGGGATGAAAATAGCAAGAATATTAGAATCTTTAGAGGACATTAACCTTGCCACATTTGACTTGGATATTATAAAGAGGTTCACCACAATTAAACTTTGAAATATTCTCCCTGTAATTCTTACAGGAAGAACAACATTGTAGGCAAAAATAGCATGTATGAAGAAAGGACAGCATAGCAATTTTCCAGAGAATCAGGAAACTGTATCGAATCAAAGCAAAAAGGATCATCCTCATTAATTAAAAAAATCTATAAAAATATATGCTTATTTTTCTATTTACTTTGCTACAGGTTTGACATAATACCAGGTGCGCCCATTGACCTGTGCTTGTGAGGAACTGTAACTCTGCTGCTCCCATGACCAGGTATTGTGAAGTACTAAAATGATTGGCAACTTGGCCTCTCCAAGAAAAAAATCCCATTTCAATAGGAGACCAGACTGGGCAAGCTTCATTAACAAATCTTAGGACTTGGTTGTACATTGGGGAGAATGTTGCATTGACTTTTCAGATGGGTGAGTTAAAGTGCTTTACATCAGATCCTTAACAGAAAAATATACGAGCACAAATTGTCCTTAATGCTGGATCTTATTCTGCCACAACAGCCAGGCAGCAAAGAATACAAAGCTTACAATTTTGGGGGGAAGAATATATTAATAGATGATCCCTGCTAAGGAAAGGGATTGGGGAATTCCCCTATTTCATTTCCCTTACCTGCTAAGCATACAGCTGCTAAAATGATGATGTAACTTGTCCAACTAACAGGTGGTAGGAGCTAAGATGAAGTGAGACAAGACTATTCCAGTGCTTCTTATAGACCACCACCACCCGTTATACCTGTTGTTAGTAGGGCTATATCTAGCACTCTTTTTCTTCTTTCTTTCCTGGTTTAAATCAATTTTATGTGCAGCAAGGTCTTTTTTCAAAGGAGCACTAAACCTGGGACTGAAAACTAAGTCTGGTGCACCAAACCTATAAGGTACCTGCATAAACTCTGAAGCAAAAGTCTTTGTTGAAGCTGATCCAATATGGCAATGAGGGTACTATCCAGTGACCTAAGAATGAGAGGTGATTCTGCAGCAATTAAAGTGGCCCACAGGAAATGGGCAGATCCCAGTCTGACATACCAGCAGTCAAAATCTCAGCATGTTAGATCACGTTTATGTTAGAAGAAATCAGTCTTACTGTTACTTCATAACATCATCAGTGCTAGAGAGGATGAGATTTGCTCCCTGTTTATATAAAGTAGCTTGCTCTGCAATTGTTGGTGTGGGTTGTGCTTCCTCCTTGATAGTTTCTTCATGAGAGAATTAAGCAATTCTATTGTTTAACTTATAAGGGAATAGCAAGGAGAAAACCACATCCCTACCAATACTGGAAAAGCAAACTAGTGTATATAAACAGGAAGCAAAGCCTATACTTACTAGTACTGATGATGTTATCTAGTCAGGTCATGATCTACAAACAACTAACTTCGGAGAAAATCAGGGACTCCACAATTCAACCTTGAGCTACTGTATATTGTTTTCTATTAGCAGGGTGTTATAATGGAGAGCAAGAGGGTCACTTGAACAGGAGTAAATGGCTTTCATTGTCTTTATCATCACCGTTTTTCTATCATTCTTACAAGCAATAAAGATTTGAGCCAATTATCTGTAAGCCTGTACTGGCATTTACTCATTGGCTAGAGATTTAAACCTACCCTAATCATACATAAATTAAGCATAAATGTTGGCACAAGAGTGTGGATTAGACTGGTTAGTCATGAGCCTATATTCAGAGAGTTGTGTTTTACTCCAATTTAAGTTGGCAGGACCAGCATGAAACTCTCTAGTACTTTCATTAGTAGTAAAAAGTCTGAAATTATGGTTTCTGGTTACCACCTTAAGAAACTGAAACCGAAGAAAATAAATGAAAGCAGCATTTGCCTTGCCACCACAAAGAGCTCCAATAAACAGAGTTAAGTGGCGTTATAATATTTATTGGTACCTACTCATGTTAGAGGAATGTGGTGGCTCAGTGGCTAAGACGCTGAGCTTGTTGATTGAAAGGTCGGCAGTTCAGTGGTTCGAATCCCTAGTGCTGCATAACAGGTGAGCTCCCATTACTTGTTCCAGCTTCTGCCACCCTAGCAGTTTGAAAGCACATAAAAAATGGAAGTACAAAAATAGAGACCACCTTTGGTGGGAAGGTAACAACATTCCATGCGCCTTTGGCAATTAGTCATGCCAACCACATGATCACGGAGACGTCTTTGGACAGTGCTGGCTCTTCGGCTTTGAAACGGAGTTGAGTCAGGAACGACTAGCACATATTGTGAGGGGAATCTTTATTTTTACCTTTTACTCATGTTAGAGACCCCATCACTCTGATCTACTCTCATTCAGCATTCTTAGAAATAAGTTGCAGTTATGCTTATTGTTTGCAATAACCCAGAAGCAGCACAAAAGCCATTCGATCTATCAATATCTTCAAAAGACAGCAAACAATTTGAAGCATCCTAGCTGCTTCATGAAGTAGTAGGCTCTCCCCTCCATTGGAGGCTGGATGGTCATGGTAGCGGCATCCTTAGAGATCCTGCATCGAGCAGACAGCTGAACCAGATAATCTCTAAGCTTGCTTCCGACTCTATGAGTCAATTCTTTGTATGGAAGAATTGTCTCTACTTCAGTTCATGAATCTGCTTCAATTACACGGTTTTGTCAAAGCTTTGTCAAATCAAAGCATCTCTTCAAAGTCTCTCATAGCCCTTAAAATATTTATTATATGGAAATGGTTTATGACATTTTAAAATCACACATAAGAGTCTGCATGTATACCTCATATCAAGCATATGAACACTGCACTGAATTCATTTTAAATTATGTTTCAGGAAAGATGATTAATTCTGATTTCACTAAGGTAACTAGCAAAACATCATATATCAGTTTTGATGTTATTACTAAAGGTACAAGGAGCAACAATTAGAAAATAAAAAGCCAGATAAATAAAATCAAATATCAATACCTAATTATGGCATAACAAAATACAGTCACCTTTTATCACTTGACTTTGTGATAACGCTGCTTGATGCCAGTTTCACTTTTGCATTCTGAAAAGCATATTGTTACCAATGTAAAGCCTTCTGAATGATAATTTCCCATGGTGGTTATAACTTGTGAAGTGGTAGCCCAGCATATTTGAACTCTACTGTTAAGCAACTAATTTGGTCATTAGGTCAGTGTCCAAAACAAGACCTGGGTTAAACATCGTATCTTTCATTCCTTTAGTTACAAGTGGATTTATGTCATTTCCTTTTTATTCATTTGGCCATATTTCAGCTGGTAAAAATTTAATTAACTCAAACAGAGGAGATGCTACAACAGGACTTGATAGAGGAAGCAACTCTCCACCAGGAAAAAAGGGACCAAGTCCAGCGGATGAATGTGATAACCAGAACCAAGGAATTTTGAATATATTCTGAAGATGAAAGAAATTGTTTCAGTATAAGATATTTGATTCCTGAGATCATGTTCTGTATTATCTGGGCAATGGATTGCTGGCATGAAATACAGGCTACACCTCAAAAAGACGAGGAACAATATATCTGCACAAAGTATGTTGATCAGAATATCTTCACAACAAATCCTCTAAGGACTAGAATCAGAAATTAAAAATTGTAAGGACTTGTACACTGCAAGAGTAAACAAGAGAACAACTAAACTAAGAGCAATATAAATCACTCAGTGAAAAATCAGAAAAGGCACTGATTTAGAGTTCATCATTTTTGTTGTGTATATTCTAAAACATGCAGAGTTGGCATGCTTTACTTGTCTGCTTCACTTCACACAACATTCATAACATTTCTGCCACAGTAAGTATCAAGACTTATCCATATTGACCAGTGGAATCAAAGGAAGGATCAAAGGGAGTAGCTTCTATATGCAAAGCATCTTCAAAAGGAGTCCTGGTGGCGCAGTGGACTAATTCACTGTTATTAAGATCAGCTGCTTGCAATTACTGCAAGTTCAAATCCCACCAGGCTCAAGTTTGACTCAGCCTTCCATCCTTTCTAAGGTAGGTGAAATGAGGACCCAGATTGTGGGGGCAATAAGCTGACTTTGTATAAATATACAAAAGTATGAAGGCTATTGCTTAACGCACTGTAAGCCACCCTGAGTTTCCGGAGAAGGGCGGCATATAAATCTTTTTTTTAAAAAAAAATAGACGGTTACTTTGTTATTCTGCTTCAGTGGAATGCTTTGCTCAAATCTATTCTCTTTAAGAAACAAGAATAACTAAAATAATTGGAAGAGAATAAATGGTGTCCTTATCTTCAAAAAAAAAAAAAAAAAGGTTGTGGAGGAGAAAAACTACCAGGGAAAAACAAATTAATCTGACACAAATATCTGTGAAGATTTTAGGGGAAAACTTAAGAAAAATTATCTACAAATATCATTAATAAATCATCTTGAATTTCCCAAAACCAAATCTTATCAGATTAACCCATGCTTTGATCAGTTAACTTGAGTAATAGTGTCCGTGGTGTTCTCTGAGCTTGTTTTCTTGCAGACGTTTCATTACCCAGCTAGGTTACACTTTCAGTGCTCTGAATCTCAGTGCTCTGCTGAATACTGAAAATGTTACATAGCTAGGTAATGAATTGTCTGTAAGAAAACAACCAAGCTCAGAGGGCACCTACGGCTCCATGGCTCAACCCTGAGGTACAAATATTCTCTTCTATGTGTAACTTGAGTAGATTGTGAGAACATTGTAAGTGTAGTATGTTTAAGTTCAAAAGCACACATTACAATTAGGAAAGCAAGTTAAATATAGGTGGGTTAGAGTGCTGTTGGGTAAATCTCTAGCTGAGCTGAACACTTTGCTGAAGGAGTATTTATCCATCGTTTTTTATCACACTGGAGTGAGATATCAAATGGAGAACTAGATTGTTTGGTCCTGGGCCCTATTATCAACATCTTTTTTTAATGATTTAAGTGAAAATGTAATGAGAATACTCATTAAATTTATGGAAGATACAAAATTGGGTAGGTAGACAGAAAGAAAATACAAAAAGTAGCCTTAAATTAGAAAAGTAGACTGAAAATAACAGAATGAATTTTAAGAGAAATTTAGGAAACAGAAAATCAAATACTTACAGAATGGAGGATAGATGGAGTGTATGCGTGTCTATGTATGTAATTTTAGAGCAAAGAGATCTAGATTTCAAAAATGCATACAGATATTTTCAGCTGCAAAGAGATAAAGAAAACTCCTTCTTCAGTGACTTCAAGTAGTAATCTAGATCCTGGTAACCCTAGTCATAAACTCACTAGAAATCAGCAGGGTATGTGGTGCTAAAAAGATACCTTAGGTTTCTAAAAAGTTAAAATTTCCAAATCACAAAGAATTAATAGTTCCATTTTATCTTACATATAGTATCAGATAACACCTTAAATAAAGAGACTGGAGCATTCCATTTTTCAGAAGGATCCAAGAAACCAAATTAGTTCAGAGAATGGCAAAAAAAGTTAGAAATTAGAATCTAAGGCTAGGAAAAAGTAAGAGAATTTGATATTTCTAGACTTCAGAAAAAAGATGGAATATGACAGATACTTTAAGTATCTGAATAAGTGGTGAAGATCTGTTTTATTCTGTTTCAGACTACCGAATATGGAATAGGGTGGGAGGAGTTAAATGATGAAAGGTTGTTTCCAGCTGAATGGTAAATAAAACTTAAGAAAAAATAAATAAAAAATTACCAGCAGTTCAGCAACAGAACCAATTCTTGAGGGAAAAGATGAGCATCTCTTCATCAGATACTCAAGCAGAGATGGTTCACTATCTCTTAGCTTCTTCCAACTCTATCTATGACTGTAAATATACCTTAATTCAATTAACACTAGTAATCTATTCTGAAATGTATTGTTTCGGAAACCTTTTCACCAGTTTTATAAAAACAACTGGGGTAAACACAAGAAGTGGGTGGAGATAACACAGGCTAATGTGCTAGTATAAATATTATATTTGGGGAAAAGATAGATGTCCAAATGCTATAATATAAGTGAGTTGAATGAAAACAGGCAAGGCCTTATAGAATAGGCACTTTAGTTTGAAACAATTTGATACATCTAAAATGCAAATGTCCATGTACACTAATAGCTATTTATAGTTACTGCTTTCTTTATTACCAGGATTAGCAGCAAATGTTATTTTTCACACTAAAAGAATTTTCCAGCCAATGCCAAATTCTATAACTATTACAGATGATGCCTTAGGAACTATTATAAAATATTACAACTCACATCATAATAGTGAACAATGTAAAAATCCTAACCAAATAGAATCAAGCTGTCATAAATTGTATTTCATGTGATTTCAAGAAAAATATAATGCTGAGGTTCTCAAGAACAGCCAGCTAAGCAAATCTCAGAACCTCCCAACATTCAAGTGTGTGTATAACTGATTCAAATATAAAATAATTCCAAAAGGTTGGCTATTTTGAATTATTTTTCTCTATTTATTGTTAAAACCAGTAGATAAAAATAATTCTTTCCTATTGCTCTACTCTATCCAATTTAAAGGGAAAACAAGTCTTCTTATGCAAATAGGCATAAGAAGAGCCTAAGATCTGAATTTCTAAAGTAATAACCTTATCCCCCTACTTTTTATCCATTTTACCCTTTGAGTTTTTAATGGGATAAAAGGGAATAAAATTTTCAAGAGGTTGAAAAGCTCCACTACAAGCTATGTGAATCAGTTTAATTTTACAAATTACTACTAGGAACAGCTAGCACGAAAGGTATTTTTTTTCCTCATGTCATATAACTGGCCATAAGGCGTGAGATAATATCTTGTGTTCCAGCTATATTCCAAACCATTTTAAGCAAACCAAACACTATGTCTAATTAAATATCCAGAAGCAAACAAAATCATACTGCAGTACATTATTCAATCACTTTAATATTTCAAACTGAGGAACGCAGTAAAATTCCACTATAAGTTTCAAATCAAGGTTTTTTTTATTAAAAAAAACAAAAAAACAATTGAAAGTATTCATAAACTGTAGCAATATGTTTAAAAAATAAGACACATGTACAGACACACTTTCTACTAAATGTTGATTATCTTTGGAGAGTTCAGATGTCTTTTTATGGAGAAATTTAAAATGAGATCAAAGTTAATTCTTGTTCCTAAAAAGTATTTGGATAACATAGGATGACATAAATAATCTGACATGGGAAGATATATATTTCTGTACATATTTGGAATTTTGTGCTATTGAAGTATACACATGGAATGTAATATGTGTATACTTATTTTGCAAGTAACTTACTCTTTAAAATATTTCCAGCAGAAAAATATAATTTACTGTACCTACCCTAGAAATTCTGATTCTACAGATCTTTCAGTCTAAATTACATGGAAAAATATAAGCAGTGTATTGCATGACACATTCATGGTTACCTTAACAATGGTTTTCTCAAAAAAATAATAATCCTGGGTTCATCCAACAAACTGCACAAAAAACTGTGCAGGTAGAATTTACACATCATTCTAGATTAAAATGTGGTTGAGCAGCTTGTGGATCAGTATAATGCACACACAGCTACTGAATCACAGGATGTGGAATCTGTTACCAAAGAGGGGGTTCTGAATTAAGGAACAACGATGAATGTCAGCCAAGACAGAAAATATGAGTTTAGGAAAGTACAAGTGATAAATAGATAGCAAAGTCTGCTAGCGCCCCACATTGTCGCCATGTTATTTCAGTCCAAGAGTAACAAATAAAAATTGACTAAGGATTTCAAGAAGATCACTTTGAACATGTAAAAGCAATATATTAAAATGCCATTAATAAGGATATTTATACTATATACATTTTTGTAAAGAAGTCAGCACACCCAATTCTTACAGTTTCCAGAGCTGATAGCTGTTTTAGTGTATTGGGGAGAGGGCGAGAAGAGGGAGGGAGGGAGGCAGAGAGAGGGAGGAGGGAGAGGGGGAATTAAAACCTTTATAAAGTGGTTTAAAGTCTGCAAAAAAAAAAAATGCCATGATAAATTTGTTAGTCTTTACAGCACCACTGAATCTTGATTGACAACTCTGCTAAGACCCTGAAAGGCAGTATCCTTCTCATATAAGCAGAAGACAAATATATATATATATAATTGCCCAGGCTATTGCATTCCTGACAAAGGAGTGATTTGAACTGAGGGCTTCCTTATGTGGAGCTCAGCCTCTCCAGGGATATATTATCGTGCCCTTTAAAAATGAATCCAGATTTGAGAGAGGAAAAAAAAGCACCACTGTTCATTTGAAGTCCACCAATGAATCCATCCTGTCTCTGACTCAGTAAATGGAGGACCATTTTCACCCCCTTCTTTCTCCTCCTCCCCCCCCCGTTTTGAGAGTCATTACGGAGACTGCATACCAATTTGCAAGGAGGGTACATCACAGGTAAGGCAACTTTACAAAGATGTATCAGACAAATCCATTTGGTCCTTAAAAGAACACCTGGTCAACTCGAAAAACGAGACGAGTCTCTCTCCTTAACAACTAATTTAAATGAAATTATTAAAGCCAGGCTTTTTGGGGTGGGCACACAGCGGCCATAAACAGGTAAGCATAGTTTACCTGTACGGTATTTTTACATAGCAAGTAAACATAGAAAGGTTCTTGCCAACGTGGTGTAAGGTGATTTATTATCAGTATTCGCAACTGTTCGAAACGGATAAGTGGTAGTAGGCATTTTAGACTATTGGACAGGGAGAGGGATGGGGGGGGGGGGGGGGGAGGGCCGGGGGGGGGTGGGGAACATTTAAGGAATCAACCTAATAGTTTTATTCCTACTGAAACTATGACATTTTTTTGCCCTGGAAATCCAATCCCGAGGTTAAAATAGGCTCTCTAGTCTAAACCATAATCCTCGCGATTGCCCTAGAAGGAAGAACAGCCGTTTCGGCGCTTACATTCACACCTGGATAAACCGAAGGAGCAGGAAGATAAACCTGGACGCCTCGTCGCCACGCCACGCCGGCAAACCGACACCGAGTAAAGAGTTTGCCCTAAGGAAACCCCTAAGGATTCTCGAGCTAATCCGGCGAAAACGCGCCAGGCACTCACAGGCGAGCTGGGGTTTTTTTGCGCTGGACTTTAACGACGCGCGCTCCGAACTGGGCGTTCCAGCTGTCCTTTTCCCGGCTTTCAGGAACTCTCGGAGCTTTGGAGCGCGGATTCTCAGCTCCGGGGTCGACTTTTTAAAAACTCGTCTCCGCCAAGCCGCTCCGTCTGGCGCGGTCGCCCCCGAAGTGATTCTTGCCAGAAACTTTGGGAGCCCCAACGGAGGAGCGGGAGCTAGGAGCGCAAAACTTCGCGCCAAAAGGTCCCCCCCCCCCCCCCACGAAACGGGAGATTTTTAAGACTCCGAGCCGAGAAGGAAACTCCTACCTGGCTGGGTGGCTGAACCGGGGCGCGCGCCCTCCAGGTGGTAGTAGGCGAAGAGGCGCTGCCAAACAGGCTGAGGCAAAGGGAGGAGAACGATATCCCCCTCCCCTCCTCCTCTTCCTCCTTCTCTCAGGCGAGGCGAGCAGGCGCCCGGGTCAGGGGCTCCTCAGCTTTCCAAGCGCGCGCTAATCGCCTCCGGCAGCTGGACGCAGCTTGCACCTGTGTGTGCCTGGGAGAGGCAAAAGGCTTCCGCTTCGCTCTCTTTCTCTCCCTTCACCCCGTCAAGTCAGAGCGGAAACAAGCTAAGGGAGCCCAGTCCTCTTCTTCTTCTTCTCCCTCTCTTCCCCCCGGGCCACGTCTCCGCGCTCCCTGCCTAGTGCCGGAATGTCCGAGCCGTCGTTGGGAACCGCATCCACCTCGGCCTCTCCGCCCCTTTCAGCCGCACGCCAGGAGCGGGCACTTCCCAAACGCACCGTTCATTGGCCGGCCGGCTTGCTGACCTCACTCAAGCCGGTCGCGCCCGCCTAGTGGATTTTCCTCAACGAGCTTTTTATTCTAAGGGGCGCCCGCTAGTGCTGCCCGGCGCGCCTCGGGCGGCCACTTCCGTCTCTTCCAGGCACACTCCCGGGTACGCTGAATAGCCTCCTTGGGTCTTCTCTTCCGCCGATGAAAGACACGGTGCTAAAGATGACGAAAAAGCAGGCAGCTGGCTGCTAATCCCTACTGAGAACTGTTGGGCTGGGCAGGGTGAACATGTGACGTAAAACCGATGACAGCCGTGGCATAATCGGAGGGGTGCAATATGCCAATTGCGGAGACGCGAGGCGCTTTCCTCACAGCGTCCTTTCTGTCCCCAATCTGAGCATGAATAATCCGAGGCTGAGAACAGGCAACAATCAATGTTGGCAGTGAGACGTCAAGTTGACCAACCGAGGCGGCAAAGAACATCACAGATGCTTGCGTTCAGCTGTCCCTCAAGTTATTATTCCCGCCCCCCAAGTCCATTCAGAAGAGAAAATAAATAACCAGGGCTCCCCTCCCTCCTTGATGTGTAAAGTTTTGCTTCATTTACCTAGTGTGTATTTGTCTGATGGCAAAATAAAATCTGAACAGTAGTTATGAGTGGAAGGCTTCAGTGGAAAGCCACCTTTCACCCTGCATTTAAAAGACCTTTGTCGTAAAGTTGTGATGATGAAAATTTGCTTGATACTTTCCCCAATAGTTGTGACCATGATTGCATGTGGTTGCGGTGGCTGGAAATAACATTTTAAGCAATGCCTTTAGGATACAACCAGACAGTCGTGTTGATATGTTATCTTCTAGCCCTTGAGCCAGCAGAAAATAATGCTGGCATATAATTGCACTGCCGTGACTGTCAAGTCCAATTCTGCTCCAGCAATGAGGCTGGCGGGTGGTGCTGTCCTTACAGTTTTAATGTGAGATAAGTTACAGAAAATAGTTGGGGGATTCGCCTGGTTTTGTTTACCCTCCCATCAAGCATCACTTATTGGCAGGAAAAACGACCACTTGGTCTCCTTAATGTGTGATGGAATGGGGGTGGACATAGGCCAGTGCCTGGGACAGAGAATTTACTCAACCATAAATTTGCCTGAGTGATAAGCTTTTTCTAAACATGGCTCTAGTGGGTGGACTCTAGCACTGGTGATGTTACTTAGTTTGATAATAAAACACCTGCAAGAAAACCACCAAGCTCAGAGAGCATCAAGGATCCCAGAGAAAAAAAGAACCCACCTTAGTGGCATGGGACCAAGCTACTTGAAGAACCATCTCACCTCAATGGCATTAATCTGCCCCATTCACTCAGGATTTGATTTAATTTAATTTAATTATTTCAATGTATATGCCGCCTTTCTCCGAAGATTCAGATGATGATGAACAGATGTGCTGTGGACTCTGTTGGCCAAGGAATTTCAATTGGTGGGATCTAAGAGAAGAAAGAGCCTTTACTGCCCTCTGGCCCCTCAATATGAAATCTGCCCCACCCACTCTCTTGGCCTTCTGAAAGGTCGGTCTCAAAACCTGGCTCTGTTGACAATGGGTTTGGGGGCCCAATGAGAGTGTTGTATGCTGGAAGTGGTTAATGGACTAAGAAGAAATCCTCACCTGCACTCCATTTGTTTGTTGGTTGCTTAAAGTTTTAATATTTTAATGTCTTTATTTTGCTCTCTTCTTTTTATATTGTATGCTGTCCAGAGTTGCTTGGCAGTGAAAAGAGCAGCATATACATTTAATACATGAATAGAATAGAATAAAATAAAATAAAATAAAATAAAATAAAATAAAATAAAATAAAATAAAATAAAATAATAAAATAAAATAAAATAAAATAAAATAAAATAAAATAAAATAAAATAAAATAAAATAAAATAAAATAAAATAAAATAAAATAAAATAAAATAAAATAAAATAAAATAAATAAAATAAATAATTAAAATAAAATAATAAAATAAAATAAAATAAAATAAAATGAATAATGGATCAAGCAGTTAAAAGTGAAGGTGGACAGTTTGTACTTGCAAGATTCTGTTAATGTAAACTTATAATAAAGTAGAATTGGTTTATCTAATCCTGTTTCCTTCTCTGGTTTGCCATCGGTTTAGAACAGGGTGGATTCAGCCTGCAGGGTGCTTAGATGTGGCCCGTGGGACCAGCCTTGAAATAACAAAGGACTGGCCCACAATGCCTCTACTAGAAAAAATGGGGCACTGGTTTGGACCGGATCGCCCAATCCGATAGCGATGGCAGCGAGTGGTTCGGAGAACTGCTAGCAAAAATCTCTGCACGCCCCACACCCATGCCCAGCTGAGGCGTGTGATCATCAGAGGCTGGATTTTTTATGTTTAAAAGCATTTTTTCTACCACCTCTTAAGCCGAAAAATGCTTTTAAAAGTTAAAAAAAGAGTTGGCCACACCCATCCAGTCACATTAACCCCCCCCCAAGCCATGCCCACAGAACCAGTAGTAACAAATTTTACATTTCACCACTGCTGCACGTGGCCTCCCTGCAACCGGTTTTGGCTACCAGAATGCTGTAGAAGGCCTTCCAAGCCCAAAATGGGACCTCCGGAGTGCTCCAGGAGGCTGTCCTTGACTCAGAAGGTTATAAAAGGGAGGAAAGGTAAAATACTTTGTCTTTCAGGCTTGCAGGATTCTGCTACTATAGCCTATGTCAATAATTTATAGTTCTAGTCTTCTTATGGAGTCAGTTTCTTGATCTGGTCTCTCTCTCATAAGGAGATCAAGTAGCTCAATTAAGTATTAAAAAAATCAAAACCACAGAAATGTATGCCTCTCTATTTTTATAAGTGTATAAAATCATACATGGAGGTGCAGTCCTATGTCACGCCAACCATGGCCACATCCAGTCCACCCCACAGTCCTCCGAGGTCAAACATAACCCTGATGAAATTGAGTTTGACACCCCTGGTTTAGAACATTTTCAGAACAGCATTAGTTCCGCATTCAGAAATAGCCCAACTGAAAAGTCACAAGGTTGGAAGAGGCATTGAGAACCGCACTGGGTGTACTCCTTTCACTTCACACAATGTTCTGTGCCTGGCTACTTCTAAACTTGGGTCTCTCATTCTTCCAAATGAGCATTACGTTTATGTTCAAAAGTAGACATGCCACATGGAAAGGGAAGTGGTTCACACAGATTGGGAATATTGGTACTCTCTGAGCTTGGTTGTTTTCCTGCAGACATTTCATTACTCAAACTAGGTAACATCATCAATGCTAGTAAGGACTGGGGTTTGCTCTTAGTTTATATTATATTATATGGGACGTTGTTGACTTGATTGTTGACTTGATGTTAATCTTGGAATTAATCTATGCTCATCTGGGCACTGATTGCTGGTGGGGAGATATTTTGACTTTTTTTGTTCCTTTTTGGATTGTTGATTGTCTCTTTTGCACAATATTTAGATATTGTTTATGTCTAAGAGTCTATTGATGACTAATTTGTCAGAGTGCCAGGCTTTTAGAAATTCCCTAGCGTTTTTGGACTTGGCTTGGTCTAAGATGCCCATAGTTTCCCAGTTGAAATTATGGTTGAGTATGTCCATATGTTGTGAAATTAAAGGGTTTTTATCATGTCTTCTGACTGCTAGTTGGCAGTCATGGATGCACTCTGCTTCTGCCTGTCTGTCCTACATAGTAGCTGTTACAGTATTTACACTGTATGTTGTAGATAACTCAGGGGTGAAATGCTGCTGGTTCGGACCGGTTTGGCTGAACCAGTAGCAATGGCAGTGGGTGGTTCAGAGAACCGGTAACGATGACAGCAGGTGGTTCAGCTGAACCACTAGCAATGGCGGTGGGTGGTTCAGAGAACTGGTAACAATGACGGCAGGTGGTTTGGAGAACCGGTAGTGAGGGCAGCGGGTAGTTTGGAGAACTGGTAGCGATAGCAGTGTGAGGCTCCACCCACCCACCCGGGCATCATTACTTCCTGGTTTTAACCAGGAAGTAACCTGTTTTTTATCCTCTGCACATGCGTAGAAAGGTTTGCACATGCGTAGAGCGTCTGTGCATGCACTTCTGAACCGGTAGGGAAGGTAAATAGATTTCACCCCTGAGATGACTCCTGTTTTTTTTCATCTTGAGCTACTGAGTCTTTTGATTTATTTAAGAAATTTTGGAGGGCTTTAGTTGGTTTATGAGCTTTTGTGATGCCATATGGTTGTAATAGTCTGTTGGTTGTTTCTGAGATATTTTTGACATATGGAAGTGTTATCCTTTTCATGGCTTATGTTGGTTGTACAGTTGCCAACAGTGACACAGCAAGTTACTGTATATAAAGAGCGAGAAAACTCCAAATTTACTAGAATTAATACTAATCATGTTCCCTAATTGTGTAATGAAACATCTGCAAGCAAGCAAACTCAGAGAGCACCAATGACTCCACAGTTCAACTCTAAACTACATATGTTCTCTTCTACTGAATCTCATGTACATAAGGATACAGCATAAAACACTTTGATAGCAAATAATTGGAGAAACTGCATAAGTAGAAATGAGTGGCCCAATTTATTTCAAAGAAGTATAAGAAACAGACCAAAATGTAAGTTTGAAGAAAATATGAGTTTTAACCTTAAGAATGAAAGAAAGTAGCAACTTACACTGAATATCATCCATGATGAGAAATAATATGCAAATCTATTTTCTACCTATGGGCAAGGACAGATTTGAAGAGTTACATGTTTACAGAAATTAAAATAATGTTCGCCCACCTCCAGCAGATCACATGGAATTAAGAATAAAAGGGATGAAATGAGACGAGATGAATCTAAAGGGAAGGATTGCTGGAAGGACTATTTTATGGATGTGTATAGGAAACAGAGTGAAAAATTGAAGAGTAGAATTGAAATAAGTTCTATATATCTTGCTGCCAGAGAAAAAATATGAGAAAACATAATTGCCATGAGAATGTTGGGAAAATGATAAGGCTGCAGGCATGGATAATGTCTGGAGAAAGGTTATTTAATGGATGTGAAAATGGCTCTGCAACCTACTTAATGTGCATGTGAATATTGCATTGGTACCTGATGATTGGAAGAATGTCTTTGTGTACCTTTACACAAAGAGACACAGGAGTGATTCAAAGACTATGCGGGGAATTCATTAGTTAAATGACTAGGAAAATGCTTGATGCAGCTGACAATGAACAAAGTTTGTGTATTATGGCTTTCTGCATGGCAGGCTTTCATACAGTATATGTTGGCTATGAAAAAAAAATAAAGTTTATTATACATTGGTTGGTTTTAAAAGTGGATAGAATCGAATTATGGAAAGTCTGTGTTAATAAGAAATTTAAATTTAAATGCTGAATATAGGCAGAACAGTTCATGATAGAAGTAAAGCATCTTTGAGAATAACTGGAATGTTCAAAGAATGACCAAGTCCTGGTCAAGATAAAGTTGTTTGTTATTCTCTGTGTAGTTTACTGTATTTAGGGATAAGATTCAGGTGAAGCCATGTCTGTTGGATATGGCAATATATGTGTACTTTTGTATGAAAACAGTGAAGTATTGTTGGCTTAAAACCTGATCATCTGCAGTCAATGTTGAGTGATTCTATGATACAATAAGGACTATGGACCTCAAAAGTAAAGCATCAAGGGCCAATCTGTTTGACAATGAATATAATGTGAGCATTGGAAAATTGTACAGTTATAGTTACAAATTAGAACAGGTAGATGAATTAGTATAGATTTTGGTAGTATGTTTAAATAAAGACAGGGAAATGATAGGAAAATTTAAAGATGTGCAAATGAAGGAGACAGGTAATTAATAATATGTGGTTTGTTGAAAGAACTGAATATGGCTATGCATAACAGCTGCTTGCGGCCACTAGAATGTGTATGTCAGGAGAAATATAAAAGCTAATTGAAGGTATTGGGCTGGAGTATATGAGAAGTGTGTATGGTAAAACAGATTGAATTAGGAATGAACAGTGATGGATCAATGAGAACTACATGAGGTAGTTTGATCATATAAAGAGAATGAATGAATATAATATCACAAAACAAATAACTGAAGGAAGAATGAATTGATTGAGAAGAAAGGGAAGACTGAGAAAATCACAGCTGGCTGAGATTGATGAGACTTTAAAAAACAAATGTGAGACGTTTTATAATAAAAGGCAAAGTAGGAATCACTGTATGGATACTATTGAAGCAGAATTGGTATGCAGAGAATATACGAAAAAAGCATAGTGAATAGTAGTGCTGTGAAGCAGCTTTAGTTTGTTTTCCTTTCCTTTTCTCATAATTCCTACCATTAATTTATTTTGCTTAGCACTTCTTATTCTTTTCTGTTTTTCCCAATGTGATAAGTATGTATGTATATAAACAAGAGCTGCATGCTATTCAGCATTCTATAGTTAGAACAAAGAGAAAAAGAACAGAACTTTCAAAGGACAAATAAACATACACAGGATTGTTCTCCTTGTTTTCCTTTTGCAGGCTCTTCTCCTCGAAGTCAGTGAACTTATCTCTCCAAAGCTATCAGTGTTTCATTTGGATCAGTAAAGTTTTGGAATCAGTTCTCAATTTCAACTGAGTTTTAAACAAATAAAATCTAGTTTGATGAAGAATCCAGATTCAACCATTTTTTTTTCCTGCTGTTGTGATAGTGGGTAATGACAGTAGAATGACATTTTTCAGGTCAGCAGCTGAGTGTCCTGTTAGATACTAAAGTACTTAAAATTTTTCACTTGTTTTATTTCAATTGTTAAGGTGCTCTGTATTGTATATTGTGAGAAGGACTCCAAATGGCAAGTTGCAAAACTGAGGCATAAGTAATCAGAAAATAGGTGAGGAGAAAGATCTAGCATGAACAATAGCAATATTGTTCATTGGCAATAATATGAATACAGTGAAGGCAGTGATGATTCCATCTTGAGCCCACAAGTACAAGTGGGACCCAGAAAGTTGTATTTCTATGAGGAAAATAAATTTTCATCCCAGTTTCATGCATTCTTATGTGATGTGGGGGGTTTTTTTTAGTGATTACTTTTGTTAATGGAAATCAAGAAAGGGGTGATTTGCCACTCCTCTTGCATTTTCTGTAATTATTCCTCCCTGAAACTGTTCAGGAGAGTCATCATTATTATTATTTACTTTATTCATTAAACATGAAACTCAGTCAACTGAACATTCAAAAATGCATCACAAATACCATTGACTGGTGTTAATGGTTGATATGGGTTGCTGCCAGCATCCTAGGTATCAACCAAGTACCTTCTTAAGGTGTATGATGTTCCTAGTAGCGCATATTTTTGCAGTTCTGCTGGTGTTATTGCAGGAAGCTGCAATTTGTTGATGTATCTTATAAAATTCTTGGGCATGGTACCAAGTGCCCCGATGACAATGGGTATCATTGTTACATGTTTCATCCATAGTTACATAGCCGTGTAGTTTTGATGGCCAGGTCACAATATTTTGTGATTTTTTCCAGTTCCTTTTCTTCTACTCTGGCATCTCCTGGTATCGTGATATCAATACATTTCGGTTTTTGACAACTGTGATATCTGGCATGTTGTGTTCTAAGTGACTATCCGTCTGGATTCGAAAGTCCCACAAGATCTTCACCTTCTCATTTTCTATAACTTTTTCCACTTTATGTTCCCATGACTTTTTGGATACAGGTAAGTTGTACTTTTTACATAATGACCAGTGGATTAATTTAGCGATTTGGTCGTGTCTAGCTTTGTAATCAGTTTGTGCGATTTTGCTACGTTCACATATTAAATGTGAAACAGTTTCAACTTTGTTGTTGCAAAGTTGGCAGTTTGGATTGTCAGTGGATTTTTGTATCTTTGCTTTCAGGGCATTAGTTTGTAGGGCTTTTTTCTTGAGCAGCGAGTATTAAACCTTCCGTTTCTTTCTTGATGGTACTTAAGCCATGCCCATGTAAATTTGTCATCACATTTTCCTTCAATATTTTTCAAGTGCTGTCCATGTAAAGCTTTGGTTTTCCATCTATTTAATCTGTCATCCAGTTGTTTTTCCTTATATTCTGCCTTTGTTTCTGTTGTTTTTATAATGTTCTCTGTTTTTACAGTCTGCAGTAATTTTTCTGTACTTTGGTTCACATAATCATTCAAACTTTGTTTTTGTTCTTCTATAGTTGGATGGATTTGCAATAGTCCTCTGTCCCCTATTTTTCTTGGTAGGTACAACGTGTCACTTTGTGGATGTAAAGCACGGTACATATTCAAAAGTTTGAGTGTTTTCCTGTCCAGGTTTTCCAGTTCAGCCAAATTCCAGTTGATGATTCCAGCTGAGTGGCGTATCACTGGAATTGCCCATGTATTAATGACTTTAATTATGTTTCCAGCATTCAGCTTTGATTTTAATATTTTGTGGACCCTCCTGATGTATTCCTTTTGACTCTTTGACTTTTCCATTCAAGATGTTATCTGCTTCCAATATTCCTTAGTATTTGTAACCATCATCCTTTGCTAATGCTTTTACTATGTTTCCATTTGCCAGTTCTATTCCTTCTATTTTTTACATTTTTCCTTGCTGCATGGATAATATAGCGCTTATTATTATTATTATTATTATTATTATTATTATTATTATTATTATT
>WNWU01000005.1:24816001-24863163 GCA_012654045.1 Ptyas mucosa | reverse complement strand
TTATTATTATTATTATTATTATTATTATTATTATTATTATTATTATTAAACAGTATACACAGCAAATGAGATGACCATGCTGGATTTCATATCCCAGATCACTAGTCAAACACTTCCCAAGCATTTTGGACTACGTGATGTATCAGCAGATTATGCGAGCAGATTCCAGTAAGGTGGCCTTCTGCAGCTGACCAATGGTGATCTTGTCAGCGCCAATTGTTTTTAAGTGCTTGCATAGGTCTTTAGGCACATCATCATCATCATCATCATTATTTATTTTTGAAGATTATTATCAAGTATGTTTTTGTTGGAAAAAATTAGAATCCGGCACACAAAAGAACTTTAAACTCTCATAAATTTTAGGGGTAGAAAGCAACCCAGACTTCACTGACTTCTCTATAAGAAATTGGCAAAACCTAAAGATTGGAGTATGCATATAATGAAAACAAAATTGAAAACAATTATCTTCAGATAAACTATTTGTAGGTTGACTCTTAGGAAGGTCATTTATCACTAGCAGAGCATTGCTTTAGATTAGAAAAATAGTATATCTTGCAGGGAGAACACAAATAATTTATAGTCCATGTTCCATTCCTTAGAAATGAGTATCTCATTTTCATGTGTCTTATGTCAGGCTTGTAGACAAACCTTTGGAAAAAAAACAAGATGGATGATATCACTTTTCCAAGAGACAGCCTGTGTCTTTCTGCCTTGATTTTTATTGTAGGAACATTTGGTTTGCTTTTACTTATTGAACTGTTTTATATGTTCACATTCGTATATGTATTATGTAAACATTTAGTTGCACATTAATTAGGTACCCCAAAGAGCATAATTTTTCACTGCAGCTAGAATACACCAATTTGCAGACAAAAGGTTGGTCATTTTTTAAAAACATCCTATAGGTTTTTGTAGAATTAAAGTACACAGTTCTATTCTTTGATAAGCTATTACCTGATTCATATTTTGGTCTACAAAGAAGACACTAAACCTTACAACCAGTCATAAAATGCATGTCAATTAAATACAGTTACTGTAGCATACAAAATAATTGAATGCAACACTTCATAAGAAAGAATAATCTGATTATTTTATTCTTCTACACTGTATATCATTAATTTTGTTACTATAGCATTAAGGTGTAATAATGTGAATTTTATTTGTCCATTAATGAAAACCTTGGGGCATCATGCCGGAAGGAAGATACACTGTTCTATGAAAGTAGTGTGTTAAGAGATAATAATATATATATTTAAATGTCAATATATCAGCAAACATTGGTCTTTTCTCTTGACGACGTGCATTCATTCAGGAAATTTCCACCATGGTAACGTTTACAATCCTAGGAGGTTCTCCTGCAATAATTACTTGGAAAGGTAATTTTAATAATGTCACCTAAGATCGCTACATATAAATTGTGTAGAAGATGACAGGTAGGTAACTAGGTAGGTATTTAGATAGGTTAATAGATATCATACATAGATACAGATGCAAGCCCACAGAAATGCACAAATCATAATGATCATTGCATTAGAAAATATTGTCGTTATGTATGGATGTGTTCTGCAAAGAATGCAATGACTATATAAGGTCCCTTTGGAATGTTGTTTTTGTTGAATGTTCCACTTCTGGTATTTCGATGGTTACTAGTTCAAAACCATTTCAGCAACAGACTTCGTCTGTGTGAAAACCAGATGAGCAAGAATGAGTTTGATATGTCTATGATAGTTGGAATTACACATGTTTTGTGATTGTTTCTAAATTACTGAATTGGGAAGAACAATAGATTCCTAGAACAGAATAAAATTAGAATACAAGACTTTACAATGTCACCCAAAGTGACCTCATCAAGTCTTGCTTTTCTGGCAGGAACAGCAACACTCAGCAAACTATGCTCAAGGTAACTTTAGTCTATTTATGGCACTAAATATTTTGCTTTAAAAAAAACAACCTTAAGGACCTATAGAAATATGACAATTATTCTTTTCAATTATATTTCCACCCAAATTTGGTGCACAAAATAGACATGATATATATTTTTAAAAAGTCATAATGCACTGCTTAATTTCATTGGCAAATTGCTTGGAAACAATCTCTTAAATGTCTGTTATAGGTAAGCACATGTCAGAATAAATATGAATATAACAAGATTGTGCAAAACAACAAAAAGCTGCTTTGTTTTGAGCAAAGTTTTAATCAATGTGTCCTTTAGAAGCACTTAGATAAAGAGAAGCAATTCGACATGACCAAGTAGCAGAGTAGCCACACCATTTTGTTTAAATTTTTTTAAAAAATAGGAGAGAGGTTCTACACCTGTGCAGAAGCTACTATTCTGCTGATTTTGACCCTTTGAATCATATGGACTTAATACCTGAACTTAATGAATAAAATATATCCATTCTATGTGTTTGCGTCCATCTCTCTCTTTCATTCTTTCTTTCTTTCTATCTCCGTCTCCCGCTCTCTCTCTTCCTTAGGAAAGGAAGGGAGGTGGACAAAGGGAAAGAGAATTTAATTCTAGAAAAAAAGGAGTTGCGCATTTTCTGTCTTCTAGTATATGCTGAGCGATTGCATTTAGGTGGATGGTATATTACTAATTATGCATCAGTTGAAGATCATCATAGCACTGTGGCACTGAAGAAATGGCTGCACATTAAAAATTGTTGGTTATAGGGAATACAATATAAACCACATGGGAGAGAGAAATTCTGGAAGAGAAAAGGAAAGGAATGACCTGATTGGGAAAAAGTTTGAGAAAGTCTAAAGCAAGAGTGTTTTGTGATTATAGGTAGAGCTGGAAAGGATCAGAAAGATTTATTTATTTCAAGATTTATAAGTCAGGGATAAGGTAGAATAGAATAGAATAGAATAGAATAGAATAGAATAGAATAGAATAGAATAGAATAGAATAGAATAGAATAGAATAGAATAGAATAGAATAGAATAGAATAGAATAGCTCTCTCATAATTCACTAAGAGAAAAAGATAAATACTTATACTTTTTAAATTAGAGTTAGACTAAACTTTTAGGAAACCTAAAATATTATTAGAGTATAAATTGTTCCAATTGTCAAAGAAATCAGTGCAGTAATTTTGAAACATATTTTCTTAAGTAAAATTTTTAAAAGCCCTTATTTGTCACTTTCTCACCAGAACATTGCTTTAGAATTATTTTTAATGTGTTTTTAACTTTTTGAATGTGACGATGTTCATAATGAAAATAGCACCTATCATTTCATGAGGAAATCTACCGCTCTATTACTATTTGTGTTTCAATATATTTACCTTATCTTTTGCATTTTGTTTCTAAGTTTATTTTGATGCTTGTTTGTTTTGTTTTAAAGTTTACTTTTTATTTTAATATATAAAGAATCCTGAATGGTTATTTGAGCAGGATACAGACTATAAATTGTGTGTGTGTGTGTGTGAATATTTTATTCTCTCTGATTCCCACAACCATAGCTGTCCTGTCTTGCAAATCATGCTGCCTCTTGTATATAAATAGATTTTGGTTCTTTATTGATAAAACTTCAACTTCAAATGAATCTGTTGTTGATGAAGACAGTAGCACCTCTGAAGTAAACTGTAAGGCTGGGAATGAAAAAAAAAATCCTGGGATTTCATGGAAATATCTATTGCCTGTACATACCATAGCCTCTGACATTTTGTTACTTTTGAACCAAAGAAGCTGCTATTTGTGGGTACCTAAAGTGTTACCTAGGTCTATACCTACTTTCTCAAAATACAAAGCTACCCTGTTTCCCCAAAATAAGATATCCCCTGATAATAACCCCATTTGGGCTTTTGAGCGCATGGCGATAAGGCCAAGCACTTATTTCAGGGTTCAAAAAAAATATAAGACAGGGTCTTATTTTCGGGGAAACATGGTATTATTTCAGTACATGACTATAGAAAATATTTGATGCTTCTGTGATTATATACTGATAACACAAAGATACAAGTGTATATACATTTGTGAATGAAGACATGCATTAATACACTTCAGTAAATAAATCAGATTACTAACCCCATAAAATCACAGAACTCAGCAGCTGAAACTCTCTAAGTGGTCCATTGTACATGTTTTGGAATTTTTTACAGACAAGTCCTCAATGTCTGTGAGGATAATACAGCAAGGTCAACAGATGGCAAATGTAACAATATTTCTTACACTGATAAGAGAGAGCAGTTACTAAACACTGAGAAGATGAAGATCTCTCCATTCACAAAATAAAAAGAACAAGGAAATTGGCAAGATTTTCAGAGTCATTGTTTATCTTTCTCTATATTTCTCATTTTGCTGAAAAAGTAATATTTCATTTCATTCTCATTTGAAAGGATAGTACTTGCTGGAATTATTGTAACTTTAACCTTTCTTCTAAAAAATAGCATTAATCTGAGCTCTTGGATGCTTCTTCATTGGATTACCATATCTATCCCCATAATAGAATGTAAAGAGGGAAGTCTGGCAATATAGAATTGTCTTCCTTGATATTCCTAAGAAGGGAATATCCAAAAATGGGTGTTGCATCTGGAAATAATAATAAAATTAATGTAATTTTATTTTAATGTAATTTATATTTTAAATTTACCTGTGTTTTAACATTTTTCTGAAGAATCAAAATTAAATATGTTTATTTTTTAATACTTCGTTAGAAAATGTTTAATGAGAAAGTGTATAATGACTAATCAATGTATAGAATATATTTTTTGATTTTTGTCCTTGTATATGACATTCTAATTTTGCTTCTGAGAAGTTGGTGAATGGACAACTAGAACACAAATTAACTTCAGCATATTCATAGTTTAACTGCTAAAATGAATAATGAAAGCTGGAAATATTAACAAATTAGGGCCAGATAAAGTCCATTCCATTGAAATCAATGAGACTAATTAGCAATAATTAGTTCCATTAAGTTTATTGCCTAATTAGCTCCAGATACCTGTAACATTGTTTCTGTGCTATTAATTCCCACAGTTGAACTGTGGATCAGCCAAAGTCAAATGTATAGTTGAATACTATTCACATTCAGATTTCCTATTCCTCCATTTTCAGAAATCTGAATAAAAAATTATCCCATTTCCTATTATCATTATTTATGATGTATTCCTATATCCACTCAATTTGTAGGACATATTTCTGAGTTGACATATAAGAAAATTAAGATTTTCATGAAAAATATAATCTAGTATGAAAGGAGCCATCTGCATTTCATTTCCTTCCTGTTTTTGCTTTGTCTGTGTACTTATATTGAGTAAGAATTTATGCATTAGTAGAATTGGAAAAGAGTAATGTTGAAATTTTTCTAAATTCTATTTCTCTCTCTCTTTCTCTCTAATATCTATCTCTATCTATCTATCTATCTATCTATCTATCTATCTATCTATCATGATTTGTGAGAGCTGATGTATGTTGTTTAAATTTTCTGCCCTGAGGCATTCTTGCTGTTGTCTTTGTAAAACAAAGATCATGCATTCTCACACATGCGTGAGTATGATTATATAAATACAGCAGATCATTCTATTAAGATAGATATTTCTGATCATTCTAGTTCATATCTAAATTAAAGAACAGAAAGCACATCTTGGTGAAAATGCAGTTTTGTTGTTGTTGTTGTTGTTTAGGTTCTGTTTTCCTGAGCTTTCAAATAAACATTTATGGAAAGCTCACATACAGAACTGGAAATAAAGTAACTTCCTTGTAAAACAGTTAATTCAAGGCCTGCTTCCTTTGATCAAGAAAGTAACCAAGAGTCATCATAACTAGCAGCCAGCAATAATCTTACTTCCATGATTTTCCTGACGATTTCAATGGGTGATCACTAAGACTAAAAAATTCTTCAGTTTAATTATATAATCTTCTGAAATATCTAGCACTCTGGATATCCGTGAGTCTAGAACTGTGGGAGGACAATGAGACATCACAGTCAAGGGCATCTTTCAGTGATTATATCCACAGGACTGTACTAAACATGGTTTGCTATGTTTAGGGAGAAAAAATGCTAATGCCTAAAGGGAAAAAATGTAATGTCATCTGAAGGAGAAAGTGGGAAACTTGAGGATGCTGAATATCCAAGATTGCTAGAAGGACATGCAGTTGACTGTTGTCAAATACTTTAAGGCTGTTCACCATCCATACAAGGACGGGGGGTTCTTTTATTGATTCAGTTTGTTAGTGTGATGCTAAATAATCCTTAGCAAAGTCATTTGTATCAGGGATACCACACATATAGCAGTTCTGAAGAAGCCCCTAAAAGAGGAGGAAGGGATCTTTGCAATTTAGTCAGTGATGTCTTGTACTTAGTCTCTCTTTGGTCATGATTTCACTGAATGTTCCTATTGCTTGTGCTTAGAACAGGAGAAGAATCATAGCATCTGTTGAATTAAAACTTGGACTATTTGTACTGGGTGCAGAATTGGTATATATCCAATACTTGTATTGGAATAGATGTAATTCAGCACATACAGCTTTTTTAATTGTTTTAAAATATCGGCAACCAAAGTCTCCACACATTTACTTAAGATTATGATTTCATAGTATCTGGGAGTCATGCTCAATGAACTCAGTATAATGTCCTTCTACTATTCCTTCTGAACAGACCTGCACAGCATTTTACAATTAATATTCTGACATGGCTATGGATCGTTGCAAGTGTTTCTTCTACTCAGTTCAACTCTGCTAACTCAGAGACAGATTGTGACAGAGCATGCAATGAGAAGGGCAAATCCAAATACAGGGCAATCTAGGCAATAGAACATGTCATATGGACCAAACAATGGGAACAAGCCATGCTGATGCTAGTGTCAATGCACACATTAAAAAAAAAAAAAAGAAACACACCAATAACCACAGGTTGCATTTTCTTAGTAATATCCTCCCATAGTGCATATTTCTCTTCAAACACAGAGAATCTGCCCTCAGCAGATGTTATATTTACCTCTGTAAGATATAATCTGTAGAGAGTAATAATCTGGAGAAAGCTTCCTTATTGACATGTGATCAGCACATGATATAAATGGGACTGCAGCATGTTCTGTCTGCTCAGGATGCTTCTGCATTAGTCATTCAGTAAGAGGCACAGACTTAATACATTGTTATGCAAGTCCAAAATGCCATAAAATTTCTGGTAGCTGCAGAATTGGTGTGTAATGTAGTTTTATCCTGTAGCCCAGCAAGTGTGGGAAATGCAGAGGATCACTGACATAGTAGGAGAAAAAGTCATCTTAACTCTTCATGTTGTTTAAGCAAGTACAATAAAACATTTTTAATTATTCAGCACACACAGGAATTGCCTTTTAAAACACTGCTTTTTCTATTTTGCCTTTCAATGTTGGGAATGGAAGATGCAGAATGTTTCTGTAAAGGCATGTGTAAAAATGTTCTTTTTTCAGTTGTCTAATTTGGTCATTAATTTTAATAGTCTAAAAGAAAGTGAGAGAGCCAAGCAAATATCAGTGAAGTTAACAAAGACAAATAAGATGTCATGGTTAGGTATACTCTTGAGAAAACCATGTTCCTCTACATAATGTTCAAGGGCCTAAGAAGGCCAAAACATGTACTCACAATATATTATTACAGTCCAATTCAAAAGTGAAGAGATAGACCAAAATCCAATCCAGTTAGGTTTACTTAAACCTGTTGATTTATTTCTATAAACAGAGGTGAGGGCAATTTTGACTTGCATATATCCCTAATATTTGCAGATGTTTTCCTGCCCCTCCCATACTCATTTATTTATGTTTCTAGTCAGAGAATCACAGTAATTTAAAGAAAGTTCATTAGCTTTAAAACAAAGCAAAAAAATTCCTAATTCAACAATATCACGAAGAACTCATAATTGAACAAATTAATATTAATTAGCTAATGACCCAGTGAAGTCTGTAATCAAATATGCATTTATCACATCATAAGATCCAGTAGTGTCTGTTACTGGATTTCACTAATGGATTTATCCACTAACATCTGGATAAATGTAGAGTTCTATATTATTATTATATTATTATCTCTTTTATTCATTAAACATGAAACTAAATCAACTGAACATTCAAAAATGCATCACAAATACCATTGACTGGTGCTAATGGCTGATGCAGGTTGCTGCCAGTGTCCTAGGTATCAATCAAGTATCTTCTTAAAATATACGATGTTCTGAGTAGTGCAGTTTTTTGCAGTTCTGTTGGTGTTACTGCAGGAAACTGCAATTTCTTGATGTGTTTTGTAAAATTCTTGGACATGGTACCAAATGCCCCAATGACAATGGGTATCACTGTTACATGTTTCATCCATAATAGTATAGTTCACGATATTTTGTGGTTTTTTTTCCACAATAATAATTTTTCACAATAATTTATTGTTGTTGTTATCATCATCATCATCATCATCATCATCATCATCATCATTTCACATACTTAGACAAGTCAAACTGATATCCTTCAAGCATAATTTCTATTGCACAGATTAGGATTTATGAGATTGTGCACCAATGGGTATAATGGATACTAATAGCAATAGCACTTAGATTTCTATGCCGCTTCACAGTGCTTTATAGCAATCTCTAAGCAGTTTATCCCATCAGCATATTGCCCACAACAATCTGGGTCCTAATGGGTACTGTGTTAGTGAAATTAAGGTAGTCAGTTGTATCAGTGATGTTATATCATCTTAGCGCAATATAGTAACTATGCATTATGTCAAACGCATTGTTGAAAATAATTGTATTCAGGAGAGTTCTGATGGGAATGGCCAAGGCAAATGGACTAATGTTTTTACTTCAGACCCTTGAACCATCTGTAATATGCTATGAGAGTTTGAGCAATTTTCCAAAGGAGAGTTGGGAGAATAAAGTCCCCATCATATGAATAGAAATAACCCCTGTCGATTCACACACTCACAAAATTTATATAGTTGTGCTAAGAATAAGCATTTATGTGTACATCATTTTGATCTGTTTTGAAAAGATTGCTAGATTTCCTTATATAAAATGTGATCCTCAAACATCTACCTGAGAACATTGCATGCTACCTTCAGCTATGGGACTATGTGAAAAATTTACTTTCACTGTAACCATTCTTAAAAGGAGATACATAATTCAGTAATCTTTGGAATACAATGCTTGTTCCTCTGAGTCTTCAATATGAGCAAAATCTAACACCTTCTGGGGAGATCCACACCAAAAGAAACATGATATTTCTATATTTCCATACCGAAGGGAATAGCATCTTTTTATATATCTCCCAAAAGGTCTGATTCAATTTTTTAAAAAGAAGATTCTAGATACTCATTTTAAAGAGCAAGTGACATCCATGCTGGTCTCAAGAGAAACATCCAAACTAAAATTAAATGGTTTGCTCTTTTGGGAATCTCTCTTTAGACAAGATTTTTCAGTATTGCTGATAATGCTATGCCTGGGTTGTTACTTCACATTGAAACTGTAACAAAGCTAATAATGCCCCACAGCGTTTATGTAAGAATTGATCAGGGCTTAAGGTCCTGTTGGAAAGAGCTAAATAATATTACTTTCAGAGTTAATGAAGTGATACTTTGTCAAAAGTGTCCATTCTGCTTTCTTTGATGGGCAAGAACATTTTTGTTGTGTGCATTTGGGAAATGGAAAATAACTTATTGAAAAAAAGATTTCAAAGGACCTTGTGACCATATTTTTACATCAGCTGTAGCCCATCATGTGTTCAGTTAAGATTATCTAAACTCGCTTCTGACCCATTTGTTTTTCTTTGGTAGTCTGGTGGTCCGGCAGCAGGCTGTGGCATGCCAAAAAATGGGCCATGCAAACAAGCGATGCTCCATCTGTGGGATCAGAGGTACTATTCAGCAGGTTCTGATCAGTTCTGGAGAACCGGTAGCAGAAATTTTGAGTAGTTTGGAGAACCAGCAAATACCACCTCTGACTGGCCCCGCCCCTATCTATTCTCTGCCTCCCGAGTCCAAGCTGATTGGGAGGAAATGGAGATTTTGCAGTAACCTCCCCCTGGATTGGGGTGGGAACAGAGATTTTACAGTATCCTTCCCCTGCCATGCCCACCAAACCATGCCCACCAAGCCACACCCACAGAACCGGAAGTAAAAAAATCTGAATCCTACCACTGTGTGGGATGCAGGCAGAACACAGAACCATGCCCTCTCCAGTCTGTGGAAAAACTTATCTCCATGGAACCGATCTCTGGTGCCCAAAAGGTTGGGGCCTGCTGGTCTAAAACAATTGCTCAAATAATTAATACTTGCTATTCAGTTTATTTCTGACATTTTAATCTAAGGTAAAATATATGATATAGTTTCTTTTGAGAACCTCCAGAATCATTTGCCTTGGTGTGGGCAACATTAAGGCCAATGGATGCCCTAAGCATAGCTCAAAAACAGGGCCCCTCAGCTCTTCCATTGCTTAATTGACATGAAATATTAAGTGACACTAATATTAAAAATTCAATAAGTGCTGAAGGTGAAATAAGAAATTAAAAAACCAGTTTTCCTTCAGGACATTCTCAAGGCTGGCCCTCAGAACTATATATTAAATATAGCCTAAATATCTGTAAGAAATATAAGCAAATATTTTACTTATAGAAGGACAACAGAATTTCAGCACTTTTTAATGCAGTTTTGATCATCTCGTTAAAAACTCATACTACTTAGGAAGGACAATTCCAGGGCACAGGGACTAGGAAACATGGTTTATTTATGGCTTTCAGAGTTTCTGGTAATGGAAAATGGGTATAAAATAACTGTGGAATAAATGATGAAGAACCACCATCATTTATAAGCAGCCCCCAATACTACTTTTCTAAATCCCATAGATTCCAGTTAGTAACTTTTAATATTCCTGTTCATTGGGGAATGGATTAGTGAACAGCATTAAACATTAGAATAGGTCTGTGATATATTAGTTCTACATCCTTTCTACTAAGTAATTAAAGAGACCTGGTAAAACCATTTACTATAAATAGAAGCTAAAGCTTTCCTCCTCCCCTTCTCACTTCCCAGGTTGAATTACCAGTGCACACAGGGCTTGTTCAAGAACATATCATTTTTAAAGATGTACCCATAGATGTCCACTTTAACTTGATCATTGTCCTAAGTTTTTCAAACTACCTTAGCTCAGTTTAGAATTTGTCTCAATTTGCTGCATGCTATAATGTTATCTATCCTTTTACAAAACATCTGCACCTGTTTGTAAACAGTCAGCAAATTTATTTGAATTCCAAAGCAGACAAGATCATGGGGAAATAACCCATTCTGTCCCCCTTCCTCACACAGGCAAATGTAATACCAAGCACGCCTGCCAATATTTTATTAGGTAAACAGATTAGAATTCTTGGCAGACCAAAGTTTTGACAGCAAACTGCCAAATGCCTGTCAAGACCGTTTTCACTCCCATAAAGCAGAAGAGGACTTATCTTCAGTCTGTTCCGGGAGCAACAAATTATCCAGGAGACAAGAGTTTAGTCAATATTCAGTCCAAAATATATCCAAGCCGAATTTCAGAGATCACGATGTGACTTTCAGGGTTTAACTTTGTCCGTCACAAAGCCTGAAGAGCAATCCCACCCACTTTTATTCCTGGTGGAGTGTGGCTCTGTGACTCAGCTCAGTCTCTGGCCCTTCCACACCTCTTCCGTTGCTGCGCACGCTTCTCCCTCCGACGCTGCCTGGGATCAAGCTAGGATTCATCCTCCTCGCTCCCTATCAATTGGTGCTCCAATATGCCTTCCTCCTGGCACATCCCAGGCTATTCTTCCTGGCCTTCAGATGGAACCTGAGGCATTGCCAGAAAGGAGTGTCCTGGAGCCTTGTCAGTTCCTCCCCATCACCTTCTGAGTCCTCTTCCTCTGTTAGGACAGGCTCAGGAGTCGGGGTCACAACATAACCTATTTCATGTATATGAATATTAATACAACTTCAAATTGTTTATTACCTGTGCATAAAGTGTGGAGATCAGACAAATATGGTAATTTAACCTTTCACCTTCAAGATAACATACACAACGCTCCCATGTTCTCCCCCCCCCTTAGAAAAAAAAGTGAAACAGTTCTCTTGTAGATAGGCTGAATTTAGAGAAAGTAAATGAATCTAGTGTTTTGCAGTCTTATTATCATAAAACCCATAACAGAATCATATCTGCATGGTGGTGCAGTGGTTAAAATGCAGTACTACCGGCTGCTTCTGCTGACTGCCGGCTGCCGGCTGCCGGCTGCCTGCAATTTGGCACTTCGAATCTCACTAGGCTCAAGGTTCACTCAGCCTTCCATCCTTTCAAGGTCAGTAAAATGAGGATCCAGATTGTTGGGGACAATATGCTGACTCCGTAAACCACTTCTAGGGGGCTATAAAGCACTGTGAAGCAGTATATAAGTCTAAATACTATTGCTATGCAATATCACAGTTGTTCATAAATGTGGATCAGTCGCCAATATCTGTAAGAAAACCAAGAAACAAGACAATGGAAAGGAGAAAATAAGCTTTGAAATACGAATCAGCAAATTCACTACTTATGGCTTGGCAAAATTACATTCCCTTGGCATGCTCTGCAGATTCTATTCACAATCCCATTTTAGTCATGAAGTCTTTTATGAAACCATATGAAATTTATTGCAACCAAGCAGAGTTTAATATAGGATGTTTAATCAAGAGTATATTGTTCTTAACACAAGTGACTTCAAAATAGTGAAGATAGCAGGAAAAGATGGAAAAAGATACAAAAATAATAAAAAAGAGATAGGACTCACAAAAGAGATATTTACTCATACAGTAAATAAATATTTAATAGTTGTATAATGAGATTGTTCTAATACTTCTAAGGAATGGTATTTGAAAATACATTACTTCAATATTATATCAGTATTACTAATTTCCTATTAATTTCTGCTTCCAGTTGAAATTGTAATCTTTTGATTTTTCAACACCTTGCATCCATATAAGTGACATTATGCACTTACATACACAAACGACATTATGTGAAATGTCAAAGTATGGTACAAAGATGTACCATAAAAACACTCTCCTTCTCATAAACCTATCAATGTATATAGTTAGCTTGGTGGTAGCCAATGAGGTACAACAATATTTTACTTGTAAAAGTTTTAAACTTTGAAACAAAACTTTGAAGTTCTATGAAACCTCATTTAATAAAATTCCCAAATGAACTTTACAGTGAGAAAGTGAGCTTGAACTATGAAACTGTTACCCATTGTCATCAAAATAATCCCTTATAAAAACTCAATAGTTTAATTTCTATGGCATAGGCATGGAACTGACATAACAAGATACAGCCTCACAACATGTATAAAATTTGTTTATTACATAAATTATTAATGTAAGAGAATAAAGTGTTGGCATTCAACTGAAAGGATGATGTTCCTGAAATATTCAGTGGTTGGATTAATTGGGTTTAGTTAGCAATTGCAACTAGCTAAATATTTTCTCAGTAGCTTTCAACTCAGATCTGATTTTTTTTAAGTCTTTAATCTCCTTCGTTCCCTGCATAACAATATATACACTGCAGGAATCCATGCCGGGTAGCATCTTCTCCAGCTCCCTGTGTTGTTTCTGGCTTCTGAGATTACCCAGATGTTTGACGGACCACTTGCTTTCACCCAGTCAGACTTTTGCTTGAAGCTTTCTGGAGCTAAATTCTACCATCTGCTCCTAGCTTTAGCAGAACCTCCTAGCACTGATTCTCGTTTTTCTCAGCCATCGGCTCTAATTCAAAACTTTTCCTAACAGGATTTTCTCAGAACGAAAAAGACTTTTCAAATCTCCAATCTATGTCCACAAGTAGATGCTGTCTCCAACTGCCCTTGATTAGTGTTATTTTTTAACCATCACTTTGAAGCAAAACAGAAAAAAAGCAGTAATTTTCCAGAAGTAATACTTTATAAAAATCCCTTCCTATTTTCCGTGTTCTTTATTTTTCTACTTTAAAAACAGTTGGTGCTAATACTCCTTTGTTATACAATTGGCCACACTTTGTTTATATTAGAATAATTCAAATTGATCGATAAGCCTGTTTTTTAATCTTTTATTTTTGGATTTATTAACAATGTAGATTATTTTAAATTTATTCTTTTCAATAATGTTAATAAATTGTTTATAATTTTTTGATCACAAGCAGCTTCAAGACATTTTGTAGTAATTAGCTACATAAGAATCCTGTAGAAATTTTATTCCTTCATGTTTATAATATGGTTTAGGAGAAAAAATGCTATTCTGGAAGAAATGATTTGATATATATTTAATATGTTATCTATTTAGACACATGTGTCTATGTTTTATTCAAAGGATATATAATTCCAAACATTTGTACACTATATTCTGTTACATTAGTTTGATTGCCAGTCTTAATTATGAGTTTATATGTAAGGGATCCATAATATATGATGCCTTTTCACAGCTTGCTATTTTGTCTTATTCTTCCCTTTTTTTCTATAGTTGTTTGCTACAAGCAGTTGTATCTGAACACATACTGCAAAATCATGAATTTTATTTATTTATTAAATTTATATGCTGCTTATCTCCATGATAAGGTGATGCTGGGTGACTTGGTTCAAGAGCATTCTGTGTAGACTGCAGCGATAACATTAGGACAATTATAAATTTGGCTTCATTTAGCAGGAAAACTGCACTGTCGGTATGCAGAGATTGCCTTGTTGAAAATGAATGTTAGACACAAGAAACAACATAGGTGCAAGATAATTAATTGAATTAAACAATACGCTATGTCAATGCGTTCAGCACAGTAATGTTTCAAAGGAGAAAATATATGAGAGCAAGTACCGAAACAGCATAAATCTATTTTTGGTACAACAAGCAGATTTTATTGTAGACCTAGTTGGATGCCACACCATAACAAGATAAGTAACAGATGGAGTAAAGTCAGTAATTTATAATGCGGGTAGAAAGTAATTTATAGAATATAAAAAATTCATTGAAATAAAGGCATGTGCCCAAATCAATGAGATCTGGGGGATGGTGGTATACTCTTGGGGATATACCAATCCAGAATAAAAAGGTTTTCAAGAGGATCAGTTAAACTGTATTAGAAACAAAGAACAGACCTAGTTGTCAAGGAAAGTGAGCATGTCCTTGGAAGCCAACCAAGAGCTGCATTGAAATATTAAATGATCACTGTACTTTCCAAAAAGAGAACCTCTCTTATTATCAAGTGCTCTCTTAAATGTAATTTGAATTTAGAAAGATTATTCCCTCTTTTTAACTCTAGAAGATTTCCTTACATCTTCAGGAAGTACTTATTATTACAGTTTTGATAATGACTAAATCAGAATGTTTAAGCAACACTCCATCACAATACTGTATTGAAAAGAGGGCAAGGGTTTATGATGAGCTTAAATGTTGGCTGGATTAAAATTTCTAGTAATAAGTAACTCGAACTTTTTATAATTCTTTAAAAGATTCTTGAACTATGGCATAAATTAGATTGTGCAACTGATTTTTCCCCTGCTTGATGGGTGAAAGTAAAAATGGGCCACTGAAGTTCAAAACACAATCAAGAGCGCAATCTTTGGGAACTTATAACAGCATTTGAATGATAGATTGCCTCACTCAGTGCAGTTAAATTTGTTTACAGAATTCACTTGATACCCAGCTTTAAAATGCATTTCTTTTCAAACAAAAGAAGCATTCATTGCTACTGTAAAAAGATTATGAGTTATTGCTCTCTGTCAGGGATTAATAGTCAATATGTAATTTCAAACTGAAATAAACATGGAAAGGCAATATTTTCTGACTAAGGGTATATCTGCAATTGGAAAACACAAAATGGCTACCATGAAACACTTACTTATTAAGAAAGTAGCAGTCCTAGCTATTTTGTCATAAAATGCCATTTATGGAAGCAAAAGAGCCCCAGGATATTCTTTATTATTTTGGGGGGCCCAAAGTTAGCCTTTTAAATTGTCTTCCCCATGTTTCTTCATTAAAATGTGCCTATGACTTTCAATAAATTTAATTAATCCAAAGGCCTTCCATTTGGTTTAAGAATTCTATTTGCCAAATATTTATAATATATTCTCCATGCTGGTTAGCAGGCATATGCGAAGTAATAGATATTTTAACTTAACATCAAAAAAGCCGGGGAATTTTTCTTATCTGACAAAGTAGAGTTATGTTCAAAAGTTATGCTTGCCTTGAAGGCAATTTTTTAAAAAAGACATTTTGCTGTCACAAAGTTAATGAAGAACTATTTCTAAAAGTGGTAGGTTCTTTCCTATAGATTCTACTGCATTGTTTCTTCAGCAGGGAACTCTCAATTTAAAATTTGCCTTGGATTAAAAGATCCCTGTAATCCCCAGATCACTGAAAGAATTTGCATGGTTAGATACCAGCGCTCCTACCTAATGCCCTGTGTACTCCTGACTTCAACTGAGATTTCTGTTGTCTTGCACAATCCTATTATTGGTTGCTTTGGGAAAGAGCAAAGCAATTGCCAGATCCAGGAAATTATTTCTGTTTTTATTTGGAGGGATAAATATCACATGTCTTTTTTCAAAGTTTAAAGTACAATCATGCTGCAGCTTACTGGATGTCTCCACTAGTGTGCCTAGAGGCCAAAATTGTGAGAGGTGGAGCTGACACTGCAGGAATCAATGATTCTCAAACAATCAGAAGTGTTATATCAACAAATTCCAGCTGCCTTCTCTGATCTTGAAAAAAAAGGCCAATTGCCCCTTGCTTAGAATGGTGGAAAGAAAAAACATAGAATTGAAATCTTGGAGAAAAGCCAAACAAATGGGCTCTGTTTGCTAAATATTGCAGTAGGCAGACTTTCTGTTGTAGGTTTCCTTCTTGTCTGCAATAAAGTATCTTCAGTAGCCGAGTCATGTCTGACATTCCACTGCCAAGTAAGCTAAAAATAAAGAGTTGTGAATTTGGAGAGCCTAAACTTACAGTCATGCCAGGTGAAAATCTGACAAAAGTGTTGAAAAATTTCTCAATGTCCAAGGAACATTTCAGGCTAGAGACAACAGTAAATCTTGATTCTCCAGACACTTAATTCATATTCAGTGCCTTGTTTACAACAGAATTTCACAGATGCAGCATGACCAAGTACATTGCTTTATTGAGGGTAACAGTAAAACCACATGCACAGAGAAAGTCTGTCTACTGCAATACCCTCCCACCACCCCAACCAAACTCTTGCTATACATAAAGCCTTTGCTCTAGACGAGCAATGTTTCCAACTTTGGCATCTTGAAGATATGTGGACTTCAACTCTCAGAATTCCCCAGCCAGATTTCCTCATGGCTGATGTTAGATCGGGCGCAGGGAAAAGAAGACGAGACCAGCGGGGTCTGTTCAACAAGTTTTATTCAGCTCTCAACTAAGTCAGAACAGACAGATGGCTGTGCTGCCGGAGCTCTTTTATAGTGCTCCGGCAGACCGGCCGTCCAATGACCGCATTTCAAATTTCCTGCCCGGTGGATTATCCAATCCCCGGCCGGATGTCCTTATAAGGACATAACACTACTCCCCCCTAGATGATAAACAGGTCTGCTTATGCCAATCATTGAACGTAGTCACGCAGGTAGGCGGGGGGTCTAGAGGTTCTGCTCAACCTGCGCAGTTCAGTCTGTACCTCGCCGCCTGCCTGGATGTTGGTTGTTCCTGCTCCCTCCAGCTCTCGTCCTGGGCATGTCCAGAGCTCAGCCGTTGACGGTGCTGGACCTGTCCGTGCGCCTCTGGCCTTGCTGCTGGGCTGTGATGTGGCCGTTGAAGGCGCAGGCCTTGTCGTCCCACCTCCGGTCACAATCCTGGGGTTTCTCTGCTGGTTCTGCTGGTCTCCTCCCTGGCCTGGGTGCCGGGCATTGCGGTGTTGGACACTGGTGTCATCTGAAGCTGGACGACTGCTGGCCAGTAAGTCTACTGGTTTTTGTTTATTATCTTGCAAATGTCCTTTCCTCTGTTTGGGTTGGTGGTTGACCCTGTCGGGGTGGTGCAGGTCAACCTCGTCGGATTGTTGTTTGCGGAGGTGGTTGAAGGCTATATGGAGTCTTTTGGCCGGGCGGCTTGGGTCCCGTATGCTGGTGTGTCGCTGGCCCCCTTCGTCGGGTTGTTGTTGGGCCCCCGCGTCAGGCATGTCCCGGTCGACTGGGGAGTGCCGTTGGAGTTCTTCTCTGCTGGGGTAGTGCTGGGCTGCCTCGCCGGGGTGGTGTAGGTTGGTTCCGCTACGATGTCCCCGGTCTACCTGGCATTTGTGGCATAGTTCCTGGTTGGCTAGTCGGCCCGCCTTGTCGGGGTGGCTCAGTCCTACCTCGTCTGGGTGGTGCGGTCCTACCTCGCGGGGGTGTTGTTGCCCAGGCTTGTCGGGGTGGCGCAGGACTACCTCAATGGGGTATTGTCGTCCTACCTCTTTGTGGTGGTGTCGTCCTACCTCGTTGGGGTGGTGTAGGACTACCTCTTCTGGTTGGTTTCCTTCTGCCCCTTCCCACCTCTTCCGGAGTTGGTCGATGTGACGTCTACAGACCACTCCGTCTTGCAGCTCAACAGTGTAGGACTTCTGGCCGGTTACGCTCTCAATTCTTCCTTTAAGCCATTTTGGTAGGCCATGGAAATTGAGTGCGAAAACCGGGTCGCCTGTGGTGAAGCCCCAAAGTGGGCGGCTCGCGGTTGCTGTGACCTCAGAGTGGTACAGGGGGTGCAGTCGGTCCAGGGGTGACCTCAGCTTCCTGCCCATTAACATTTCGGCCAGGCTCTTTTTGGTGGTGGCATGCGGTGTAATGTGTTGGATCAGGAGGAATTTATCAATTTTCTCTTGCCAATCGCCCGGTCCCATTTTGGCAAGAGCCTCCTTGGTAAATCTCACCATCCTCTCGGCTTGCCCGTTTCCTGCCAGTCTGTAGGGGGCAGAGAGGGCATGACGGATGCCCAAGCCAGCCAGGAACTCCCCCATGGGCTTTGAGGTCAGCTGCGGGCCGTTATCGGAAACGAGCACGTCCGGTAGCCCATGGGTTGCAAATAGGTGCCAGAGAGCTCTGATGGTGACTTCTGTTGTGATGGATGCCAGGGGGATGACCTCGAGCCATTTGGAAATGGCGTCCACTGCTATCAGAAGGTACTTCCCCTGCATCGGCCCCGCAAAGTCAATGTGCACCCGTGCCCACGGGTTGCTTGGTGTCTCCCATTCGGCAATAGGCGCTTGCGGTGGGGCGGGGCGGATTCTTTGGCATGGGTCACATCTGGAGACCCAGTCTTCAATGTCCTTGTCCAATGATGGCCACCAGACGTAACTCCGTGCCAGTCCCTTCATGCGTACTATGCCAGGGTGCCCGTTGTGTAAAGTTTTCAAAGTCTTTTGGCGCAGCGCTTGGGAACCACAACTCTGTCTCCCCATAGTAGGCAGCCTTTCATGGATGACAGCTCCTGCTGTCTCTTCACAAATGGTTTGAGGTCATCGGTCAGCTGTCCCGGAGGCCACCCGCGCAGCACCCAAGACAGCACCTGTTTCAAAGTCTGGTCTTTTTGGGTCTGCGCAGCCACGTCTGCTGAGGTGACCGGGCAAGCCTGGTCATCATCGATGTGATGCAGCCCCAGGGTGGGGGCTGGGTCCTCCACCAGGTCTCTCGACAGGCACCTGCTCAATGCATGTTGAGCATTGCTGATGTTGCTGCCGGGTCTGTGGCTTAGCACATACGAGTACCCGGCCAAGAAGATTGCCCAGGGTGTTATCCTGGGTGATGTGTAGTTCGGTGTGGGTTTGTCCCCTGACAATAGTCCCAGCAGAGGTTTGTGGTCTATGATGACAGTGAACTTCCGCCCATACAAATATTCGTGGAAGCGCTTGATGCCAGCGACGATGGCCAGGGCTTCTTTGTCCAGCTGGCTGTAATTTCTCTCAGCGCTGGACAGCGTTTTTGAAAAGTAAGAGATGGGTGCTTCTTTCCTGTCCAGGAACTGATGGCTGAGGACTGCTCCGATGCCATAGGGAGATGTGTCACACGTCAACAGTAGGGGAAGTGTCTCCTGGTATTGGATGAGGACACTCTTGGAAGATAGCAGGTCTTTGACAGATTTGAATGCTGCTTCCTCTTCCTCCCCCCATCTCCAGGGAGCCGCCTTCCCCAGCAAGCGATGGAGCAGTTCAGCCACGGAGGCTTTCTGTTTCAGAAAGACACTGTAAAAATTCAGTAGTCCCAGAAATGCCTGAAGCTCTGTCTTATTTTGGGGGGCAGGAGCTTCATGAATGGCCCTAACTTTGGATTTGGTGGGGTGGATGCCATTTTTATCAATGAGATAACCCAGAACTCGACTTCCTGGACTCCAATGATGCACTTGTCTCTCCTGACTCTCAAACCCTTCTCCTTGAATCGCCGTAGGACTAGCCGCAGGCGCTCGAGCAGTTGGGTTTTAGAGTGCCCGGAGATCAAGATGTCATCGAAGTAAGACACCACCCCTGAAATGCCTTGGAGAAGGCGTTCCATAAATGATTGAAAAATCCCTGGGGCTGCGCTGACTCCAAACTGGAGGCGCGTGCATTTGAAAGCCCCCCTATGGGTGACAATAGTTTGTGCCTCCGCAGTTTTTTCATCCACTGGCAGTTGCTGGTAAGCTTGGGCCAGGTCCAATTTTGCGAATATTGATCCACTCCCAAGTGAGTGCAGCAGATGTTGCACCACTGGGACCGGATATGCGCTCTGCTGGAGGGCCTTATTTATTGAACACTTGTAATCAGCGCAGATGCGCACAGTCCCATCATGCTTCATCGGGGTCACAATGGGGGTCTCCCATGCAGCATGATCGATCGGTTCCAGGATGCCTTGGGCGATAAGCTTATCTATCTGGGCGTCGACCTTGGGCTGCAAGGCGAACGGAACCCTGTGGGGCTTTAGTCTGATGGGAGTAATTGCCTTATCCAGGTTAAAAGAGATAGGTTTTCCCACAAATTTCCCCAGCTTACCATCAAAGACTTCCTTGAACTCTTCGATGAGGTTGTTGAGTTCATCCCTGCGAATTTGGTGAATCCCGCTGATTGACAGCCCCAATGGCTCGAACCACTCCATCCCTAGCAGGCTCAGGTGGCTGTGCCCCACAATGGTGATGGGTAGGATGCCCTGGAAATTGTGGTAGGTGACCCAGAGCGACGTCCTCCCCAGGATCTCGACAGGGTTGCCACTGAAGTCAACAAGGCGCGCTCACAGAGGCTTGAGGTCCCTTTTGCAGACCTCTGGTTTCAGACGCTTCAGCTGATGCCAGTCCATGATGGAGTAGTTCGATCCCGAATCTACCTCCATGGAGCAGGGCGTCCCTTCCACAAGGACGGTGGCATGGAACTTTGCGGCCGTGTCATCAATGGTCTGGATGCTGGAGGTCTGATGATTGACTCTGCTCATCGTGTAGCCGCTGCTGTGTTGTTGGGACCTGGTCGAGGACCATTTGGATGACCTTTGGTTATCTTGCCGTTTCTCGCCCCAGCTGGGGGGAAACGGGCCAGGGGCAGGTACTTCGGCCCTGCAGGCCTCTGCGATGTGGCCCCGTTTGTTGCAGCATCGGCAGATGGCATCTCTCCAGCGACATTTGGCCCTGGCATGGTTTCCTTTGCAGCTAGTGCAGCGCTCAGCCTGGGCGCCATCTTGAGTACACTTGTGGTGGTTTTGGCGGGACACCTTGTGGACGGCCATTTCGTCGTCGGAGCAGGAGCTGGCAGATGAGTCTTCGGATGAGCTTTTGGGATGTCGCTGTAATTTGTGCACCCGTTTAGCTCTGCTCATTGCGGCCGCTGCTTTTTCTGAGATTTCGGCTGCGATCTCCTCCTCAACGACGTCCTTTAGCAGAATTTTCTTCCGGCTGAGGAACTTTCTTTGGAGTCCAATGTCCCTCATGCCGAAGACGATGCGGTCTCTTATGGTATTCTCCACGTTGTTGAACTCACAATTGGATGTGAGTTGCCGGAGAGCCGCCACAAAGTCTTTGATGGATTCCCCTTCCAACTGATTCCTCTGTTGGAAGGTGAACCTGTTGGCAATGGGAGTCCCTGTGGGTGCGTAGTGCTCCTTGAGCACGTCTTGTAAGTCAGCCCACGACATCTCTTCGATGTTCCTTGGGGACACGAGGTCGATGGCCATTTCTAGCACTTTGGAGCTGCAGTGCGCCAGGAAAAGTGCTCTCTTCTGTTCATCGGAGAGGTCCTGGTAGTTGTTTCCTCGCAGAAACTGGTGGAACCGAACCAAGTAGGATGTCCATTTCTCCACTCTGGGGTCGAATTTGGAGATCGGAGCCATCGCGGCTTGCGAAGCCTCCATGTTCAGTGACCAGCTCAGTGACTTCAGCTCAGTGAGGTTAGCTCGATGAGCGAGGTTTGTTCTGCGTGACGGTTCTTCACAAATCCTTCGTTGCCAGTGTTAGATCGGGCGCAGGGAAAAGAAGACGAGACCAGCGGGGTCTGTTCAACAAGTTTTATTCAGCTCTCAACTAAGTCAGAACAGACAGAAGGCTGTGCTGCCAGAGCTCTTTTATAGCGCTCCGGCAGACCGGCCGTCCAATGACAGTGTTTCAAATTTCCCGCCCGGTGGATTATCCAATACCCGGCCGGATGTCCTTATAAGGACATAACAGCTGATATACTAGTTCTGTCTGGCCTGAGAATGCTAGTTCCTGCCTCATAAATTTTTATCCTTATGGGATGATAGTCACACAGTTATTTCTTCCCCTCTACTTCTACAGCCTAAGATCCAAAAGGGCCTAAGATCCAAAAGGGATTTGGAAAAAGAGGAAGTGACAAGCTGCAGCAAAGGCCAGAGAAACTACCAGGGTCTCTGAGAATTCCACATCTAGCTCCTTCCAGGCAACTCTCTTCTTACTTGTTAGTAATCCCTCTTTTCAGAGACTCTGCTTTGGATAAAGTTCCTGTTTAGTCCAGCATTTGCTCTATCACTGTGTTTCTTTAGCCCAGTTTTTAATAGCTTTAATTGTATTTCAATGGTTTTTATTGTTTTTATTATTTCAATTGTGTGCATCATCTAGAGTCACATATGGGGAACTATATAAATTTAATTAGTTGATTGAAGAATATTTCCCATCTGCTGTTTTCCTCTCCTGTAGAGTGAAGGGAGAATGATTTTGATTCAGAAGATTTTAATGACCTTCTTTCATTACTTTCTCCCTTGCTCAAACTATCTCATCTTCAAGCCTCTCTCTCCTCCTCCTCCTCCTCCTCTGTTTCTGTTCTTTATATCAGCAAAAGAGAGTGATGAAATTTAGCCAGCTTTCACTGGCCTTTGTAAGTTGCTTTCACTCTTCTCATTGAATATGCTATGATGCAAAGTAGATCTCAGCTGAAGTATTTGTTTTTATGACATAGTTTATATTAAAATAAGTATCATAATGTTGCTGAGCTCTTTTCTTTAAAATCACAACCAGTGGTGATGATGCTGAGAACTGTAGTTCAGCAATATCTTTAAAGTCACAGATTCCCCTCTCTAATTTGTGTTCTGCCTTTCCCTCAAGAAACATAAAACATCATACAAGTTCATATTTATTATTCTAAATTAAGCCTACGTGACTCCTGGTCCTGATTTTTCTGAGAAGTATTATGTTTGAGTGAGAATTTGTACTTAAATCATTCAGATCTTAATTTGATTTGATTCTGCAGATTTGTTATTATCATCATCACTATTATCATTGACATGACTATAGCTTTCCCATCTCAGAATGCTTTTATATTCATGAAGTAGAAAGCACCTTGTTACCTTGAAAAATCACCCGTAGAACTAGTTCATAAAATGCCTTTCTAGAAATTTAAAATATGCCTTACTTAAATATATATCCAAATTATGAATAAGATTAAAAGTAATTCACATACTTAGAAAATTGTTAACTGTATTGAACCTGGGAATTTGAAATCAGCAGGGATTTTGAGGTTTAGATTAAAATTTAATTTGATCCAGGCAGTGCTTCCAAGGCAGTATGGTTGATTGAACACCAACTCTGCTTTGAACATAGCCAAAATAGCACCAACTGAAGTGATTGGTTTTTTAAAATTCTTCTCCAGATTAAGGAGTCTAAATATCACCCATGTTTGACTCCATACAGATTCTCCCTGCTAAAAGATTGCAAAAGTATTATCTAGGCTAGGGCTATCTATCCCAGCCCATGCGCCAGATGCATCACACGCTCGCCACGCCCATGCCCATTTTAGTGAAGGGGAAAAAAAGTCCTAATATGTCACGTTACGTCCCCATGAGAACGCGAGTTTGACACCCCTGCTCTAGGTACAGGTGTCAAACTCAATGGCGTCACATGATGTCACATGACGTATCGTGACATTTTTTGTCTTTGCAGAGCCGGGGTGGATGTGACATGCATGTGATGCATCCAGCCCGCAGGCCACCAGTTTGATACCCTTGTGTGAGTTTGAGAGGTCTGAGGCCATGCTTGGTGCCTTTTAAAGAGACACTGGATTTATCCACTTCCTGTCTTAATTACTTAAGGAAGTTGCTTATTATTGATTTATTTGGAGTTAAGAACTTTCTTAAAGACAAGCTGTGCTACACTGGGAGATTTTTCTTCTACCCTGGACGAAAGTAGATCTGAGGAAGTTTGAATATTAACAAGAGAATTTTTGGAACAAAACGGAAACTAAAATGTTGATTATGGAAAAGGAGCTAGATAGATCTAAAAGAATATTTCCTGTGGAGTGCTTAAAAAATTATAAAACACTATATGGAGTCTTTGAAACTAATTGTAAGAAATCCTCCTGTGGGAAGTTTTGTTGATTGGAAAATAAACAATGATAAAAGAGGACTTGAGGGCAACAACAAATATTTTTAAAGGAGAACAGATCCATTAATATAATGGAGCAACATATTTCACTACAGAAGAAATTAAGGCTGTTGGGAACAATTTAATCAGAAATAGTTTAGAAGATTGAGTGATCCTGTAACAAAGGATATGGAAGAATAACATATTTTTTTAATTGGCTAAAACAGTGACTAAAGCTGATTTGAATATGGATTTGGAGTTTTAAAAATGCTGGCTTATAAAAGTAACATAGAAAAAGATTTGGATTTGAAAATGGATTTTAAAATGTCGGAACATAAGAATGATATGTAAAAAAACAATGCATAAATGGATTTACAAATGAAACCAGTTGTTGTTGTTCTTAATAATGAAAGCGGACATACAAATAATAAATCAAAAGAGTGACTTGGAAAGCCTTCTTTGGATTTACAAATGGAATATGTGGAACCAGGGAAGCTCTTGCTGAGAAGAGACAAAGAGACACTGCTCAAGCTGTTCCTGGAAGAAGACAAACAGAATGTTATAAGAAAGCAATTTATGGGACACTACATGATGGGACTAAAAATCAAGTGTATTAAAAATGAAATGAAGATTTATCAAGTGAATTTGTTGGATAAAAATATATGTGTATGTATGTATGTATGTATGTATGTATGTATGTATGTATGTTATAGCTTCTGGTTAATGGGTTTTCTTTTTGACTAGGATTGTATGATGAGGTTTTAAAGATTTGTTTATAAGTGGGGAGATATTTCTTTTGCTTTATTTTTTAGAGAAAAGGATGAGACTTTGATCAAATTAATCATTTTTTAAAGATTAAAATATATATTTAATATTTTTGACAGTTCTTAATAGACTTTTGCTGATTTAGATTGAATGATGTTTTTCACTGACACAATATGAGAAGAGTTTTTTTAAAAAAGAAAATTGAAATACTGTTAAGCTAGCCAAATTGTTTATACTTGTCTAAAGGGATGGGGGAATAATTCTCTATATATCTTTTCTGTCTTTTATTTTTGGTTTCTATTTTTCTATTCTCCCCCCCCCCTCTTTTTTTCTTTTCTTTTTTTATGCTTTACTTAGTTTGTATTAGTTTTTTATCTTTATATTTATAAACTTTAGTAAAATTATTGAAAAAATAAATTTAATTTGGTCCATTCAGAACTTCATTGATTGGTTTGTTATGAACAAATGGAGAGCAATAACAGTTTGAGCAATGTTTATGACCTACGATTGCAGCTTTCACAGATTTAAGCTGTTATTGATTTCTCTTTGGACCGTGTTAAGTTTTTGTGATGTTATAATATCTTAAAACAATGACAATCAAACTGTTTTGAAATACTTTTTGAACACTTTATTACAAAATCGTATATGAGTAATTCTGGAAATAGATTTTTAAAGCCTTTGTACTACATTCTTTTGCAATATAGACTACATTTATATTTCTTTTTTTCATCCTGTGTTACCCTTACTTTCTTATTTTCCTTAGATATTTAATACTGTAAGTCATTGATCCAAACAGTTGTCTATATAGTACAAACACAAACATAGATACACTCAGTGGTGGGATTCAAATAATTTAACAACCAGTTCTCTGCCCTAATGATTTCTTCCAGCAACCAGTTCACCAAACTGCTCAGAAAGTTAACAACCAGTTCTCCCGAAGTGGTGCGAACTGGCTGAATCCCACCAGCAGATACGTTTGAATTTTTCACATTTATATTTGCGTCAGCAGAATCACATAGTTGAGAATATATATGGACCATTGTTGGATGAATGAAGGCCTAAACATACTTCTGGCTGATCTTCAGGGTCAAAGAAAAAAAAAATACTGGCTGTGGAATGGAGGATAAAAAAACATGAGGAAAAAGGCTAAAAGAAAATGCCAGGATCAGGAGGTGGAAAAAAAAACTAGGACCCTGATCAGGAATATCTGTGCATTATTGAGTCTAAATCCATTCTGTGGCATTATCACTTGCTTTTACTCATTATTCTATTTTATCAAAAGTTTTGCATCTTTCTAATGCATGAAAATTGGGATTTCATCCAAAACTTTCTCCATTATGTATCTTGTCTGCCATTTTCCTTAATATGCATTGTTTTAAATATTATTACTTTCAAAATGTAACTTTGCTCCTGCAGCTAGTTATAATGTGCTCTTTTTTTGGCCAGTGGTGTAAATACTTTAAAATGAGAAAACTGACATTATTTGATTCCATGGTTTGCTGCTATTGGTGTAAGGATGGGACCTGTAGTGTCAGATCATGTCATTTTAGTCTGCAAGAAATCCATTGTAAATTTATTTCACATTCCTATTGCACAGGTGACCATTTTTCAGCTGTTGAATGGAGAAAGAAGAGTATGAATTACAGTGCTGCTCCATTTGCCTTCCCTAATCCAACTAGCTATAAATAAAGCCAAATTCCACTCCTGCAAACTCCTTGTTACATTACTGAATGTATATATTAGCTATCACCATGTTTCCCACTGCAGCTGATGAACCTGAATATCAATTTACTTGCTTCTCTATCTACTGTGGCCTGTTCAGTGCTCCTGTCACCATCTTCCTCCTTTGTATGCATGACCCAGTTCAGATCTTACCTCGTAATTGAAATGACCTTCCTGGGGAACTGCTCTGTTGCCCATTCTAATTTCAATCTTGTCATCGGTAGCTGTGTAGAAGATGCAAAAAATGTTGACCATCTCATTTTCTAGCACTATTCTTCCCCCTCTTTTAATGAAAACAGTTTCTGTCCAATATTAATCTTTTCAGCAGTTCTTTGACAATGCTTTAATGTTTTTATTTTTGCTTTTACGATGTTGTAAAATGCTCAGAGTCACTTGAGAATGAAATGGGTGGCATATAAATTAAATAAATACATATTGCTCCTTTTTCATGTTCATATAACTTAAGAGTTGAGTATAAAGTCCACATCCACAACAGGTTTTAATGTCAGCTACAGCAATGCACTCAATAAATAATCTCATGGTTATTTTTTTTTAAAAAAAATTTGATTTATATGCCCCCCTTCTCCGGAGACTCAGGGCAGCTTACAATGCATTAAGCAATAGCCTTCATACTTTTTGTATATATATTCATACAAAGTCAGCTTATTGCCCCCACAATCTGGGTCCTCATTTTACCCACCTTAGAAAGGATGAAAGGCTGAGTCAATCTTGAGCCTGGTGGGATTTGAACTTGCAGTAATTGCAGGCAGCAGATGTAAGTGGATGTTAATCACTGCCTTAGTCTACTGAGCCACCAGAGCTCTTATTTGGACAGGAATCTATATGAAAGCACAAAAGCTGAAGCTTTAGAATACAAAACTGCAAAAGTCTTACAAATTCCTACTCCAGAAAACACTATGTTTGAAGAATTCTTTCCTCCATGCTATATATATAGCAGTATAGAGACAGTAACTTACAATGAGACTTTTATAGTATTTTTAATTAGTGATACCATCAAATAAACAACCAAAATCCACATGGTGCAGACATCAGCTGGTTAATGTTAACTAAACCCATCAGAAAAGGCTGCTTGCCAGCCCTAAGTCATTGATTAACTCTCCACTTGATCCAGTGGTGAAATCCTCTGAGGTTTCTCACCGGTTCTCTGCACACTCTTGTGCAGAGTGTGCCAAATGCATGCTGCGCATGCATGCGCAGTACGCACCAAATGCATGCTTCATGCAGAAAAAGGAGACTTAAGAAGGTAAGTAGAACAGCAAGAGGGGGAACAGCTAGGCTGTGTGCTTTAGATTCACTAGAAAGCAGGATTTTCCTGCTTTCTAGCAAATATAAATTGCATGGCACAGTTGATCGTCGGAAATACTGGTATCATTTTTTTACTACTGGTTCACCCAAACCGGTAGCTTTTATTACTACCGGTTTGCCCGAACTGGTGCGAACCAGTATCATTTCCCCCTGACTTGATCATATTCACCTCTGGTAACTCTAAGTCTTCACTATGTTGAAAACCTATATTTTGAAACAAAATATTGTGACATGGAAAATTGTGAAATGCCACTCTACCAAAACCACATGTACAACCTATTTATTGCCAGGTTTAGTACAACAATATACATTGTTGGAACTGCATAGGTTCCTGGAGGATTTGGACAAGAGGCATCTATAGATGATACTGATTCAGTCATTTTTATTAGAAGGGAGGGGTGTTAACTCAGCTGTTAGGTAATTATTTATGACAATTGACAAGCAAGATCCTAGCAAATGCCATGATCACTGAGTTGTATCAGCAGTCCACAAATATATAAGTACATTTTATCAAATTACAGAAGATAAAGTGGCTTACACCAAACAGACTATGACAGTGATGGCTAACCTTTTTGCCATCGTGTGCCAAAAGCGCCGTGGGGTCACACGCATGCGTGCCCACATCCATAATTCTATGCACCCCGCCCCCCCGTGCTCATCCCACCTTTGGCACGTGATGGCACAGTGGGCTCGGTAGGCCTGTTTTTTTGCTCTCTCCAGGCTCCAGAGCCTTTCTAGGAGCCTGGGGAGGGCAAAAATGGCCTTCCACGCCCACCCAGAGGCCATCCGGAGGCCAGAAACAGTGTGTTTCCTGACTTCTGGTGGGCCCAGAATGCCCAAAAATCAGATGGCTGGTGCACGCATGTGTGTCAGAGCTGAGCTCGTGTGCCCACCGATATGGCTCCGCGTGCCACCTGTGGCACCCGTGCCATAGGTTCGCCATCACGGGACTATGATAAAATTGAGCTCTGGTGGCTCAGCAGACTAAAGCAGTGTCATTAACTGTTATAAGATCAGCTGCCTGCAATTACTACAAGTTCAAATCCCACCAGGCTCAAGGTTGACTCAGCCTTCCATCCTTTCTAAGGTAGGTAAAATGAGGACCCAGTTTGTGGGGGCAATAAGCTGACTTTGTATAAATATACAAAAGTATAAGGCTATTGCTTAACGCACTGTAAGCCGCCCTGATTTTCCGGAGAAGGGTGGCATATAAATCATTTTTTAAAAAAAAAATAATAATCTTGAGAATTTAGAAAGATTTGGTGGGTGCATATTGCTTGACTGAAGTGAAAGATAAGAAAGCAATAATGATGGAACAACCCAAGTTTGTTAGGGTTAAGAAAATAGTGGGAAGTGTACAGAAATACAGGTACATCAAAGAACAAAACAAAACACTAAAGGTGATATATAATAAAAGGGTAGTAAACAACAGTGATTATGTGTATGTCAACCATCCAAATCTGAAAATTTGTTTTTTTTTTTATCAAAGAAGAGTTGGAATATAGTGCTACTGTTCTGTTTCAAATGCCTCAAAATACTGCATGCTTTTTAAATTGCTAGCAACCTTTGTGTAAAGAACTGCTTAATACATTACTGCAAATTAAAATTTATGGAGGGTCTTTCATCTTCTTGTGAAAGCGATGAGCTGTTTAAATAAAAATAAAAATGAACTTTGCAGTGGTGGATGAGCTCATGTCCTCAGCCTGTCACAGCTATCACAGAGAAGAGGCCATTAGACACTACCATATATCACAGGAACTTCAACATTGTTCTCATTCTTCAAAACCTGATTTTTTTTTCAAGACAATGAGAACAATAGCCCTGAATTCCCAAAAGGTGGTTTTCTTCTATGGCCCCATAGCCAGATGTAAATTGTCACACTGTCCTGGCAGATGTGCCCCACTAACACAAAGTACTTTTTGGAAGTTTTCCAAGATGCCACTTAAGTCTCTGTAGTTACCTTTTGGCAGGCTCTGATCCCGAAACCTGCAGATGAGAACAAGCCTTTTTCTACCTGACTGGCCTCCCAAATGCAAAAGATCAGTTAAAAAAAAAAAAAGCAATACCTCAGCCGCCTAACACTAATTCTACCAAATGTTGGAAATAATTTGCAGAAACGGGGGGATTTCTTGGTAGAGACTGGATCAAACAGAGCACAGCCATCAGATTGTCATGCTAGTCATGATCTAGTGCAGGGGTGGGGTCTACTTACCTTTACTACCAGTTCGCAGCGGGGCTGCGCGCACACTCTTGCTTCGCTCGCGCATGTGCACACTCTTCTGCAGATGCATAGAAACATTTTTATGACATCGGGATCAGTGGGCGGGGCCTCCCGCCAGTTTTACTACCAGTTCTATAGAACCAGTGCGAACCAGGGCAACTCACCACTGATCTAGTGGCTGAAATAGGAGAAATAGCTTTGAATACATTAAAAAGAAATCTTTTAAAATAGCCACATCTCCAAGTCTAAAATGGAGTGAGAGGAGATCATTAAAAAGTTGAGTTTAGAAAGAGTCCCCCCCCCCCCCCCAAGAGAAATAAGCAGATAATCAAAAAGTCAGGATACCTTATGGGTCCATCACTGCATATTCCTATTCCGTTGCTGAGCAGCTTATTTGCCTGGTAAATCAGGGACCATGCTAGGAAAATGCATTGGGTGATACTTCTTCAGCAGGAACAATTACAGGGCAAATGTCTACTATTGGGACCCCTCTTCAAAGAACAGATTTTTCTGAAAATGACAAGATTAAACTCTATAATTCTGTACAACAGAGGTTCCTAAGGTGAACCAGACTTAAAACAAAGATGAAGAAGATAAACTGAATAGTATTTATTCTCCCCAGAATTCCTCATACTTCTTACAGGAGAGAGAAGCTGTTCAGCCTTTCTTAAAGAAACACCTAATCACTCTCGATCTCAGGAAGAAGGCAATGACAAGCTTCTTCTGAAAAACCTTGCCAAGAAAACTGCAGAAACATGCCCAGACAACCTCTGAGAATCAGACATGATTGAATGGAGAGGGGGGGAAAAAAGATTTAGCAAAGGCTACCTACAAGCATGCTATTGCACACAGGTAATAGGAAGGTGCAAGATTGCAATTGGAGATTTCCATCTCTACCTCAAATTGGATTCAATTATTGAATGAAAGAAAACTGGTTCACCGAAAGGATTACTCTGAATCAGAGAGTTTGCAGGAAAACATGACAGGTGTACCACACCCCACTACTCAGGCACAACTTGCCATGATCTATCACAACTATAAGCTGACAGTGAGTTCCATGGCAAAAAGGATGCTGTGCTTCCTGCTACATTACCCACTACATGAGCCACGGTGGCGCAGTGGTTAGAATGCAGTACTGCAGGCTACTTCTGCTGCCTGCCAACTGTCTGCAATTTGGCAGTTCGAATCTCACCAGGCTCAAAGTTGACTCAGCCTTTCATCCTTCTGAGGTGGGTAAAATGAGGACCCAAATTGTTGGGGGCAATATTCTGACTCTGTAAACAACTTAGAGAGGGCTGTAAAGCACTGTAAAGTAGTATATAAGTCTAAGTGTTATTGCTATTGCTATAAAATTCACCAGAATGGACAATCCTGCAGCAGGAGAGAAGGAAGGACTTTCCAATTCCATCTCTATCCATAGCAGAACCTGCCTGGAGAAGTGCCAAAAGGAGGGAGGAGACCCCAGGCATCAGGTAGCAGAAAAGATGGAACAACTACCAACTAACTGCACCATGATCTTGCAGAGCTACTGGAGTGGAGTGAATCAGGTAGATCACCATTCCAGATTTCTTTGTATGTGGGAGGAGAAACTGATCAGAATGGTAATGTTGAAAACTACAAAGTTGACCTTGGAGAGGAATGCAACAATTTGGCAAAACATGATTTAAACTCAGGAAAGCAAGAGATCATTAGGCAGAAACTTAATCTGACTCCCCTTTAAGTTCCTTTGGTATTAGTGGGAGAGTTGGAAGGAAAATGCTCTCAGGTTTTCAAAACTTGGTTACTATAGCCAACATCTTGTGGAGTCTGTTTCCTGATCTGGCCTACTTTGAAAGCTAGACATGTTTACCAGGCAGTATTTGAATATGGAAGCTTACAATTAAGTCAAAGGACCTTTTAGGCATTTGTCTTTGGATAAAAGTCATGAGGGTAGAAATGTTAGAAAACTAGCATTTCGGAGAACAAGCAGAGTTGCAGAATGTCCATTTTTACATATGATATAAAACGTGTAGAAAGCATACTCCCTGGGTGGCTGATCTCCACTCCCAGAGTTGCTGAGTGTCAGGTGGCCAATAAATGTAATAACTTGAATTTCAATAAGATTTTTATATACTGCATTAGAGAATCATGATGATTGTATCGAAGAAAGGCTGTGCAAATCTATTCTTCTGAGGTTACCCTTTCTGATCGTTGAATTGTGCTCAGGCACACCTGATCAGAGCTCAGGTCAAAACAGTCCCAAATCTAGCCCTGTTTACTCCTCTCAACTAAATAATAGAGGTCTATCTTTTATACGTTTACCTGACACTTATGTCACCTTCATGTACCTGCTTGAAAAAAAGACCTTATTCATCATCAGATTGAAATGGCTTTGTGAGGATTTACTCTCTATCACAGTAGATGCAAATGTTGACTTTGTAGTGCTAGAAACAAACAGATTTTCTCCCATAATTGGTGCTAAGGATTGCATTGTGCAGAAAGTGCTACTTACTTCTTAGGCACCTGCCTCAGAAATAGGTTTTTCTGTGTCTCTTGGAATGTCTGTCCCAATAGATGAAAACTCCTCCTCCTCCTCTTCCTCCTCATCAATTGTTTTTTAGAAGAAATGTGACATAACTTTTGTGCCTCTTTCTTTCCTACACATTAGACCCACAGCCATTCTTCACTTGAATTATAGCACTCTAGGTCACAGAGAAAATATTACAACCTCACTGATAAAACGGCTGCCTTCCAAAGCTGAAAAATCCTGAGATTTCTGACAGTAGCAGTCATCATAATGCAGCCTTCTTAAAACTGCAAATTTTCTAGGCAGCATTAATTCAAAGACTCCAAAATATAAATCCAATCCTTTAGAATGAAGTCTATCCACTTGTATTTACATAACAAGAAGTAAAAACCAATTACTTACCTGCCATGGGTTCTTTGCAGAGATCTAAAGGAGGGCTGTTCACCATTCCACAGGCTGCTTGGGGAGTATAGCATTATATTATTTCAGGGTACAGGATATAGAAGCATATCAAGGAGATGGTTAGATTAGAATAGTTGCTTTTAAGTTACAAGGGTTTTCCAATGGGAAGAGCCTAGTTAATGTAAGTTATCTATAAAACAGCATACAATTTATTGATTTATTTTATAAACACATCAAACATTTGAAAAAACATTTCAGTCCCCCAAAGCTGTCCCAATACTTTGGCTCATAATATTTTTCTAAGCTAAACATTATAATTATTTTGTAAAATGTCTTAAAATGTGTTCCTAATATTTTTTCTCCAAATCCTATCAAAGTAGGGAATATATCCATGAACTTTGGTGAGCATTGATACCTCCCATAAATCTTTTAATAGTTGCATAGGAAGCATACATTTCTTCTAAGTCTTAAAAATGATTCTATTTGGTACAATCTAAATTGTCTCTGCCATTTTTTTGTCATCAAAACATTGGCATAATTCACAAGTTGTTATTTGTTCATTCTCTTAATTTTTTTTTAAAATTAGAACCAGCTGTACCATTAAAAAAATAAAATTGGAGGTTAAAATATATAAGACTTGCAATTTGACTGATAAGTTTGTTTTAATTTCATTAAATGTAAACAATGTTAAGTTAGAATGTTCAATAACATTTGAACCTCATTTAGACTTTTCATTTCTGAGACTCTTTAGGGCAGAATGTTAACATTAATAAACATAACATTAATAAAAGCAACCTAGAAATAAAATATCAGTAAGATTAAGAACAGCAAAAGCAATAGCATCAAAAACTTAAAATGCTATTCATATGTAAATAGTGACATGCAATGTATACGTTTTCTTTTAAAAAGAAATTACATACCACTACATATCACTCTTCATATTTTGAACTATTTTTAACATTTTTGCATGTAACTGAAAAATTATATCAGGACATAACAGTTGAATTCACTTCAAAGAGGCCTCCCTCATTTCATTTACCAATCAGGAGGAATATACAAGATTGCCCTGTAGTGGACTCACACTTCAACATAATTATTTTATTGTTTAAAAATGCATTCATGATAAAACTGGCAAACCAAGTTTGGATGCTTATTATCACAGTATTCAAGTCCTCTCACTGGGAAGCAGAAGAATACCGTATATAGAAATAGATAAATGGAAAAGCTCTGACTAACTCAAGTGTGCTACTAAAATGTATGAGAAAGTAATGTAACAAGTTTTCTTTTTTTCCAATTAATTAAGATAATAAAGTAGAACCAATTCAGTGAGGATGACTTCCAGAGTGAATAAATTCATTTAAGGATCTGGAGAAAGAGTAGCTAAGTTTAATTTATCTAAGAATGTGCCTGGAGAAACCAAAAGATTTCTCATTCTACAAGAGGCAAAAAAATGGGGAAAATCCATTTCCTTTTCTTATTTAGATAGATTTTCTTCTCAGTTGCTCAGTGACGAGAAATCAGATTGACAGAATATACGGGAAAGGAGTTTGCTTCCCAGCTTCTGGCTAAATCAGTTTTCTTAGTTGGTGGCTAAACAAGAAACATTCTCAATCATTTAAAAACAATTTAGCACTAGTATCAATCAGGCTATATGCAAGGAAAAATTGAATAAGAGACAACTTTCTTCTAAGACTGCTGGAGAGGAGAACTTGAGCTGTGCTACACTTTACTAATATAATGCAGTATTTTATTAGGTGAAAATCCTTGACACATGGAACGTGCTCCTTATGTTGGAAATGGTTACATCTTTCCCACACAGCTTTTATGAATGTGGAGAAGGACCTGGAAATCATTAGTATATTTTGCTTAAATATAAAAGTCTGAAAATACCAGGGTTTTTTTTTTACCTCTCTCATCTTTTTTTGTAGAATATCTACAGACCCAAAGAATTGCAGCCTCTGTCTGTAAAACAAATGTGAAAGCATTTGTCACCTTAGGTATACAGAATACAAATATAAAATGATAGTCTGAGAGTAGCACTCCATACGAATTGGGGGATCTGTTTGTCTAATGTTGTTTAGTACCACACAAATAGAGCTGTGTTGCAGATATCCTCAGGAGCATATAGATAACAGGGAATGAAGCCTGCCATATTTAATCAAACATACATTCATTGTACTGCAAAGGATGAACCCTATTTGAAAACAAGACTAAGTAATGCACATACATTACCACATGACGTCAGATGACAATGTAACTGGTTTCTGTTGTCTTCAGCATATAATCTATTTTGTACGAGAAGGATTGGCAACTCTTTAACTACTGTAGACTGCACTGTCATCTTTTTGTTTTAGGCATATGTTTGGCCTTGAAGAGCTACAAGATATTTAATCATGATTTGGCGTGTAGGGGATTGAAATTTCTGTCCATAAAGAAATCTGTACATAGATTTCTCATGACGACAATGAGATATTCTGAGATTCTTAGTTTTCTAAGCACATGCCATAGTTTGATAAGATTGATGTGATCAAAGGCCTTTCAATAATCAATGAAGAACATTAACTTCTTTTGGGTATTCTTTGGATCTCTCAAAGGTTTTTCAAAAGGCATCTGGACTTTTTGGTTTTTCTTTGAAGACATTCTGAGCTGAAGAAGCTTCTTGGATGAGAAGTGAAATGTCTTCAAAGAAAAACCAGAAAGTCCAATTGCCTCTTGAAAAAGCACTTTGGGACAACCATGACCTGGATGACTGAGACTTTCCATAGACATTTGGATTTCTTAGTTAATCAGCTTGCCTCAGAAGCAATGGCTTCTGCATTTCCTACAGCCAGCTTTAACATCTGATAACTCTTTTCCCCTGTAATTTGCCTTTATATCTTACTTTAAACTCAAAGTTTCATGTTTTCCTCTCAAACCTTTGGAAGATATTCTCCTTCCTTCAGAAGGTGCTAAATATGTTTTCTTTGCATTCATTCACATTATTTTCTCCTGATTTCCTCTACATCAAAGGCCTGTTTCCCACATCCCATTAATTTGAAACCCTGGATACCTACATTTCTAGCACCCAATTTATTTCTTTGTTTCCCATGACAAACCACCAAGCCTCTTACGGTAACTTTACTGTAATTTTTTGAGCTACAAAAGAAGAAAATGATAAAAAAGGAAATCATAAATATTGTGATTTATGAAAATGGTACGGTTGCAGGTTTTGATTGGGTGTTTGATGTGTGTGTTAACATTGAATCAGTACTTGATGATCAGAAGAATGTATTATCTCCTATAGAAGGGGAAATGAAACAAAAATGAATGCAAAACTCACAAAAGATTAGTATATTTGGCAGAATCCTTACTGAAACACTGCTAAACGTGATAAGTGAGATTAAAAGCAGTGCAACTTTATGTTGGGCAGGAAATGTTTAGATTTTTCAGCAAGTTGCTTAGGAATTAATGAATGAAAGCAAGTTTCCTGAATATTTCTCGATTTACATAAACCATATGATCAAGTGAATAAGCTAGAAATACCGAAAGTTTTACTTAAATACAGATTTGAAGGTCGATTGCCGAATGTGGTAAAAGTAGCATATGGTATATTGAGAATCAAATAGAATGATTAATGAATGGTTCAACATTGAGCAGGGAGTGTGATAAGTGATGTCCCTTTGATAGCTTTATAGGTTTATTGGTAAAGGTATAAGGAATCCTTGTGATGACATTAGAGGTAGGTGTTGTGACCCAGGCTCAGTTAGTCATTACAAGACACAATTTAGTCTTAAACAAACCTATTTTATTATAACAGCTGGGAATTATTCCCAGTTTAGTCCAAATTAATTCCAAAACAAGTCCTTCAAAAAAAGTCTTTTGACTTATCACAAACCTTTATCTTCTTTGGCACCCTGCCAAAGGCCTTTCTTGGCAAAGCCCCACGAAGTTCAGAAACAAGAGATGCCGACTGGAAAACAGATTTAGCAACGATGCTTTCCTACAAAGAGCCCAAGAGCCTTTGCTGCTCTTTTAAGCCTTATGGGAGGGGCCAATCATCTCCTGGCCTTACTCCTGAGTTGTTCCTTTTGCTTTAGCTGCTCTTGCCTTCTGGCAGCTGTGCGCATGCGTGCACTAGGAACAGGCTCCTCCTATTCTTCTGCCTTTCTGCTGTCCAACTCTGGAGGCTCTGGAGTCCACGCATAACTCCCAGATGGCCCTGGCCCCATCTCTGCCTCTGATGCAGAGCCCTCGTCTGAGCCTTCCCCAGACTCCAGGACTGGCCCATGGTTCTCCCCAGGCTCCTCACTGTCTGACTGTCTGCCGCGAGCTGCTGGCGGACCACAACAGTAGGTTTTCTGGAAATGTAAATGTGTGAGTATTATTGTAGGCAGAAAATGCCATATTGTTGGCTCAAAATCTCAGCAGTGTGCAATAAATGTTGAAGAGATTATATGGTACAACAGAGAATATAAATCTGAAAATTAATCCATAAAAGGCCAAGCTGTTTGGCAGGGAAAATGGAGTAAACAGCTGCAAGGTATACAGGAGAGTTAAACAGTTAGAGCAGATTAATTTGAATGCATTGGTAACATTGTTTACTAAAGATGGGAAAATAAATGAATTTTGAGACATACAAATTCTGGTAAAATGGCACTGGGTAGTATGTGGTTTGTGAAGAATTAATGTTGTTGAAAGAAGTGAATATGGATGACCATAAAAATATGCTTCTGCTTACTTTGTTAAATGGAATATGTGAAACTAAGCTGAATTTGGTGGGTATAGGTCATTTAAGAAGTGGTTGTGGTGAAACAAAAAGAATGGGTGCTAAATCATAATGGATTGAATGCAAAAGTAAGTAACTAATACAAAAAAAATACATTGAGTGTATAGAGAGGATGAATGAATAAATAAGGATCAAATCACAAAACAAATATATGAAAGAAGATCTCCATTTCTATCTTTTCAAAACTCTTCATAATTTTGCTTAGGTATTTATCCTGCAAGACAATAGCATGAATGATATGTAGGTATGTGTTTATTATTTGAAGCAATTCAAGGACTTATTGGGTTAACAGCAGTATTTGCAAAAATAAGGCCTTCAGATATGAAGATACTACAACTCTCAATATGCCCAGAAAGCATGGGTGGGGGTGACTGGGGATTTTGGAAGTTGTAGTTTCAGTACATCAAAAGATTTCCATCTTTTGTGGAAAGCTAGTGTAGCAGCTTCCTTATCTTATAAAACTCAAATTTCTTCTCATTTTTCTGTTTTATTGTCTTAGTTCAGAAGTAGAAGCAAAGGAAGGATACACATTCTCGAATGAACAATGTCCTTTTCCCAATACAGCAAACATAGTACTGTAATACAAATAAAAGATTTGGAAGTGATATTGCTGGATGTATGAATCACTCAGAAAAACAGATATTCATTGCAGCAATGGCAGCTAACTGGCGATTCTGAAATATCTGGAAGGACATTGAGTGCATTTTGATTTTTTTTTCAATACATTGTGCCAAAGTACTCCTAAGAATCAATTGGTTAACTAATTATATTTATAGAAACCCAACTCCAAAGCATGCATAGCAACTCTTTTCACAATATCTATGATACATATTTAATATGTCTATTGTTTTAGGATAATGCAGGAACATGTTGAGAGTTGTAAGTTGAAACCCTTAGGTATACAACAACTTGGAGAGCCACATGGTTGGATGTTCTGTTTTTATTTAATTTTACAAGCCTTTAGAATTAAATATCACATTAAGTATGTGTATGCTTAATTTTGCTTAGACTCCATGTGAGTCTCAATAAATTCTAAAGTCTAGAAAATAGCATATGATTTTAAATGCAATATGAATAAATTAGATTTTTTCAATATTACGTAATGACAGAATGGGGAAAACAGTGCTTTGCTTGCCAAGAAGAATAAACCTATTTAGTTATAGATGGCAAGAGGAATGAGGTGACTTTTAAAACATTGCCCAATACTGGATTTAAAAAGTAAGCAATTACTCACTTTGAACAATACATATTTATTGAGCTGACATGTACATTGCAAACCAAAGTGAAATAGGACACAGTGAAATGTATGGCAGTTATAAATACAACCTTTTAGGTAATGTTTGTTATGTTTGTGTTTGTAGAATATTAATAAACTTATTTATTCATTGCAAATTGTAGTGACAATCTCCAAGTGTTATTTCTCTCTCTCTCTCTTGGGTTCCGCATGAACTAAATTTTACTGTGGGAAAATGTGGCCCATTATATATTGTAAATACCAATGCAATAACAATATATATTTAGATAATGAGAACACATATCTGTATGTCCATTTGTCAGTCTATCTGTCATTTATTCATCTATCCAATACAACATCCTTTTTTAAAATGGAACATTACTGATGCCAGGGGTTGATCAGGCCAGGAAATAGACTCCTCAAGAATAACTGAATTTTGATTGATTGTGTGCCATTAAGTAATTTTCAACTCCGCATAGATAGATTTTCTTCATGATGATCAATCCCTAGTCTGTTCTTTCAAGTATAATTGGAACTTTACCTCATTGACATAAGTTATCTTAATAAAATCTTGAAAGCCTGACAGTGTTGTATCCAAGAAAGTTAAGGTGGAGTCAGTTTAAGTTTCATACCAATTTTTATTTCTTCTCTTGAACTTAAATAAGGCTATCTTCTTAGTTCCCGAAGAGACGTACACTGGGAAAGATAAAGACTAGTAGGACTGTTTTCCCATAACATGCAGATTGAGCTTCTATTTTTAGGAGAAACTTCTGAACTTCAATCCATGTACTGTACATGTCAGGCTGAAGTGGCACCAGGACATGAGAATATAAAGAAATTCCTTATACCAAATCACTGGCTCATCCAGCCCGGGATTTGGCAATTATTTCCACAGTTTCAGGCAGAAGTTTTCTAATGCTACCTGGACTTGCCAGAAACTAAATCGGAGTCCTTTCTCCAATGCTGTATTACTGAGTTATGGATGAAGGAGATAAACAAAGTATGTAGATGATGAGCTTGAAACATTTTGAAGAAAGCTAAAAAAAATTATGTAAATAAGATTGGTACCATTTCTTGAGAAAGGGAAAGTTTTAAAAATAAAATAGATTCCTGTCCATCAAATTGCTTCTTTCATGGTGCAAAAGAGAAGAGGAGGGATCTCTCACTTACTTTCCATTTCTATTTTGCCACTGTTCATAAAACAGTTGAAGCTGAATCAAAAGCCATCCCCTTTGAGACTGTCCAAACCTGGACACAGATTTGTTTTCAGTGGCCTGAGAAACTTTCACACTTTTAATTATGTATAATTAATATAAATTGCCTGCCATTTGTGTTTTTCTCTCTGCCTGCTTTTGCTTGCCTTTTGTCTCATTTTGTGAGTTAAATGTTTTTGAAGTTTATTGATGTTTAACAAATAAACATCAAGCTCTTGTGTGTGTGTGTATGTTTGTTTGTCTGTTTAGTTAGTTTTTGAATTGAGTCCCATGAATGCTTTCTCTGATCTGAATAGAGGGATTGCCTGGATGTAAGTTAGGAGCAAACTAAGCAGGAAATTTCCCTGAGTAATTTTCTTACAGTCTACACAGAAGCTGAACAATATGCATAGATTAGAGTTTAAGATTATAGACAAAAACGGGCCTTTGGCTATGCCTCTTCCATTTTTTGGAAGAGACATACAATCTCTCTCTGACTTGTTCTGGATAAATTGGGAGATAAAGATAAAAAAGGCTACCTAGGATTTCTATCTTCAACCCATTTATAGATGTTTTATAAATGACCTAAAGGATGGAATAGAATGGATGCTCTTCAAACTTTCACACTGCCAAAAGTGAGAAGTGATTGATACTTTAGAAGACAAACTCATAATTGAAAATTATCTGGTACCACATCCAACAGGATAATGTTCAAATGCAGCAAGCATAAAGTCTAACATTTAGGTAGGTAAGTAGGAAAAGAACCATTGCACAGGTATAGGATGAGCTTGGCATAAATACGACAAGTATCCAGAAATATTACTGGGCATCTATAACCAAGCTAATTCAGTCTTGAGTTTCAATAACAGAAGTACAGTATTTAAGTTGGTTGGAGCGCAATGAAGCGGGGGTGTCAGAAAATAAATATTTTTCTGTCTTTAGTTTTTTTTCCTCCATTTGTTTTACTATTTGCAGATAATAGCACAATGGGGTCAGACACTAGGCTTAGAGATTTCTATTTCTATTACTATCATTATCTCTATATCTATCACTCTCTTCTTTATATATCACAAAAGCAACTCAAAGTACTTGTCTCTTATTAATATCCTATTATCTATTAATTGTATAACTCAAAATTTTGCTTTGTCCACTTCCATTATATTGTGTGTTTGTTAGACATTACTTGGAACCCAGTATCCACTTCTGGATTCTGCATTTTAAAAGTTATTTTGAGAAGCTGGAACTGCTTCAGGGACAAGGTCCCAAAACTGATGACAGGTCTAAAAACCAGGCCCTATCAGAAGAGGTTGAAAAAGCTGGGTGTGTTTAGGTTTCAGAAAAGAAAATTGGAGCAGGTGTGATCTATAAATATTCAAACAACTCTCAGATGAAATATGGAAACTAAAAATAGGAAAACCCCTAAAACTAAAAAAAAAAAAAAAAAGCCCAAATAAACCTAAAACTAGATTCAGGTAAATTATTGGGAACAGTTTCTAATGGCAGGTGCTGTTAAGTAATGGGACAAGCTGAGAAGAGTAGTGAATATCTTCTTGCTGGAGATTTCTAAATTGGAGCCAAGAGGCTGCCCATCCAGGACAGTGTAATACAGGGGTCCCCAACCCTTGGGCCATCATTCACTGAAAGACCTTGAGCCTTTCAGAACTGGCCTGCGGAAGTGGCGGCGAGCATGCATGCGCAACCCTATTTATATGAGCAGCGGGCGACCGCTTGTGTGTGAATGCAGCAGGTGCTCATGCCCACCACTCATACAAATGGATCTGTGTACACATGTGTTCTTGCCCACCACACACCCAGGACTGTCCCAGGGGTGGTTTTCACTTACCTTCGCTACCAGTTTGCAAATGTGAGCATGCACGTACCTTCTCCATGCGTGCGCAGAGGGTCAAAAACGGGATTGATGATATCCGGGTGGCTGGGCGGAGTCTCCCTCTGCCGTTGCTACCGCATTGTGCAATCCAGATAGAACCGGCTGAATTTCACCACTGACTGTCCCCTCTGTTTCCTCCCACCAGTCCAAAAACTGGGGAACTCTGAGGTAGTGGATTCCTAGACTGCTCAGAAAGTAAGAGAAGATGGCCTATAATTCCATGATTCTGTAAAGTAGTAAAGGATATATTTTTGAGAAATTGTGTATATTCAATTTTCACTCAATGTGGTTAGAAGACAAAGTAATTTGGTAAAAGGAAAGCTATTTAAAATTGACTTCTCTTAACAAGGCTTCAGGTTTAGTTGACTGATCCTTTGTAAAGCTGTTTGAGATTTAAAGCTGCCTAAATTGGCTCCCATGACTTAATTCTGCAGGTATCAAGTGACTTTAAAAGGGATTGCCTGAGGTAGCATCCAGGCAATTTATGTGATAAAATCAGTAAAACTTTAATGAAAGTTGGTTGCAAGTGTAGTGATTCTATGTTACTCTAAAGCCAATTTGAATATATTTAATACCATTTTCACAGTTTCATGTGAAAGTGCTATGTTTATGGAGAAAATAATTTAATCTTTGTAATCCAAAAAAACTTTTCAACTTTTCTCCATTCTATTAAAAACAAACAGTTCACTTTTCTTATTTATATTTTTGAAAGAAAAATGGATGTGCTCTGATCTGCCTAAGAGAGTATATGCAAAAGCTGAATTTTATAATTGGGGAGAAAGGACCACCATACAAAATACCCATTTTAACTTTGTTCCCATAGTTTTAATTTGAACCTAATACCTATAGCAGTAACAGTGCATTGAATTCCAATGCTTATAGTACAGGGGTGAAATCCAGCAGGTTCTGACAGGTTCTGGAGAACTGGTAGCGGCAATTTTGAGCAGTTCAGGGAACAGGCAAATATCACCTTTGGCTGGCCCCAGAGTGGGGTGGGAATGGAGATTTTGCAGTATCCTTCCCCTGGAGTGGGTGGGAATGAGATTTTGCAGTATCCTTCCCCTGCCACGCCCACCAAGCCACGCCCACAGAACTGGTAGTAAAAAAAATTGGATTTCACCACTGTTATAGTATTGAGTGTGCTCAGTCATTCACACCCAGGTCATCTCCTGCTTGGATTACTACAACATGATATACATGGGATTCCCTTGAAAAGTATTTGGAACCTGGAATTGGTCTAGAATGCAGCGGGGCAAACAGTTTTGGAGGCACATGTAACTGTTACACAAATTGCACTTGCTGCTGATCTGCTTCCAGATGCTATTTGAGGTATTGGTTATCACTTTTAAAGCCCTTTATGGCATGGGTTCAGGTTATCTGTGGAACTGTCTTTCCCCAATGAGATTGGGCGGCCCCACTTCTGCTGCTAGATGGGATCTACAGTGGATCCCATCAGCCAAGGAATTTTGGCTGGTGGAATCCAGGAGAAGAGCCTTCCCTACCACTTTGAAAGTGAGGAGATGAGATCTACCACTCACTTTTAACCTTCAGCCAAGCCTCAAATCTTGGCTATGCCTGTTGGCTTGGAGTCCTGAAGGAGAAGTTTTTGGCTGAAGGTGATTGGTGCAGTAATCAAGAAAGCACCATCACCTCTTCACTTCAACCCCAGGCTTTTTAGTTGGTTTTTATAATTTTAAAACTATTTTTATATTTATAATTGTTTAGATGTTTGCATGTTTTATCCCATTGTAAGCTGCTCAGAGTTGCCTCGAATTGTGAGGTGGGCAGCAAATAAATGTAACAATAAATAAATATTGCTCTTCTGGACTATTTAATCAGTTTATTAGTAACACTTTTATAATTTATATTATTGGATCAATTAAATGCAAGTTATTGGGACTATACATGGCTAGCATAAAATATTTTCCTTCTGAAAGCAATTGTCTTACTTGATTTGAATGTTCCAAGTTCCATAGCAATGAAACATAGGATCACAGAATTTCCCTTACTTCAGTGGCTTCTCTAAGGATTATGTTGCCCTGGTTAACTGTTGAAGTCACATGAGCCAGTTCTGACTATGTTAAAAAGTCAGATAGTTTTGCCAAAACCAAGTTAGTGGCTTTTTTGTTTTGTTTTGTTTTGTTTTGTCTTTGTTTTAAATTTAAGGGCCTAACGCCAAATCATTTAAAATCTAAGTGTAGGTGAAGTGAACAACAAGAAGCTATTTTCCCTTTCTCAAAGTACTGAACTTGAAGCCACACAATGAAATTGAATCAGGAGAGATAAAAGGGTTTTTTTTTCCACATAAGATGTAATTCAACTTTAGAACTGAATCAGGAGAGACATAAGGAATTTTTTCCCACACACAATGTGTAATTCAATTTTAGAATTTGGTACTATGAGACATCAGAAAAGGCTTGGACCAATTCATGAAGGTTCAATTAGTCTGGATAATAATATGTTTGCTTTGGAAGGACATCTGTCATCTTCTAAAATTCTCCTACACATCTCTTACCCGAGTGGGCTTCCTCATGCAGTTGGTTGGCCATTCTGAAAATACAGACCGTTGGGCTAGATGAGCCAGGGGTCTGATCCTGCAAGAAACTGCTTATGTTCCTGTGAATATCCAGTCTGCAATGCAATCATTTACTGGTAATCCCCCCCCCCCCCCCCCGTGTAAATCTGCACCTTCTCCAGTTCATCTTATTTTCCACAGGCATATATTTTTTTCTATGGCTGTTCATGGAAGCCTGGAATTTGTTAGCTCTTTTGCAATAGACAGGGATATTCCTCCTCAGTTCTTAATTAAACATCTAGCTAGTTAATTCCCAGAGGCATGGCCATGTTAATCTATTACAGTAAAAATAACAGATACTTCAAAGACTAATTCATTGCCATAAAATTTCATGGTTTACATCTACTTCATCAGAGACATGGAGAATTATTATGAGTTACAAATATATACACTGATAGGACTGGGGGTGATTGAGCAGCAGTAATATTAATAGGCAGAGAATAATGAAATGAAAAGTGAAAAATACAGTGGTTTTTTTTTTAATAGCCATGACCATTCACAAAAAGAGAAACATTAATGCAGGATAGGAAATGAAATGAGAGATCTCCATTCTCATGGGATGAGAATGTCCTACCAGAAGAAAACACACACAAACACACTCTCACACTACCACCCAGCACAGATCAACTCCATAGCCAAGACACTCATTTCCAGAACAAAACACTTAGCTGATGAACAACACCTAAAAACCGAACTACACACTCTCACTAACGTACTAAAATCCAATTGATTCCAAAGAAATAAGATTACCAACCTAATCCAAAAAGAAACCCCCACTAAAATCCAAGACAGAGAACAAGAAAACGGCAAAGCCCTCCTCCCATATATAAAAGGCACCACAGACAGAATCAGCAAGATCCTCCACAAACACATCATCAAGACAGCATTCTGCACAATATCCATGAAAAATATCCACCATCCTAAGAAACCCCAAAGACAAAATTGAGTTAGAAAATCAAGGAGTATATGAAATCCCATGCACCGCCTGCCCCACCACATACATCGGACAAACCAACAGAAGAATAAGTGCACGCATTGAAGAACACAAGAACTCAGTCAGAAAAGAGGAACCAACTTCTTCCCTGGTCCAACACCTTAAAGCCACAGGACATGAAATTGACTTTAAAAAGACCAGAACTATCACCAAAACAACAGAATAATCAGAGAAGCCATCAAGATAGAAAAATGCCCACACAGCATGAATAAATGACATGATACCTCCCGCCTACCAGCCATTTGGAAACCTGCCCTTATTGACAAACGAGTCCCTAACATGAGGAATGACACCAGACTCACACTCACGAGGGCCACACAGGATGTCACCACCACACATCCACATGGAAAGCAGACTCAAGCCCACACCAATGATGAGGCATGACCACGGACCAGAAGCCAGACCGCAGCTACATCATTAGCCATTTTAAACCCCTCCAATCCACACATGAAGCAGACTGACACCCACCATGAAGATGTGGCACGACCACGAACGCGAAGCCAAACAACAGCAACGCAGCTCACCAGCTCAAATCCCCCTGCAACTCAGACTAATCCAAGCACAACCAAGCCCCCACCCAAACAGAACACACCCCCATCCAATCAGAGCACAGCCAAGCCCCCAACCAATCAGAACACACCCCCACCCAATCAGAACACAACCAAGCTCCCACCCAATCAGTTCACATCCCCACTAGCAGTTAAAAGGAGGAAACAGCTGAGATCACACATTGCTCCTAGAAGCATGAAGCCGAAAACACCAGCCTAAAGATGATGAATGAGACTTTGTCGAAACGAATGAAACTTCCAATTTTACGCGGGAGAAAACCCGAATAACCAAAGACCGACCGACC
>WNWU01000005.1:24789223-24815601 GCA_012654045.1 Ptyas mucosa | reverse complement strand
AGTTCAGTGAAATCACATTCAGTAGTTTCTGGGCTTTTTTTCTTTTCTTCTGGCAGCTAGCAAAGGGTCTGCTGGCTGCCAGAAGAAAAGAAAAAAAGCCCAGAAACTAGTGCATGTGATTTCACTGAACTAGGGCTGCATAAAATCTTGGCTTACGTAGGTAGAACCTGGCTAATGAGAAATACACATAAAACCTACGAAAAAGAAAGAAAGAAAAATATATATATGGATAAGGGTGTGCTGGAGAGAAAAAAGTTGCAAGCAAGTTTACTTACTATATTGCTAATTTGTCGAGTATCTCAGCTGCTATATATATTTATTATGGATATTTCTATTGTTTCATTCTTTCAAAACATTTTCCGTATTTTGATTGTAATATGTTTTTTGAACTGTAAGCCTCCCAGAGTCATTGACTGAGATGGGTGACTATAGAAATTGAATATATAAATAAACTCATTCTGATTATCCTAGTCCAGATTTGCACAATGTATATGAAATGCCTAATTTCAGTTTAGGGGCATTTATAGCTGGAACCAAAAAAACTCAGGATGGTGCTGTGACCAAGAGAGCCTCGTTTCCTTAACTTTTTTTATTCTCTCACTTTCAGCTTTTCTTGCTTTCGTTGTGTGTGTGTGTGTGTGTGGTTTTTTTTAAAAAAACAACAACCACAGTAACAAACGAATTAAATTCCAGTTTAGGGAAATAAAAACTGTTGCAACAATTAGGCCGTGATGGATCTTAGATTTGGGTTACTTACTATTTTCAGGGAAGAGACAGAAAACTAAATCCATTCCTCTAGATTTTCCAATAATGTTTCTAAAAACACTTTCATTGTTGCTTATTGGAGCATTTTAATAAAACTTATAGAGAAAAAAAAGGGAGGGGTGTCTCATTACTTTGAAATATGTTCAAACAGACAGTGCTAAAATGCTTTTAAAATGTGTAGATTGTTTACTTGTTTATTAACAGACATACAATTAATTTACTTTAATTAATTAGATATATATAGCCTTAGATATAATTCACTTTTATACTTTTTCTTAGAAATTTTCCTCTCTTGACAAATGCTCATGAATGTTAAGTACAATTTTTACCGGGTTTTTTTTCCACAGGGAAGATATGGCACAAATCTCTTTGAAACAAAATATTTACAAATCTAAAAGTGGGATTTCAAGATTTCCATTCTTTATTGTATTTACTTATTTATTTAATTCATTTATAAGGCTACCCAGTGCCCAGCCCTTACAATGTGACCGAGTAGAATATATGAATATAGAATATAGGACTTTTACTGTTGTTGTTTTTAAGATAATGTTATAACTTTTTGCATAGGAAAGCAGCCCAATTTCACCCCCCCCCCTGAAAAATAAAATATAAAGAAGATTAAAATATCATGCAGGTGCCAACTGACTTATATTTTGATTAATCCCTATCTCCACAGATAACTTTGAATTGGCTCAAATTTGATATCATGATTTTAAATCTATTCTGTTCTGTAAAAATGAAAAAAAAAAGATTCTCCCTCCACTTTCTGCATTATGCTAATTTGTAAATGATTGCTTAAAATGCAGACATTGGCAAATAATTTTATATGTTGAATGTTGCACTAATCCACACAGATGGACTTGATTGGGTGATCTTTAATATCTCAGATGAAAGTAGTCTGCATGTCACACTAAATGATGGGCAGTTTCAGAGAGAAGAATTGAGAGCCAGTTTGGAGTATTGGTTGAATCATCAAACTAAAAACCAGGAGATTGTGAATTCTAGTCCTGCCTTTGGGCTGATCATTCTCTCTCGGCCCGCAATAAGTAGCTTTATAGTAGCAAACAAACATGGGAAAGTAAGAGAGATAAATTATCTATCTATTTTATTTATTTATTCAATTTCTATAACTGCCCATCTCAACCAAGTGACTCTCCCTTAAATGCTTTCCCTTCTGAGAGCAGACAATGACAAGGAGCATAAAGCCATAGCTATATCAAATAAGCAATCTACAGGAAGAACAACAGAGGCATATAAACCATATTATATCGTGTTTCCTGGAAAATAAGTCCCAGCATGATTTTTCAGGTTGTAATATAAACCCTACTGCCAAAATAAGCCCCAGTTAAGATTGTCAGCCAGATGGATGCATTTAGTACCGTATTTCCCCCAAAATAAGACCTAACCAGAATATAAGCCCTAATGCGTCTTTTGGAGCAAAAATTTATATAAGGCCGGGTGTTATTTTTGGCGAAACACGGTATTATATCTCATCTTTCTGGAACTATTCTGCTGAAATGACAAATAATGGGGACACACAACCACTATGTTGAGATAGACATCCTTGTAGGAAAATTAACTGGGGGTCAGAATCAAAACAGGAATCCGTCTAGAGTCTCTACAAATAGGCTAAGTCCAACCCTTCTTGTATTGTGTTTACCCTTATCTAATGCCAAGATTGTGCTAACCATCAGCTGGGTAGATTCCTGTGCTTAGCCAAGACTAGGAGTAAATCAGTTTAATTGGAACTTAATCCGATCAGGACCATGTTGGTAAATAAGAGTAAAGTAAACAGAATTCCAGAGGGGTTGGACCAGTGGTGAAATTCAAATTCTTTTACTACTGGTTCTGTGGGTGTGGCATGGTGGGCATGGTGTGGCTTGGTGGGCGTGGCTTGGTGGGCATGGCAGGGCAAGGATACTGCAAAATCTCCATTCCCACCCCATTCCTGGGGGAAGGATGTTGCAAATTCTCCATTCCCACTCATTCCCACTGCCCACTCTGGGGCCAGTCAAAGGTGGCATTTGCCGGTACTCAAAATTTCTGCTACTAGTTCTCCAGAACCTGTCAGAACCTGCTGGATTTCACCCCTGAGTTGGACTCAGCCCACTCTAGGCTGATTCCTGTTTTGATTCTCTCCGCAGGTTCATTTCCCTTCAAGGATCTCTATCTTAACATGAGGTCCTGATCTTTCATGCCTGACAATACTGTATTAAACTCTTGTTCCGTCAATTGCCTACATTTATTCTGCCACTATGATTGTTGATTTTTACATGATAGCAAGCTATTTTATACTTTCGCATTTCTGTTGGCCTGTGACATTCTTTGCTATGAAATAAGGAATAAATAAATCTATGTGAATCTAGACACCAATGTAGTATCTTCAAGTGATCTTGATTCTATCCCTCTATTAATGCAGCCTAGGACTGCATTGCCTTTTTTGGCCACTGCAGCACACTGCTGGCTCATATTTAATTGCTTGTCCACTAGGACTCCAAATTCCCTCTCACAGTTACTACTGTTAAGCTAGTACCACCTATTATATGGGTTACCATGGGATATAGGATACCATGTACATAGGATACTATGTACACAAGCTCATTCTGGGAATGGAGAAGAATGATGAAAGGGTGGTCTTAAAACATTATACACCAACATTCTTCAGATTATCAAAGACATGTGATATAACATAAAGCCCGTTTCAAAAGCAAAAATAATGACTGAGTTTTCATAGTAGTGTAACTCTGGTCACTCCTTCAATCCACTAGTTGGTAGAAATTAGGATGTAGCATGCTATTCTTTCCTCTCCTGTTGTTTCCTGAGCATAATTCTGTAGAAATAGATAGCACAGAAATATGATTAACCAGGACGCCGTAGAATTATTGCCTTCTTCTACATCAGTGGTTTCAGGGAAGGGAACAATGGGGGAAAATATGGAGTCAGAAAACATTCCTCCTCAATGTGTATATAGCTTAGAGTTGCTCTGTTAGTTACTTGTAATTGCTTAGAAGAACTGAGATGTATTTCAACGAGGATTTTTTTTAAGGGTCATTCTGTAATTTATATTATACTTCATCACCAAAAGGATATTTTTAAAGTGGATATTGGTTATCTTTCTCTTTTGTTCAGAAACCAGGGATGCATTTGGAAGTAAAAAAAAATTGCTTGCTTCACTGCAGGCTTTTGATTGCTCACTTCTTTCAGGAGTGTGAATTTGCATAGAAGGCTGACATTGTGAATCACTGGATGAAGTTACACAATTCAAGAAATTGCTGATGTCTGTGGGTAGGATAAAAAGATCCATTAGCCCTGAAAATCTTTCTCTGAATTAATAGGGATTCTTTTCTTAAATTTGCACAGTGCTTTGGTAGGAGCAAAACAGGAAGAAACCTAATTTCTCCAGCTGTCATTCTCAGGTCCCTGAACACACAGGGCTTCAGAACTACCTTTCCAGGGCAATTTTTTAATATGGGAGGATTCAACACTCAGTGTCATATTTCCCAGTTTAAATTGTGAAAGAAAGCAGACAAATAATCATATACAAAATCTGGGACTCAAACTGATTTGAGATAGATGAACATCAGCCTTAATTGCTTTAAACTCTGGGTATTGATTACTGATAGACTCTAGTAAGAGATGTATGTTCTACACAGTCTGTTTTACAATGACTGAAAGGTTTTTTTCCTCTAGGAAAAATAATTATTTTTTCTACTTTGTTTTCCAGATGTTTGTTTTATGTGCATTTTATGACATTTCAGAGCTTTTTTTTTGGTTAGAGATTGTAAATATTGTTATAAGCTCCTGCTAGGAATTGCTTGGAAGAGGATAGGAATTGAAGTCTGGTTTATTTATTTATTTTCTTTATTAAATTTATATGCCGCCCGTCTCATTGATAAGGTGACTCCAACATTATTTAGTGAAATCATATCACTTTATTCCAGTGGTGGGATTCAAATAATTTAACAACTGGTTCTCTGCCCTAATAACCAGCTGGGTAGGCGTGGCTCGGTGGTCATGTGATCATGTGGGCGTGGCCAACTCAACGTCACTCAGGTCGATGGGTGCTTTGCTTTAGCTGTTACAATGTAATAAGGGTTAACCAGAGAGGCAGTTTCTGTAAGCAGGTCAATAAAGATTAGGCTAGAAACAATGCCAGAATGTTTCCTTCCTGTCTTCCTTACAGGATTAGCCCTGTAAAGTGGAACGTCCAACAACCGGTTCTTCAAACTGCTTAGAAAGTTAACAACCGGTTCTCCCGAATAGGAGCGAGCTGGCTGAATCCCATCACTGCTTTATTCTCATTGTTCCCAAGTGGCTACTGATAGACTCTATTTTTACCCCCCGTCTTACAGCAGAAACTTCTATGTTTGACTTCTTGAAAAGTTGTGACATCCCAAATAATTGCTTGCAGCATCAGGCTTTTCCATACGCTTTATGCATTTAACTATTAAACTTTTCCAACAAGTTACCATCTTTGTCTGTCATTTATAATTCAAAATCCAAGCAAGTAGTTTTGCCAATAAAAGCTAGGCTAGCAAACTTGCAGCCTGTTACACATATTTTCAGCTATGACTTACTTCACTTAAGAATTCAATATTCCATGTTGCATCTGATAAAATACTAAAAGACTCTACACTGACTCCTGTATAGATAAAGCCAATTTATCCCCAACCCCATTTGGCAGAATTGATTGGCGCAAGATCAAGAAGTCATTTCATCTCAATTATTAAATGTCTACATGTAACTAAAGTTCTTAAAGCTAAGAACTTTCATCAACACTCGGCTATTTATTATATTTTGGTTTGGTTTGTCTTACAGACAACTTTCGTGCCAAATCAACAAATGGATGTCAGTGCTTTTGTGTAATTAGATCTGTATCTTCTGCCAATATCATTGGAAAAAAAAATATCCTGTCTGCCAGCTTTTTGGCACAATGTGGCATTCTGAATGGGAAGTTATATAACCTTATTTATTTTGGCACTATTCAAGGATGTGGTCATTTTTAGAAAGAACTTTCTATTCTACTATTGGGAATTGGGAACTTGCCAGGATGTCAATTCCCCAATGCAAGGTGAAGTTAATATCATAAAAGGGCATTAGTGAATGTGTTAATTGTGCAGAAATAGGGTGTTATAAGTTTTATATTAAACTATAATTAAGGTATGACATGAATAAGTCATGTTTACTGTGTTATTTTTAGAGCCAGCTTGGTATTGTGGTGAAGGCATCAGGCTACATGAGACAGTGAGTTCTAGTTCCACACCTTAAGCACAAAGTCATCTGGGTGACCTTGGGCCGGTCACTCTCTCTCAGCCCTAGGAAGAAAGCAAGGGCAAACCACTTCTGAAAAACTTTGCCAATAAAATTCTAATTCAAGAGTTGCAATGAGTCAAGAATGACTTGAAGGCACACAAAAAACATTTCATTTACTTACATGGCTCCCATCCTGGTGACATTCCAAAGAACCATAATGAACTGGCCATCATCCCAACCTTTGGGCTAGGATGATTAGTGCCCCCTTTCCTGAGTGCCAGTTGTTGATGGGAGATATTGGAATTTGCTAGGTTGGCCATTTTTATTCTTCTTTTTCTTTTTCTGAATGTAATTTTATTGTTTGACAATAATTTAATGTATTGTGAGCTGACTAGATTTAATCTGGAGTTTGTATGAATAAAATAAATGTATAGAAACAAATAAACCATGAGTAGTTGCTACTAAAGGAGATTTTGCATTCATCCCAGAACAAATGACAGATTTGTAAACAAAGGACAATGGAAACCTGTTTATATTACATTTGAGACCAATCCAACCAGGGGTGTGTTCTACTTACCTTTACTACCATTTCACAATGGGGCCGCACACGTGCTCTCACTTTGCTCTCACTTCTGCGCTTCTGCGCATGTGCAGAAGCTTTCTGATGATGTCGGGTTGGTGGGCGGAGCCTCCTGCTGGTTTTACTACCAGTTCTATAGAACCGGTCTGAACTGGGGGTAACCCACCACTGAGTACTGCTGAAGCTAACTGAACTTTGGCCCTTAAGAGAAACTGGTCTTACTAGAAACACAAAGGAGGAAAAGAACAAGAACAAGAACACAAGTTTTATATTTTTGACTGATTTTGCCAAGGGAAAGATGATTAGAGGAAGAGATCATGTTTGGTTGAAGGAAAATACAAACGAGAAAGCCACCAATGTAAATGAATTTATATCAATATCAGCCATGTCAACAATTAGCTGCCTGACTAAAGACCAAACATAGATTGGGGCAATTATCCACAGAGTCACCATAAAGTATCATTGAGTTGATGGCAACTGGCAACTGACAAAACATCAGCCAATAAATTGCTGTTCCCAAATACGGTCGCTAAATGAGGACATCTTGTACTTCAATTCACTTGGTAACAACATTTTTTGCAAATGAAAGTATGTATAGAAGACATGTCAACTAGGATTGATGGAGTAACCAAGATGAACCTTCTTTTTCTAGACTTGTCATTGAGGCAGTGCAATGTGTCTCCATGCATTAAGAGCCACGGTGGCATAGTTGTTAGAATGCAGAATGCATTCACTCTGCTGACTGCTGGCTGACTGCAATTTGGCAGTTCAAATTTCACAGGCTCAGCCTTCCATCCTTCCGAGGTCAGTAAAATGAGGACCCAGATTGTTGGGGGCAAACCCCTTAGAGAAGGCTGTAAAGCAGTGTGAAGTGGTATATAAGTCTAAATGCTATTGCTATTGCTAGCTGGGCCTATACCAAACTCTGCTGCATAAGCCTGAATAATATTATTTGCATCATGCAAATAATGGCAGGGAAGAGCAAATAATCTATATTATTTGCCATGGTGGATGGTCTTGCAATGAATGCTACTATCATTGTTTCATTATGAAAATTGTTATGTCCTTATAAGGACATCCGGCCGGGGATTGGTTAATCCTCCGGGCGGGAAAGTTAAACCGCTGTCATTGGACGGCTGGTCTGCCGGAGCGCTATAAAAAGGGCTCCGGCAGCACAGCCGTTCGTCTGTTCTGACTTAGTTAAGAGCTGAATAAATCTTGTTGAACAGACCCCGCTGGTCTTGTCTTCTTTCCTGCGCCTGATCTAACACTGGCGACGAAGGATTTGAAAAGAACCGCCACGCGGAGCTAAGTCACTCATCGAGAATTTCTCACTGAGCTGAAGTCACTGAAGATGGAGGCGTCACAAGCCGCGATGGCTCCGATCTCCAAATTCGACCCCAGAGTGGAGAAATGGACCTCCTATCTGGTTCGTTTCCGCCAGTTTCTGCGGGGAAACAACTATCAAGACCTCTCCGATGAACGGAAACGAGCCCTGTTCCTAGCGCATTGCGGCTCCGAGGTGCTGGAGATGGCCATCGACCTCGTGTCCCCAAGGAACATCGAGGAGATGTCTTGGGCCGATCTGCAAGACGTGCTGAAGGAGCACTACGCTCCCACTGGAACTCCCATTGCCAACAGATTCACCTTTCAACAAAGGAATCAGTTGGAAGGGGAGCCCATCAAGGACTTTGTGGCAGCTCTGCGGCAACTCGCGTCAAACTGCGAGTTTGACAACGTTGAGAACGCCATCAGAGACCGCATTGTCTTCGGCATGAGGGACATTGGACTGCAACGTAAGTTCCTCAGCCGAAAGAAGATTGCGTTGAAAGACGTCGTTGAGGAGGCAATCGCAGCCGAGATCTCAGAAAAGGCGGCTGCCGCCATGAGTAGGGCTAAAGGGGTGCACAAATTGCACCGCCAACCCAAGAGCTCGTCTGAGGAGTCGTCTGCCAGCTCCTGCTCCGACGACGAAATGGCCGTTCACAAGGTTTCCCGCCAAAACCGTCGCGAGCGCAAACAAGATGGCGCCCGGATCGAGCCCTGCGGCAGCTGCAAAGGAAGCCATGCCAGAGCCAAGTGCCGTTGGAGAGACGCTGTCTGCCGACGCTGCAACAAGCGGGGGCACATCGCTGAAGCCTGCAGGGCCGAAGCACCTACCCCGGGTCCGTTTCCCCCCGGCTGGGGCGAGAAACGGCAAGACAACCAGAGACCATCCAAACGGTCCTCTGCCAGGTCTCAGCAACGAGGCGGAGGCTACGCGGCGGTCAGAACCGAGCAGCTGTCCTCCGGCATCCACACCATTGACGATGCGGCCGCAAAGTTCCATGCCACCGTAATCGTGGAAGGAACACCCTGCTCTATGGAGGTTGATTCGGGATCGAACTACTCCATCATGGACTGGCACCAGTTAAAGCGCCTGAAACCGGGCATCTCGAGGAAAGACCTCAAGCCCCTACGGGCCCGTCTTGTCGATTTCGGCGGCAACCCTGTTGAGATCCTGGGGAGGACTTCGCTCCGGGTCACCTACCACGACTTCCAGGGAGTCCTACCCATCACCATCGTGGGGCGAAACCGCCCGAGCCTGCTGGGGATGGAGTGGTTCGAGCCATTGGGGCTGTCTATCAGCGGGATCCATCAAATTCGTAGGGACGAACTCGACGCCATCATCGAAGAGTTCAAGGAAGTCTTCGATGGTAAGCTGGGGAAATTTGTGGGGAAGCCCATTTCCTTTAATTTGGACAAAAATGTCACCCCAATTAGGCTTAAGCCCCGCAGGGTTCCGTTCGCCCTGAGGCCCAAGGTCGACGCCCAGATAGATAAGCTTGTCGCCCAGGGGGTCCTGGAACCGATCGATCATGCTGCATGGGAGACCCCCATTGTGACCCCGATGAAGCATGATGGGTCTGTGCGCATCTGCGCCGACTATAAGTGTTCTATAAATAAGGCCCTCCAGCAGAGCGCATATCCGGTTCCAGTGGTGCAACATCTGCTGCACTCACTTGGGAGCGGATCAATATTCGCAAAATTGGACCTGGCCCAAGCTTACCAGCAATTGCCAGTGGATGAAAAAACTGCGGAGGCACAAACCATTGTCACGCATAGAGGGGCATTTAAATGCACGCGCCTCCAATTTGGGGTCAGCGCAGCCCCAGGTATTTTTCAATCATTTATGGAACGCCTTCTTCAAGGCATTCCAGGGGCGGTCCCTTACTTCGATGATGTCTTGATCTCCGGCCACTCCAAAGCCCAACTACTTGAGCGACTGCGCATGGTTTTGCAGCGGTTCAAGGAGAAGGGTTTGAGAGTCAGGAGGGACAAGTGCATCATCGGGGTCCAGGAAGTCGAGTTCCTGGGTTATCTCATTGATAAGAACGGCATTCACCCCACTAAATCTAAGGTTAGGGCTATCCATGAAGCTCCAGCCCCCCAAAACAAGACGGAGCTTCAGGCGTTTCTGGGACTACTGAATTTTTACAGTGTTTTCCTGAAACAGAAAGCCTCCGTGGCTGAACCGCTCCATCGCTTGCTGGGGAAGGCGGTTTCCTGGAGGTGGGGGAAGGAAGAGGAAGCAGCATTCAGAGCTGTCAAGAACCTGCTTTCTTCCGAGAGTGTCCTCATCCAATACCACGAGACGCTCCCCCTGCTATTGACTTGCGACGCATCCCCCTATGGCGTCGGAGCAGTCCTCAGCCATCAATTCCCGGACGGGAAGGAAGCCCCCATCGCCTATTTCTCGAAGACGCTGTCCAGCGCCGAGAGAAATTACAGCCAATTGGACAAAGAGGCCCTGGCCATCGTCGCTGGCGTCAAGCGCTTCCACGAGTACCTATACGGACGGAGGTTCACGGTCATCACAGACCACAAGCCCCTGTTGGGCCTTCTGTCGGGAAGCAAGCCCACACCGAACTATTCATCGCCTAGGATGACACGCTGGGCAATTTTTTTGGCCGGGTACTCTTACGAACTTTGCCACAGGCCCGGCAGTAACATCTGCAACGCTGACGCCTTGAGCAGATGCCCGTCAAAGGACTTAGTGGAGGACCCTGCCCCCACCCTGGGACTGCATCACATCGATGGCGACCTGGCTTGCCCAGTCACATCCGCAGACGTCGCGGCACTAACCCAGAAAGACCGGACTTTGAAGCAAGTGATGTCTTGGGTGCTGCGCGGCTGGCCTGCGGAACCGTTGACCGACGATTTCAAGCCGTTCGCAAAGAGGCAGCAGGAACTGTCAACCATGAAGGGCTGCCTGCTGTGGGGTGACAGGGTTGTGGTTCCCCAGGCTTTGCGCATAAAGACATTGGAAACATTGCACAAGGGGCACCCTGGCATCGTGCGCATGAAGGGACTGGCACGGAGCTACGTCTGGTGGCCATCACTGGACAAAGACATTGAGAACTGGGTCTCCAGATGCGATCCGTGCCAAGAAGTCCGCCCCGCCCCTCCGCAAACGCCTGTTGCGGAATGGGAAACACCGAGCAACCCGTGGGCGCGAATACACATAGACTTTGCTGGCCCGATGCAAGGGAAGTTCCTGCTAATAGTGGTGGACGCCTTTTCCAAGTGGCTTGAGGTCATCCCCCTGGCATCCATCACTACTGAAGTCACCATTAGAGCCCTCCGGCGGCTGTTCGCTACCCACGGGCTGCCGGACGTCCTTGTTTCCGACAACGGCCCGCAGCTGACCTCGAAACCAATGGAGGAGTTCCTGGCCAGTTTGGGCATTCGCCATGCCCTCTCTGCCCCCTACAGACCGGCTGGCAACGGACAAGCTGAGAGGATGGTGAGGTTCACCAAAGAAGCCCTTGCCAGGATGGGACCGGGCGATTGGCAAGAGAAGATCGACAACTTCCTCTTGATACAGCATATTACGCCGCATGCCACCACTAGAAAGAGCCCGGCCGAAATGCTGATGGGCAGGAAGCTGAGGTCACCCCTGGACCGACTTCACCCCCTGTACCACTCTGAGGTCACCGCAACCGCGAGCCGCCCCCTCCGAGCCTTCTCTGCAGGAGATCCGGTTTTCGCGCTTAATTTCCACGGCCTGCCGAAATGGCTTAAGGGGAGAATCGAGAGCACAACCGGCCCGAAGTCCTACACTATCGAACTGCAAGATGGAGTGGTCTGTAGACGTCACATCGACCAACTCCGGAAGCGGTGGGAAGGGGATGGCGAAAACCACCCTGACGAGGTAGGACAACAACACCCCTACAAGGCAGGCCAAAACCACCCCGACGGGGTAGGACAACAACACCCCTACAAGGCAGGCCAAAACCACCCCGACGAGGTAGGACAACAACACCCCTACAGGGCAGGCCAAAACCACCCCGTCGAGGTAGGGCAACGCCACCCTGGCAGGGCAGGACAACACCACCCTTGTGAGGTAGCCCTGCAACACCCAGTCGAGGAAGGGCCGTACCACCCCAACATGACCGGCCAGCCAGCAGACCAGCTACCGTACTGCAACTGCCGAGTAGACAGGGGACTCCACGACAACGAAAACTCACGCCTCCCCGGCAAGGCAGCCCAACGCCACCCCGACGGCAGGGAACTCCAGGGAACACCAGTAGACCGGGACATGCCCAACCGAGAGGGCCAACAACAACCCGGTGAGGGAGGCCTACGACACCCCTGCAGGCAAGAACTACACCGCCCGTCTGAAATCTTCCGTCCAGCTGACCCCCGTCCCAAGCAACAACGACCCGACCAGGTCGACCTGCACCACCCAGACAGGGTCGACCAGCACAAGTCTAAAAGATACGGACAATTTGCAAAAAATACAAATAACCCAAGGGACTTACCGGCCCACGACGATCGGCACCCAGGACAGGGAAGAGACCAACCGGACCAGCAGATATATTCCAACAGCGGGTCGGGAGGCGGCACACCGGAGCCGGTACCTGCAACGACCACTTCGCAGCCCAGCAGCAAGGCCGGAGGCGCTCGGACAGGGCCGGCACCTTCAACGACCCAGCAGCAGGCATCCCAGGGGCGAGGGTCGGAGGACACCGGAGCAGCCACCTTCCAGACGGACGACGGAGAACAGAATGAACTGCGCAGGTCGAGCAGGGCTTCCAGACGTCCCGCCTACCTGCGTGACTACGTTTGTTGATCGACACGAGCTAAACCATGTTTCATCTAGGGGGGGAGGAGTGTTATGTCCTTATAAGGACATCCGGCCGGGGATTGGTTAATCCTCCGGGCGGGAAAGTTAAACCGCTGTCATTGGACGGCTGGTCTGCCGGAGCGCTATAAAAAGGGCTCTGGCAGCACAGCCGTTCGTCTGTTCTGACTTAGTTAAGAGCTGAATAAATCTTGTTGAACAGACCCCGCTGGTCTTGTCTTCTTTCCTGCGCCTGATCTAACAAAAATAATGAATATGACTACAGAGGAGATCTAACTTTCTTTGTATGACCTTCAAGACACCTGCTCAATAAACATATATAGCACATTCAATAAATGTTAACACAGCTTTCAATAACTGATCCAAAGTAATATTATATTAGTTTAACATTTTCATTCAGATGGGACATATTTTACCAGTAGGTTCCTTATACATTAGTGTTTAATTTAGCATATTTTTAGAATTTTCAATTTGAAAGGAAGAAGACGAGGAATGTTTTCACACATCTCTTATTTGATAGTCTGTTTTGAGATGGTAATTCCCTTTTCAATTGCTTCTGCTTCTTTAAGCCATTCCTGATTCCTACCCCACCCCTTATAGGTTTATTGAATCTTTTAAAAGTTCACAGCATACTTTAGAAAACAAAATAATAGATGTTTCTGTTGCAGAAAAAAGTACATTTGTCACACCGATTGGTAAATTCTGAAAAACAAAACAAAACAAACCCACAATTCTTTTGCTAATACCTTGCAGTGGCTGGTATCTTGTTCATTTGAATATGTTAGCAAGCAATGTGCAAAGTTTGCAATTGAGGCTTTGTGGTACTGCAAGCCAGCCAATTAGATAAGCAAATAACCTGAAATATTTATTTCTTTTCAAAGTAAAGGAAAGCTTATAAGGCTGCATATCAAATGGGAGAAATGAAGACCACAGCAGAAAATGTATGAAAATTTCCAAAAGTAGAAAAATGGAGAATTCAGCTACCCCATTCCATCTTTGATCTACATAGTAACACACATAGTTCTATCATTGTGCTCATGAGTTTGAGATTGCTCCCTACAATTTTTCTACAGATCTAATATTATTGGATCAGGCAGGCACATGATTTTAGCTGTTATTTTGATATTGTTCGTACTTTAATAAGTGTGATCCATCTCTATAACAAAGCTGCCTTTTTCTCAAGTGTGTTTACCAGAGCACAACACAAGTTTTATTCATAATAATAGTATGATTAAGGTGAATTTTTGAAATGTGAAACTAAATATATGCTCCTTTATAGTTAGCTCTTTTAACTGGGGAATAAATATTTAATAAATAGAAAAGGGAAAAAAATACTATAAACATAAAATATAAAAATTAGAAATTTAATAAATAAATAAAAAATGCCCTTAACTGGATTCCCCAAAGAGGTCCAGTTTGGGGAAATCTTTTATTTTTACACTGGTCAATTTCATTGGATTGTTTTTGATTTAAATATATTTAAAGAATTTCTTCTTCTTGGCCTTCATATTTTTTGTCCTGACTCCCCCACCTCAACCTCACATAATTAGGAATGAATTAATACTTATAAGATGTGGCATGGCCATGGAGGCAGAAAGGCAGAAATAAGTGTAAAAATAAAGGCCACACATCTAAATTTTTACACATAAGTGTGAAGTGGGAAGGGGACAATATGACCATTTTGTGAAAAATCCAAAAATATGTGCTTTATCTTTGGATGAAGGCTGCTGCTGGGTACACTTTAAAAAGTAGATGGGTTTAGATTTTAAAGTCTAAAGAGCAAGATCAGAATAAAAAGCAGGCAGAGCTTGGATGAAAAGTTTTTAAGAATTATCCTTATCTCTGAAATGCCTTCATGATTAAAAAAGCTATTATATTACACTCGATACATTTTAAGAATTATATATTGCAAGTTATAGCATGTTGCCACAATTCAATGGCAAATTATGTGACTGAATTCTGGAGGCAATAGAAATTTGTTCAAAATATTAAAATATCGCCAGAATACCAGCATGCATATTATTCATAAAAAATGGAAGTTCACTAGTGAAATATTCAAATAAATCAGGCAGCCTATACTTTATTTATTACTGAAAATTATATGCTGCTCCAATTGAAAATGAATCTGAACAGCTGAGGTGGCGCAGTGGTTAGAGTGCAGTACTGCAGGCTACTTCAGCTGACTGCTAGCTGCAGTTCAGCAGTTCAAATCTCACTGGCTCAAGGTTGACTCAGCCTTCCATCCTTCTGAGGTGGGTAAAATGAGGACCCAGATTGTTGGGGGCAATATGCTGACTCTGTAAAATGCTTAGAGAGGGCTTTAAAAGCACTGTGAAGAGGTATATAAGTCTAAGTGCTATTGCTATTCAATTAATTGCAGAATTAAAAGTGTAATATAATAAGCAATTAACTGACATGTCATGGTCAGCAGATACCCATTCTCCAGTGGTTGATCAAAATTCACATGATCCCAGATTGATGGCAATTCTCACACATGTAAACTCACGCTTTAAATATCCCAAAGATGAAGCTGTTTTGAAGGGGAAAGCATGCATCTCTCTGAAGGTCCAAAACCATCATGCTGAGTGAATAGCATTCCTCTTTTGACTTCCCAGACTTTACTCAGAAAACTCTACATGGCCTTATATCAAACAACTGAGCAAATGCTGATTTATGCTCTGTGACCTCAGCTCAGGGTTAAAGTAAAAGGATTATTGCATTCACTTGAAATAACTCAGGCATGGACAATATGACATATGTAGCAAACACAATAGTAATCAAATTGTTGCCTTGATGCTTCATTGCCAATCACAGAAGAGCTACCTAAAAAATGTGAGCTGTGTATCCAGAAGAGACTCTGTTTTTCTATGGAAGTTATGGATATTATGCTTTTACTGCGATTCTATACTTTTCCATTTAATGGTAAGTCCTACTGAGTTCAGTCAGACTTTTCACAGGAGATGGGAAAAGAATTATAGATTTAATGATGTACACAAAAAGCTGCTTGAAGCAGTTAGTTTGCTCTGCTCAACAAGATTGGGAAATACACTTGAACGAAATGGAAAATGAACCTGGGAGGGGGTAACAAGCCAACTTTGAGATGGTAATAGGCAGACCAGATAGAAATGAAATAGAAAAGTCAATATTTCTGAAAATGCACTTGAAGAAGATCTACACATATGAGAATGTGCATAATGAGCAGTATCATTCAAATACTTTATAGAAATATAGGATATTTTTTTCTTTCAAAGTCCTTCACAATTAATAAGCTTGCTGTAGTGATGCAATTTCCTCCAGAATATGCAAAAAGTATATATACATGTTTACAAATGCTATAGGTTTCCTGTACAATTATTACTTTGAATATACATCATAAAGTCTCAGAAGTCTATTGTACAATTATCCATGTGGATAGATAATTTCTATCTTGGAAATTATCAGCATAGAATTTTTTAAAATATATGCGTAACCACACAGGCCTCTGAACAATCCCATACATTAAAAATTTGTGGTGTAAAAACAACCTCCATCCACTGTAATCTTCGCTTCTTCTTCCTCATGACAAGAATTAGTGGTGACAAGGTCTCACAACCTCAGAAGCTTCCAGCTGAGGGACAGCTGGGATTTAGTCTAGGAATCTAAAATGACTTTATTGCACTTCACTTTCCCCCACTTGTCCTCCTCACGTGACCTGGAACAGTATGCTGGTGGCACTGCAAACCTGTAAGGACATGGTTATGCTTGGTTTGACTCAACTTCATTCATATATTAGATTATTCTTCTGCAGAATTCTGTAATTTTTTCCCCAATCTTCTCTGTAATTAAACTGAAGAGGAGCAGAGTAATATCATCTCCCTTTTCATTTCTTCTCAGTTTCAATTGGATTCTAAAATACTCACTGGATTATATGGAGCGTTCATCTACCCATCCGAACTTTATATTTTAATTATTATTCACTGATAGGGATTATGCATGAATGCTTTTTTTCCCTTTATTATCCCAAAGGATGCAGAAAGAGAATGGACTGATAGTCTGAATATGCTCCCCAAACGGTAAAGTGTTTTCCACATAAAATGCAAGAGAGGAATAATTGGAAGACTACAGCTGCACTGCCTTGTAGCAAGACCATAAAATCCATTATGTTGAAGAATTAAATAGTACAGTCAAGCTGCTTCAGTGACAAAGACCCACAAATAAATAAAACAGGCATCTTTGAAAATTATGTGACCTTTTGTCCCACTTTTCAATGGACGAAATGAATGTGGTTCCCTGATGGTGTCATTATTAGAGCTCATTACCCAGACCAAAAGCAAAAACAAGTTCCCCAAGTTGGTTTCTTAAATTGCTCACTCAGTCATTGTGCATTTCTAATATATTTTCAGCTAAATCCTTTCTCTGTTTTTGTCAAACTGTCTAGTTCAGGTTACTGGTTGCTTTGGTGGGGAAAAAAGTTTATTTAAGATACAAAAATTGGATTGCAAAAAAGCAATGTGTGGGTGTATTTGGAATAACTATATTTTCATAAGAAAATATATCTGTAGAAGGAATTTCCAAAATTAAATGTTTGGACAGGCAGGTAAGGAGCAGTTTGGGGTCCCTTTCAAATTGTGCACCTAACACCTCTGTTAGTGAGGTACATTGGGTGCCAGTTTGGGTGCCAGTTTCTTCTGGATCCCATTCAAGGTGCTGGTTATCACCTTTAAAGTAGGGGTGCTATTCTGGAGAATCGGTAGCAGAAATTTTGAGTAGTTCGGAGAACCGGCAAATACCACCTCTGGCTGGCTCCAGAGTGGGGTGGGAATGGAAATTTTGCAATAACCTTCCCCAGGAGTGGGGAAGGAATGGGGATGTTGCAGTATCCTTCCCATGGAGTAGGGTGGGAATGGAGATTTTGCAGTATCCTTCCCCTGCCACACCTACCAAGCCTGAAGCAATTTAGAATTCACTTAGTTTTTAAGTTAATTCATCTCATAAGAAAAATACAGCTACCTATATTCAGTTTTGTATGCCTATAGAGCCATCTGGAAGAGTATTACAAAAATTGCACCAAAAAGATGCATATACTCATCACGAAAAATACACTTTGCCTCGGTATTAATAACCCTTTCATATAAAGAATGTAACATAAACATGCATTAGAATGATACAATTTTACTGAAACATAGAAAATGAGTTCTTCTAACTTTTGGATAGCTTTGAGCTTGCTTTCTCTCTACTTTAGTCCTGCTCACCAGTTGCTTGTCTTTGTGAAATAGCTAGTAAAGTGGGCTTCCAAAGCACGTCTACAAAGAAAAGTTGAGATTATTCTATGAAAGGGCTGGTTCACTTTGATAATTTCCACACTGGAAACCTGCTGATTCTTCAAGAGCCATCGAACCATTCCATGGCAATGTGGTAGTAATGAGAAGAACCTCTGTATCACTATAGCAGAGGCTGGGTGATGCTATGAAGGTATTATAACTCAGGCTCTAACATGGAAATGACCGCCATGCATAGATATTGCTAGTTGCAAGGCAAACTGCTGATTGAGGCAGATTGGTTCCTCCCCACTCAACCCCAGCTTTTTGTCTCGATAGAGAAGCTCTTTTGCAAGAAGTGTCACAGTAGTACAATAACAGAATCACAGAACAGAATAACAGAGTTGGAAGGGACCTTGGAAGTTGTCTAGTCCAAGCCCCTACCCCCAGCTCAAGCAGGACACCCTATACCCGTGATGGTGAACCTATGGCATGGGTGCCACAGGTGGCACACAGAGCCATATCAGTGGGCACGCGAGCATTGCCATAGCTCACCTCCAGCGTGCATGCGTGCACCAGCCAGCTGACTTTTGGGCCTTCCGGTCCCACTGAAAGTTGGGAAGTGGGCTGTTTCCAGCCTCCGGAGAGCCTCTGGCCATGGGGGAGGCCGTTTTCGCCCTCCCCCAGCTCATAGAAAGCCTCTGGAGCCTGGGGAGGGTGAAAAACAGGCCTACTTAAAAGCGGTGGGGTATGGGGGGGGCGCGCACGCACAGGGTCGGGCTACATTGAATTATGGGTGTGGGCACGCACGTGGGCAACTTCCTCGCGCTCCTCCCGCTTTTGACACACAACGGCAAAAAGGTTAGCCATCACTGCCCTATACCATTTCAGACGAATGGTTGTCCAATCTCTTCTTAAAAACCTCCAGTGCTAGAGCATTTACAACTTCTGGTGGCAAGTCATTCCACTGATTAATTGTTCTAACTTAAGGTTGACTCATACTTCCATCCTTCCGAGGTTGGTAAAATGAAGACCCAGATTGTTGGGGACAATATGCTGACTCTGTAAAACTGCTTAGAGAGAGCTGTAAAGTGGTATATAAGTCTAAGTGCTATTACTATTGCTGAGTTCCTCTCCAAGACAGTGTCTCCTAGAGACAGTTCTCCTCTCATCTGGCTCAAGATTGTCTCAGCTTCCATCCTTCCGTGGTCAGTAAAATGAAGTACCAGTTTGTTGGGGTAAATATGCTGATATTGTAAACCCCTCAGAGTGTGCTGTAAAGCATTATGGAGCAGTAAACAATTCTAGGGACTATTAGTATCTCTGCACCCCACCTTTTTAGAGGTAGTCTTTGACTTACAACAGTTCATTTACTGACCATCCAAAGTTGCAACAGCACTGAAAATAGTGACTTATGACCATTTTTCACACTTACAACCTTTGTAGCAGCCTTACGACCTTTGTAGCATGTGATCAAAATTAAGATACTTGGCAACTGGTTCATACTTATCACCACTGTTGTGTCCCAAGGTCATATGATCACTTTTTGGAATCTTTTGACAAGCAAAATCAACGGGGGAGCCAGATTCACTTAACAACTGGATTACTAACTTATCAACTGCAGTGATTCACTTAACAACTGTGGCAAGAAAGGTCGTAAAGTGAGACAAAACTCACTTAACAAATGTCTCACTTAACAACAGAAATTTTGGGCTCAATTGTGGTCGTAAATTGAGGGCTACCTGTATACCACCACAAGATGCCATCACCTTGACTAGAAAACATAGAGGAGGTAACACAGAAAAAAAAATATTATGCTCATTGTACCATAATTCAACAATTGATTATAAATGTCTATGGGGTATATAATTCACTTTGGACAGTTTATGTACTGCATACTGTCATTTCTTTCATTTTCATTGCCTTGTTGTAATATGTAAGTATACATTTCTAGAGTTTATTACCCCATATTTCACTGGTCCAAGACAAAAATCAGCTAAAAGTGAGATAGCTTCACAGATACTTGAACAGATCAGAATAGTCACTGCTAAATGTTTATAATTCCATAGACCTCCTAAAGTGCACAATAATATTCTGCAAGGACATCTGTTATTGCAGTTCACATCAAGTAGAAAAAGAGAAGAAAGTACAGTGCAAAATTGACTGAAAGATGTGGCATACAGTGAATATAAACATTAAGCTTACAGCTAAGGAAATATATAGTACATGGCAAAGGTAAATAACTGTCGGCATTATGCACAAAGCTATAATTATGCTAATCATATTTTTTATCTTAAACACCTATTCATCAAAAGTCTTGCTGGAATAGATTATCTCTATCTCTACTGAAACATTCTTCAGTTTGTTCTCCCTAAGGCAACATAAAAGGGCAAATGAAAAAGCAAAGTTGTTCTGATAGCTTCCAATACAATATACTTGTAGAAGAATACAAATTTATGGCAGGAATCTGTGGCAAGATGGAAAAGTGCCAGGAGGAGGAGGAGGAGGAGGAGGAGGAGGAGGAAGACTTTGCTTTCCCTTCCTCTATTCCATAATCTTCTTCCTTTTTTAAGGAAGTTCCTTCCCATTAACATATTGTTAATGAAGCATGTTTTGAGAAGAAGCAAAGAAAAAAGTAAGTACGTTTGTGTATGACACTCTTTCAGAACTTAAACATCTCTCAATCTGATCAACTTCTCACTACTTTCTTCTTATTTCCTCACTAAAAAAAAAAGACTTTTCAGCATCTGCAGCCAAACAGTAAATAATAACATGCAAATGACAACATTAATTCTAGAACAGAAATAGAAAATTTAGAAGGGCTCATTTTGTACAGAACTCCTGAAGTGTTTGACATCTCTACAAATAAAGGTTTTACTTGGATGATTTCATGACCCAGTCATAAAATCTGGCCTATTTACCAACTTCTTATCATATTAAAATTATTATTTTATATTCCATGTTCCATAAAAATCATTTAAAATAATTAAAAAGAAAACGTGCTGCAATAAAATATCAATATTTTAAATTATTGATAAACATTTCACTATTTATTATTTAAATCAAATATACTTAATTAAAGTCTTAAAAATGAGAAGCAGTGTGGTAGAATACATTAAATGCTGAACCATTCAATAAGTACATTAAATGAGAGCAGCTCAGCTCATTCTCTCATTCTCACTCATTCTCATTCAGCCCAACCAGTCTCATGAAGTTATTGCTGTGATAAGAAAATTACATAGAGCTTGTACTATGCTTACATATAACTGCACATCAAGTAAAATTACTAAATCCTAAATATTTTTCAAATAAAAAAAAAGAGTTTTCACTAACATTCTAAAGATCAGCATTTGTTGGTTTAATCAGGCTAATAAAATTTACACATGATAAATAAATAAATTCTATAAAAGTACAACTAAAGGGCTTGCTGTCAGTTCTTTCAGATGAGAATTCTCAATGATAGTTAGAGAGAAAAGAAGAGTGGTGAGAATAATCAAAGAAAGACAGACAGAACTAGGGTGTCAAGCACAAAGAAACAAGAACGACATGAGGAGTTACTTAGAATAGTTTCTTTACTGTTGCTCATCTATAAACAAGAATCTTGCTAAACTAAAGCAAAATCTGCATAACTATCAGCTTTATCTTGTGAAAGGATAGGGAGAATCTGTTCAGGCGCTCTTCCTACATACTAAGGACTCCAAGCTGATCTGCATCTTAGATCCTCATGAAAGACCGCCCCTCCCTTCAGGGACTCTGTACCACGTCTCACCACATTAGGGATCTGATAAGAAATCAAAGAACTTGGACTTCCGCTTCCGGTTCCGCCGGCGACAGACTCTGATCGGGCTAGCTCTGGCCCCAGAGTCCGATCCCCCCCATCTGGAGGCCCTTTGGGCCAAACGCCCCATTATTGGGGCGTTTGCCGTTTGAGGGCGGCTCGCCAGGGGTCCCCTGCCTCACTTCCAGGGGCCGGGAGGCCAATGCTGGCGCGCCCGAGGCTCCAGAGGGGGTGGGAGGCGATCGGCGGCTTTTTTCGAGGCCGCGGAGGCGCCACAGCGCCTAAGTGGACCGGTGCTAGTTAAGAAGGCACAACGGACTGAACTGACTGACTGGAGAGTGGAGCAGGCATCCTGGAGGCGAGAGGGGGGGTTGGAGCTTCCCCCCCTTGTAGCTGGAAAGGTGCCGTGGCAGAGAACTAGGGGGAAGGAGATGGAGTGAAACCCCTTACCTTGCTGACTTTTCCTTGGAGGATGGCTGTGGCAGAGTTTGTTGGAGAGGTCTGGTGGCCTCTCTTCCCGGTGAGCAATGGCGGTAGTCTGACTTCCTGCTTCTTTATTTATGATTGAAGACAACATTCTCCTCTGGCTTCCTGTTTGACCTACTCTATACTTTGGACTCGTTGCTCCTGTGAGCGCCCACTGGTGGATATTTGAAAAACTACTCTGACTGTTAATCCCTCTTTCTTCTCTGGAGGTTTGCCTTTTGATTTCTCATCTTCTATTGATGTAAGATGGCTAAGGGCCATAAATCAGCAGCAGCTGATATGGAAAAAAATTTGGAAAGACTGGCGAAACTGGATCAGAAGTTGGACAAGTTGGATGACGTGCAAAAAGGATTATCTGAAATTAAATCTGAAATGACACTTATGAAAAAAGATTTAAATGATGTTCAACAGCTGGCAGAGCAAAACAAGAAGAAGATGGGGGGTCTGGAGGGGGAGGTACGGGCACTCCAGAAGGTGGAGGATGGGAGAGGAAATGCAATGTTAACTTTACAATTGGATAAGATGTCTTATTTTCTCAGGTTCCAAAACGTGGAACAACTTGACCAGGAAAATTTGAGAGAAGTGATGGTTAAAATGTTGGGTGAATTTTTAGAAAGAGATTTGGAGTCTATTGGAAGGGATGTGGATTTGGTGTATAGAGTAAACTCACAATTTGCAATTTTACATAATTTACCAAGAGAGATTCATATTAAATTTGTGAGAAGGGAACTGAGAGATGAGATATTGAGAAAACAAAGACTGGGGGCGCTGGTGTACAGGGGCAAGGAGATCACCATCCTGAAGCAGATTCCCAGACAGGTACGAGAATCAAGAAGAAAATATTATTTTTTATCAAATAAGCTGTACCTTAAGGGAGTAGGTTTTAGGTGGTTGATTCCGGAGGGCTTGATGATTTTTTGGGAGGACAGTAAGAAGAAAATTAATAATGTAATGGAAGCTAAGGCTTTTTTTGACCAACATAAATCCTTCCTAGGTGGAGAAGATACAGGAGCCGAAGAGGGGGAAGTATTAGATGATCAAGGAGCGGGGGCGGACGGAGCTGTGGTGGCCCGGGAGGAGGGGGGAGGCCAGACCATGGTTTTAAGAGCCAGAACTAGGAAATGAAGAAAGGAGGGGAATCTATTGTTTAATGTTTTTTTTAATTGACATTTTTCTTTCTCTCTCTTCTTTTATCGTATTTTGTATAATACTTTTTTTGTTTATATAATTTTTATATAACCTGGTTGTTTGTTTCGACTTAAGATAATAATGTCTGTTGTGTGAGAACTTAAAAAAGAAAATAATAATTGAAATATCTTTATATAAAGATATTGAAAATTCAACATATTGTAAACTATAATATTGTATATTTTTAACCAATAAAAACTTAAAAAAAAGAAAAGAAATCAAAGAACTTAACATTTCATCTAAACCTTATATTGATATTTTTCACAGCTTGGTGTTTTCAAAGATCCCAGCCAAATCAGTACAACAACCTATAGCATTCAGCATTCTGTGTCATACCGTGTTTAACCAGAAGCTCATTCATTCATTCATTCATTCATTCATTCATTCATTCATTCATTCATTCTTAAAATTTATTGGCTGCCCATCTTACCAAAGAGTAACTCTGGGCAGCTTACAATTACATCTTAGTTAAAATGTAAAATGTTAAACCTTTTTGATCTTGGACACATGGGGAGGGCGGGGACGGAGGGGGGATCTGTTAAATTCATTGTTGAGCAGTATCTAACAGCAGTCTGACTATTTATGAAGTTCTTTAGCATCTTTCTAAACCTCTCCTCACTGAAACCATCACTGGATACATTGGGGACCCCCACCACATCCAGTGCTGATGAATTCTATACATTGCTTATGTTTTCTGCAAAATCACAGTTCTTTTCGTAGACCTGTATTTAGAGTCACTGAGTAGCCCATAGGTTCTCATATTGGGAGAAACAGAGAAAAACCTCTATCCCATGCCTGGTATGATTTTATTTCATTTCATTTATTTGTCAAGTACGTATTAGATAATATATATAAGTATAAGCATGAATTGAATACATAAAATGAGTACAAATAAAGGGAACATTAGGACAGGGACAGTAGGCACGTTGGTGCGCTTATGCACACCCCTTACAGACCTCTTTGGAATGGGGTGAGGTCAACAGTCTTAGATTAAAGTTTTGGGGTTTTGGGGATGAAACCACAGTGCATTCCAGGCATTGACCACTCTGTTGCTGAAGTCATATTTTCTGCAATCGACTTTGGAGTGGTTCCCTTTACGTTTTTATCTATTGTGTGCTCGTGTATTGTTGTGGTTGAAGCTGAAGTAGTCATTGACAGGTAGGACATTGTAGCAGATAATTTTATGAGCTACGCTTAGGTCATACCGAAGGCGGCATAGTTCTAAGTTTATGAAACTTATGAAATAAGTTTATGAAATTTTAATTTTAATTCTAATTTTATGTAACTCTTAAATATCTTCTCCCTGTTTTCCCCCCACTTCTTACTAAATTTAAAGTAAGACGTTTAAGAAGAATTAGTAACTAAATTTACTAAATTACAGTATTTACTATTTTGTTTCTTAATGACTTTTTCTATACTTTCTTCTGGCATCCCTTTTCTTGAGAGGAGGGCTCCATTTTGCTGCATGGTGGCTGTGCTGGGACCCACATCCGAGAAATGCCTGGAAAAGTGGACCAAGTTCAGCAGAAACATTCACAGGGCAGCAGCGCACTCTCCTCAGCAATGTGTTTTCCCTTCAGAATTAGGATGGCATGATTTACAGTGGTTTTACAGAATTGTTTCGTTTTTGTGGCTTCATAGCATGACTGATTCATATTCAGATGTTGGTGTACTTTACCAACTAGATATTTCTCTGTGAAGTTATAATATATCACAGTCTCCCTAGGGCAATTCTGATTTTAAGAAAGAAAAAAGAGAATGTGAGTGGGAACGTCCTGCTAATCTTCATATTTGCCTGAAGAATAATCTCATGTCATGTCCTCAAATATCTGGAAAGTGAAACTAAAGCTGATGCCAAACCTAGCAGAGTCTTTTCATCAAAATATAATGTTTCACAAAAGTACATAGAGTAGCATTTTACTATTCTTCTCCTGTATCTTTTAGAAAAATCCATTGTAGTTCTCTGTTTTCCAGTATTGTATATCCTAAAGTAGCACAGATTATTATTGATGTTTTCTAACCCAGTTGCATGAATGTTGTGGGATACAGTTACAAACCACCCTTATGCATTTTACCCAGGAAACACAAACACTGGCATTATCTTAAAAGTACTGCCGAGGCTGCTATTTCTGTTACTTGCTCATTTATTGGAAAAGATTATATTCAATGGAAGATTACTTTGACCTTTTCTTGGGATTATTGCTGATATTTTCATCCACAAGGTAGAAGAGAGAAAACAATACAGAGAGATTACTGTAACTTCATTTTTGAATTTCTGTGCTGCAGCATAAATCCTTCAAATAAAGGGCGCTCTTCTTTTCCCACCAAGTACATAGTGAAGAATGATGGGCAAGAGAGATTATGAAATATGTTTTTCCTTGCTTAAATTTCATTCAGTTGAGCAATGCTCATATCAACTTGCAGATCAATGTTATGTTTGTATTCTATGTAGAACTCACTCAGTTTATATTTATGGAACAAAACTGCCAACTAAATTATAATTTTCCTTCAATATCTGTATTCTTCCAATTAAAAGAAAAGTAAACATAAACACGATGTCCACCATATTATTATTAGGGAAAAACAAATTCCTTGTGTGTCTAATCACACTTGGCCAAATAAAGTATTCTCTCCTCTCCTCTCCTTATTCTATTCTATTCTATTCTATTCTATTCTATTCTATTCTATTCTATTCTATTCTATTCTATTCTATTCTATTCTATTCTATTCTATTCTATTCTATTCTATTCTCCTCTCCTCTCCTCTCCTCCCATCCCCTCCCCTCCCCTTCCCTTCCCTTCCACGCTACGCTACGCTACGCTACGCTACTCTACGCTACGCTACGCTACTCTGTTCTGTTCTGTTCCGTTCCATTCCCCTCTCCTCTATTCTATTCTATTCTATTCTATTCTATTCTATTCTATTCTATTCTATTCTATTCTATTCTATTCTATTCTATTCTAT
>WNWU01000005.1:24729613-24781182 GCA_012654045.1 Ptyas mucosa | reverse complement strand
AATAGAATAGAATAGAATAGAATAGAATAGAATAGAATAGAATAGAACAGAACAGAACAGAACAGAACAGAACAGAACAGAACAGAACAGAATTCTTTATTGGCCAAGTGTGATTGGACACACAAGGAATTTGTCTTGGTGCATACGCTCTTGGGGTACGTAAAAGAAAATATACATTCGAGGATATCATTTTATCCTCAAGATTGTGAAATTCCTGATAACTAGAAGCAGGGATCATGTCTCTCTTGTCTTCTTTGGAGCCTATTCAAGTTACTTTCCTATTTGCTTTCTCCATTTTACTCCTGGAGGGAGAGATGACATAGAAACCAGGTGCAGCCAAAAATGAGATAAGGATGTAATCCAAGTATCTTATCTGTATTCTCAGTTCTATATATAGAAGAATTCAAGAAGGCATCTGCCTGATCTGACCTAATGAGAAGGTCTACAAGGTAGACCAGACAAGAAGCACAATGAGGAATACTAGCTGTGTCTTTATTGTAAGGGTACATTAACAGAATCTTACAAGAAAGTATTCCTTCCCTCCTTTTCTTTTAACTATCCAGAAAATTAGGGAGGATCTGTTCTGAAATGTTTCCCATGCCATCTCTCATTTTGTGAACTCAAGTAACTCCTGTCCAGTCTGCAGCTCTCCTTCCCTCCTGTCTCACAAGGTAATTCCCACATACCATTATAGAAGCCCCATGGCAATATCTTCGTATATTCCTGGCATGTGATAGAAAATGTAATTCCAAACAATCATAGACAACAAAATTTTTTGGATCCCCAAACACTGAGCTTTTTCTTTACAGCTTTGAATTATTTCAGTGCTAGTGAGAGACATCAGAAATTGTGTAATGTACTATATCATTGGTGAATCAAATTTGATATTGCCTACAGTGGCATGCAATGGACTTTTAGTTATAGTTTGAACCTTACAATACATGTAATTGTGCACTTCATCACCAATTTATTTTCCAGAAAGTCTGAGAGAAGGGGAAAATTCTGGAATTATAAAGCAATCTTTCTCAAGGACATTCAATTGGCAACACATTCTAATGTTCCATTCTATTCTAGATTTCAGTCCTATTTGTACTGGTTGAGAATGTCTGTGGAGATTCTCATCCAGGTCATTGGTCATTCTCAATAATCCAGATCAACCAGGTCTCTGATTAACAAGTACGTCTTATATCCTATGTACCAACTTTCAGCAGCAGGTATCTCAATCTATATTTACAATAATGTAAATATATCGTTGTATATTATGCTATTATTATTTTTCAATTCTATGAAATTGAGGAAGGGATGGCTGTAACAGCTTCTATTTCTGGAACATGAGCAACAACGTGCCTAAAACAAGAATTCCTGCCAATTGGCTCCATTACAGAAGTTTATAGATTGGTTTGAGATAACCCTGACTCACTAAGAAAGATTATTGTGTTCCACAAAGGTATCTCAGAAGATTCCAGGGGCTACTCATAAAGCTATCAGACAATATCGGATCAGTTGCTAACTTCAAGCCTATTTTATTTCACTAAGTTATTGAAAAAAATAAATTTGACACTGAGGAGACAGATATTCCTTGCTTAGAGCTCTCTGAGTAAAGCAGAAACTTAAGGTAAAAATATGTAGGATTTCATATAAGATTATTATTTGTCTTATATTATAAGACAATTGTTAACAGCTTTCTCACTGGCCTTGGGATAACATACAACTTCAGGTTTTCAAGTCCATAGCACACTGGAACAGTCTAAAGGGAATCTTTTTTTGATGTTACTGGATTTTTTAAACAAAAACTTATGTCTGTTCAAAACAATGATAGAAGACAGTAGAGAATATTATTGGAAGTCGTCATCTTTTTACAATTCAATCTTTCTTCTGGCAAATCGTTCTGTTCCTGTATGCCGTAGAGAACTTTGAGTTGGTTGTCAATTAGGCAGTCGTACAAATTCAATAAATAAATAAACAAATGTCACTGAGTCAAATATTCCCAAAAGAATTTAATTATGAATACACAAAATTCTGCATTTACCATAATAATGTTATACAGTTTTGCTTAAGTGACTCAAGGAGTGGGCCTTGCTTCAACCTCTTTGGGAATTCAAGCTTAGTTTTAGAAGCTGCTTGAGGAAAGATCAGGAGAAATGGCAAGTGAATGGAGGAGGCTTTTAGTCATTTGTGCATTTGCTTTTCAGGATAGGAGAGGTCAGTTCCAAAGATTCAACAAGAATCTCTTCCATGTGGTATTCTGGCCTTCTCTAAACCTTCAGAGACTATTGGAATATGGAATGTAATACATGATTTAGGGAGAATGGCAAACATCTTCAAATAATTTTTTTTTTACTTGCCACAACACTTTACTTCAAGCAAACTAAGGTGAGTACATTAGAAGAAAAGCAACTTTCATTTTCCACACAGATCATATTACACAATTTTTTTGTTCTAGAGTGGGTGGAAGACGTGCTTTACTAAACTTTGCCAAACTTTTCAGGTTCTTAGTTAAAAAGCCAGGTAAGGAAGGGCAGTTTTGAACTGAGAAACAAGCAGAGAAGAAGAGTAAGGAATGCTGTTTCTTGTCCTCCCTCCCCTTTCTCTGTTCAAGTGAAAGGCTCCAGGAAATTCCAGGGATTAATGTTTTACCTCAAGACACTTCAGCCAACATGAAAAGGGAAAGTAAGCAAGGACAAACTTGGCCACATTCCTATGGAAAACAAGAATTGATATTGCTAATGCTTATTGTAAGAACACTGCATGTTTACTTGTTGTCATAATGAAGCAACTTGAGTGAAGCAACTTCCACAAGTGACTAAGGAAGGTACTTACAGTAGTGGCCAAAATTGTGGAAACTTTTTGGGGAAAGTGTATTTTCTAAAACTAGCTAATAACGCCATCTTTTTTTTTGGAGTAGTACCATAAAATTATATATCAATGGAAAGATAATTTAATCAAGAATGTAATGCAATAACTTTTATGAAGGATTTGCTATTAGAATAGCAGTTACAGTATAAAGAAGAAAAGTAAACACGTAGAAAAAATGAGATATACAAAAATTATCACGTCAGTTAATACTTAGTTGGGTAAACTTTAGCATGAATTACGGCCTTACAACGTCTTCCCATGGAGTGAACTAAGTCTTTTAGTTCTGCAGCTGTTTGTTTGTTTGTTTTAATTTGATTTATATGCCGCCCTTCTCCGGAGACTCAGGGCGGCTTACAATGCGCTAAGCAATACCCTTCATACTTTTGTATATTTATACAAAGTCAGTTTATTGCCCCCACAAACTGGGTCCTCAATTTACCTACCTTAGAAAGGATGGAAGGCTGAGTCAACCTTGAGCCTTGGTGAGATTCGAACCTGCAATAATTGCAGGCAGCTGATGTTAATAACAGGGCTTTAGACCACTGTACTATCCAAGGCTCTTGAATGTGAAATCAAGATTGAATTATTGCTTCTATTAACTGGGTTTTATTGCTGGGTCACTTTGGACTAACAAGTTTCTTTAGTCAGCTCCATAGATTTTTCAATTGGGTTAAGGTCTGGGCTATTCCCAGGCCATTCCAGCAGTGGAATATGATTATCTTGAAACTTTAAAACAAAAAAGTGGTGTTATTAGCCATCAAACTTCAAAAATACCCTTTTCCCAAAAGGTTTCCACAATTTTGGTCACTACTGTAAGATGGATGATGCTTCCTAAGTTTGAAAGAGTCGGCTGCTTTGAAAAACTGCAGGTACCTGTGCTGCCTTCACTAGGGAGAAGGCAGCACAGCAGAGTTGCCAATAAAGCTACAACCTTGACACAAGTAGTGTGGGAAGAGATGGGAGAAGATGGAAGAAACATGTGTTGGAAGCTCTGCAGCCACCAGCAGAGTAAAGCAGCCAAATAAAAGAAGATGTTTCTCTTTCAAAGGGTGTGAATAGTCCAAAGGAAAAGAAGTATAGAACTGCAGCAAAGAAAAGTGCAAGTATAAAAGCACAATGCAGAAAATCGTAAGTACCTTCCATGCTGGCCAATAATAGAGAAGGAAAAAGCAGAAGAAATTCAAAAGAAAGGAATTAAGGCAGAGCAGTGTTTGTACAAAGAAAGCCTTGTTCTATAATATTATCACTATAGCATGTAATATAGTAATACTAAGTGAATAGTACTTGTAATTGTTATAATTACTAGTGTAGTAATATAGAAATCATAACAATAGACTATAGAATTAAGGCAATAGAAAACAATTATAGTTTTGTATGTTTTACATTTCTCTTTTATACATAGGGCAAGTTGGATGGAAAGGGATGTAATAAAATGGAAAAAAATGTAATTGAACTTAATGCTGTGACTCTATCACTTTCCATTACTGGATGAAGCAATTGAGACAGGCATGGACAGAGTTTACTCTAATTATAGCAGACTTCCATAAATACTACCATTGCAAATTGACCTGGAACAGAAGAACAGGTATACAATGACACAAAATCTAAATGATCACAGATGACACTATTTGTATTCTTGATCATTGATGTTTTTTTATGGTGCTTGGGTGATTGATTATGTTTTTTATTTTGCCTTATGTTATCCCTTACTGGAGACATTTTATTGACTCCTAAATTATAATCATCATGCTATTGTTGACTTCTGAGAGTCTGATTCAATTGCCACGGTATACACATTTGAAAAGTAAATAAATAAATAAAAAATGATTTCGTGTACAAATCTAAAAAGTCATTTAGAAAGAATTCTGGCAACTATTACATATAAATGTGAGTTCTAATTATAATACAATGTTCAAATCCCTTTTTCTCTTTCTTGTGTTCATTCTATATAAAAGGCTAAAAGTATGAGGTACTATTTCCAACTCTTTCTTGTTTTTCAATATGTTTGTTTAGGACCACATAATTCTTTGTATTTTAAAATGATATTTCACTATATGGATGAGATTTAGAGTGATCTGCATGTTTCTTGTTTATAGTGACTTTTCAGAATTAATCTCCAGTGCTGCTACTAGTATAATTGTGTTCTGTTTTATCTCTTTTACTGTCTTCCAAAGATTTGGGAAGGCCTGAATATTAATGAAAAGAGATACATTCCTTACAACATTTTATTTCTAAACATACATTTTTCATTTATGACATTGTATAAATTAAAATCCTACTGCCAGATTCTAATTCTCTATCTTAAGTCATTGTCTCCATCTTGGCAACCAAAACTCTGTAAATATTGTTCCCTTGAAAAATTACTTCCGGACCTTTGAATGTTATTGCATTCTAATAAAGCTATTGTACTGTATCACTTGCCTTGCATTTCTTGTTAAAAGTAAGACTAACTCACTTTTAATGAACTGGTTGTGAGGTTATTATATTTTTCTTTATCATGAGTTTAATCATCTAAAAGTTAGCATAGTAAAATAAACATTGAATCAGCTTCCTTCCTTTAAAATTGTTAATTTAGGTACCTATGTAGGTTTGATTTCTTGCAAACAACCATTTATTTCTCCATTGGAAACGGTTGCCTTCTGGGAGGTCCTTCTAAGAGAAGTAAGAGAGGTAAAGGGAGAGGAGAGAAACACAGCTCTGGTAGTTGATAGTAGTTTTCTCATTTTCTCTTTAAGTTGAAATTGCAGAGTTTGCGTTTAGTTTTGTTTTAGCTTTTTCACTGAATGTGGTTTCTCTCTTCATCTCATGCAACATCTGCAAGGACTTTCAAAATTCAGAAATCAAACAGCTCACATCTGTCATCTGTACGCCGATGATACTCAGCTGTACATCTCCACCCCAGACCACCCCAATGATGCCCTTGATGTGATGTCCCGCTGCCTGGAGGCCGTGCGGGTCTGGATGGGGAGGAACAGGCTCAGACTCAACCCTTCCAAGACAGAGTGGCTGTGGCTCCCAGCGTCCCGATATAGTCAGCTGTGCCATCACTGCCTATTGGGGGTGAATCACTGCCCCCTACAGAGAGGGCTCGCAATCTGAGTGTCTTCCTGGATGCACGGCTGTCTTTAGAAGAGCATATAATGGCTGTGGCCAGGGGGTCCTTTTATCAGGTCCGCCTGATTCGCCAGTTGCAGCACTTTCTGGATTGGGATGCCCTGTGCACGGTCACTCACGCCCTTGTCACCTCCCGGTTGGACTATTGTAATGCTCTCTACATGGGACTCCCCTTGAAGAGCACTCGGAGGCTCCAACTGATCCAGAATGCGGCCACACAGGTGGTTATGGGTGCAACCCGATGTGCCCACGTGACACCCCTCCTGCGCGAGCTGCACTAGCTTCCAGTGGTTTTCCGGGTGCGATTCAAGGTGTTGGTCACCACCTTTAAAGCGCTCCATGGCATAGGACCCAGGTACCTTCGAGACCGCCTTCTGCCACCAATAGCCTCCAACCGGCCAGTTCGCTCCCACAGAGAGGGTCTCCTCAGGGTGCCATCGGCCAAGTTATGTTGGCTGGCAACACCCAGGGGGAGGGCCTTCTCTGTGGGAGCCCCAGCCCTGTGGAATGAACTGCCCCTGGAAATGCGTAAGATCTCCGACCTCCAGGTGTTTCGCTGTGCCCTTAAGACCCTGTTGTTCCATCAGGCTGGGCTATCAATGTAATTTTAATTGAGTGTTTTAAATTTTGGGGTTTTAAAGTGAGCCAAAATTATTTAAAAATTTTAAATTATTTTAATTGATGTCTGTTTTGTGCTTTTAATAGGCTGTACACCGCCCTGAGTCCTTCGGGAGAAGGGCGGTATAGAAATAAAATTATTATTATTATTATTCTCCTTTTCCAGATTTTTTTTCAGATCCTCCTTTTCCAGATTTTTTTTCCAGATCCACAACAGATGGTCACATCTCTCTGAGCCTAAAATGTGGAGGTTCTCCCAATGAAGAGTTGTGCATTTTGATTGAAATTTTAGAGTGGGGAACAGTGTTTCTGCAATTGTGGGTGCAAAATACAAGAATCCCTTATCACCAAATTGTCTGGTTATTTATATTTGTAAATGTATCTAGATCTTTGATCTAAAATAATACTGGGAGTAAATAAAACCAAGGTATGACCCCTTTAAATATTGTAGAATAGAATATGATTAATAATTAAAATAAACATTCCTGTCTGTGGGGGAGGTAAGGCGAGGTCAGAGAGATATATATCCCACTATTTTTCTATATGCATCAAATAATTGCATGTATATCTTGATCAGGTGAGGGTTGATGCTATTTTTGTCAGAATGATGAAAGTAGTGGGAGTTACAGAATCAACTGAAAATAAAGAGTGAATAAAATGATAATCCTTAGAGGTTACTCTATTCTTGTCAAGATGTCCTTGAGGGTTTCTCATTCAAAATCTTACATTCTTTCACATCTGTGACCCACAGAGGATGCTGGGCCTGGATCATCCTTTGCAATATTCAGGACTCAACCTCTGAGAAAATATCTTAGAGAACATCCAGAGTTAGAAGGCATGGAGATGCAAGCTGTGTTGTAGGAAAAAGCTGCTTGGAGCTAATAGCCATTCTATTTAGTTAGACTTTGATAGGTTAACTTGGTGCTGAAGTCCAAGACTTAGGACCACACTGGTGCTGGATCCACATTTGTTTTCTGTTACATAATTTCTGATAATGGACTTCTTTTTGCCTAATTCTTGGATGTTACGAATATGATTAAGGATGGTTTAATGCTTATGCTTAACTGGTTAATAATTCTGGGACTGAATCTTTGTGCCCCTGTATTTTGATGAACACCAGCTGTTACTACCATAGTAACCTGAGTTATGACTGATGTTGCCTGTGGTTTGCTGGGGTGAACAAAAGATGGAGCTATATCCCCCTCCTGCTGTCCTAATTATTAGGGCTGTGCACCCTTCAAAAGTGACTGAGAAGCACTTTGCTCTTTGAATTGAGGGCAGCCCTCTTTGCTATCCACTTAAGCAGCCTAGTTTCTCTCCCCCCCCCACTCTCCTCTGATTTCTGTGTCAGCCTAAAAAATAGGTAGAGCTGTTTTAAGAAGTCCACTTAGCTGAACACAACAGTTTCTTTGTTTCAGGTTTTGTGTGAAATGTAAAAGAAAAAAAAAGAAAAAGAAAAAAGGATAGGCTGCTTCAATGCTAAATTCAATGCTTCAACAACCTTACATCCCTCCCCAAGATTTTACCATCAGCTTCATGTTGAAACTTGGTCCTCCTCATTTGCCCAAGTATGGTTCTTCTGTCCCCAATTTCAGGGTACAATCAGCTGCCAGAATCAGATCATTTTCTCAAATGCACAAAGGACCTTGTCAAAGATAGTGTGCAGTCTTTCCCAGTTAATTTTTACTTGCATTACATACAAGGTATTTCACCTATGAGCACCCAATCTGAAAAAAGGAAAGCCGATTTGCTAGTCTTTATATCTCTTTGATTTTTAAGATCAGAAGGATCACAGGCTCTTTTATACAACTCCAAGCTGAAACAGCTTCTGATCTTCTAATCTGTCTTGGAGACCTACTGCTACTGGGAACCGATGCCTGAAGCAGTGTCAGGGTGTCATGTCACAAAATATTGCTGCTCTGAGGCAAGTGCGTGACATAGCCACACACATACAAAAAAACAGTGAAATTGTGTTGTGATACTGTCTTGCCCCTCCAGTGGATGCTGCTGTTTGTTTTAATAGTGCAGTTCACATACATTAGTCGTAGCTCGTGAATGTCCAAGTGATAATGGTCATGAGCGCTTTTTGCCTTGGTGACATCAAGACTGGCTTATTGTCATATGCTGTGTAGAATGTTTGAGTGTCCCACTTCATTCAAAACTAAAATGTAAAATTCTTAATTCATGATGTTATCTTTATAAAGCTCACATTTTTCAAGTTCATTGATATCGAGTTTGTTTCATTAGAAATCATCAGTGGTGTTTAACAATTATTTCAGATGAATAGATAATGGAAGAGACATTCCTTTGAAAATTGTGATTCCTGGATTTCACAGTCTGGGACTTTGATGACTTGTCGCCTTCAAGGTCAGCTTGCTTTACCCCTCAGTTCATCAATGATGGCCTGATAGCCACATTGCGCTGTAATTTGTGAAAGATGTAACACACAAACATGCACGCACAGATAGATACAATCTCTAGTAGAGGGGCCCCCAACTTGTGGGTAGCGGCCCACTACTGGGTCATGACCTATTTGCAACCAGGCCATGTAAGTGGTGGGCTGGTGCATATTCAGGCATGCATGCACCCCACTTACATGAGGGGTGGGCACTGAACTCACAGCCCCACTCGACCCACTGCTCACACAAATGAAGCTGTGCACACACAGAGGTGCACCTACCCTTTGCACAAGACCATCCTCTCTCCCTGCCTGCCCCCTTCCCCATGTCAGGCTGCCAACCTGGAAAGCTTGGGAACTAGTATATTTTGCCAAATAATAAGTAGTACCAATAAGCTCCCTTCCTATTAGAAAAATTCTAAACTTTGTTTTTTTTTAATGTGACTATACAGTCTAATTAATAAAGATATAGGAGATAGCTATGCCATCTGCTCATCAGATCTTCAATAATAATGGGATAGAATACACACATGTACTCTGCAGTGACCACATCTGTTGCCTACAGATGTGCTTAAAGTTGCAATTTCTCTAGAAGTAACCATGATGCTCATCCACCTGTAATTCTAATATGTTTCCACCTCTATACAGTTCAGCACTTATTTTTTGCACTTACCAGGTATTAGACAGATGCTTTTTGTATGGCTTTTCTCACTCAAGCTGAATTTCACAGCATTTTCAATTACAAAGAATGGGGTCTTTTATTTTAATGTCAGGCAACATAATTAACGGGCGCTAAGAAGCTCTTTTCATATTCCATTGAAATACAGGGAAAATTTGCAAGATGTCACTGCCTTTATATTGCTTTGCCTTCAAATTAGAAAAATGAGCTGATAAAAGCATAGCCAGACAGTTGGCAATAAACCAGTCTTGCTATAATTAAAGAAATAATGACTCTGAGAGGATGTGAATTACTTCGGTATTATGCAATCACCAGTCAAGTGCCTTTGTTCCAGAGGATCAGCGTTTGGGTTAAAACCAGAGTGCTCTGACATTCTGCTTACTGTCCTTCCCCTGACTTCAAAAAACACAAATTTATGCAGTCTTTGAAACTGCAGTGAATGAGGCTGAGAAGTGAATGCCTATGCTAGCTAAAGTATGTTTTTCAAGACAAATGGTTTCTATTGTAGTCTTATATTCCTAAACAGGAATATAACTAGTACAGTTACATATAATAGAATTTAACTACTGTATGTAACTAGATCCATCCATAAAGTCACTTAATTGGTAATCTTAAACATGGACTAAAGAGCATGTGTGTCCTGAGTGGAGAAATATATAATAATATATGTGGTGTGGAGAGCCCTATGCACCATGCACTGTCCTGTCTGTGGAGATTCTCAGTTATCCAGGCAGGGGTGGGTTTCACTTACCTTTACCACCAGTTTGCCACGCACACACGCTGTCTGCACATTCACTCAGCCTTCCGTGCATGCACTTTGTTCACTTGTGCGCCTTCTGCACATGCTCCCAGCCTCAAAAATGTGCCTAAATAGCACGACTTGGAGCCGGGGTGGGTGGGCGGAGCCACCCACGATCGCCGCTACTGGTTCACCTGAACTGGTGTGAACCGGCTGAATACCACCTCTGCATCCAGGTCATAGTTGTCTCAAAGGTGTTTTTTTCTTCAAAAGGCAACTGGACTGGTTTTTTTTTTCTTGAGGAAGAAAGTCTCAGCTGTAAGTCTTCCAGTTTCAACAGCCAGTACCTATCCTTCCATCCCACTGTCATCACAACTAATAAAGCTTCTTGGATGAGAAGCAAAATGTTTTATTCTTCTTCCTCAAGGAAAAAAAAAACATAATAAGCCCAACCAGGCTTTTGAGCGCATAGCAATAAGGCCAAGCGCTTATTTCAGGATTCAAAAAAATATAAGACAGGGTCTTATTTTGGGGGAAACACGGTATGACTTCCAGTTCCAAATACAGCCATTTAAACAAGGGTGCAACCTTCCCCTATTAGATGTGCTCTTTAATTTCCTGATGGATACTGGCTTATTGTCAGTGTTTGATTGGTTTTTTCCCCCAACAGATATAAGCCATATAGCAAGAGCAGTCTGTTTTCATTTCCACCTATGCTGTAGGAACTCCATCTGTTGAAAACAAGCAGTAGATGACAGTCCTGGAAAATTTACATCTGTTGAGTTCCAAAGAATTCGAAGCCACTGAATGACTGAACAAGAGACTCTGTGTTTGATTTCCCGATATTCAATCAAGAACTTTGCCAATGAAATATATCTGGGGATGGGCAGGAGAATTCATTTCTCTGAGGAATGATGTTCTGTTCAATAGAATTCATATCAACAGACACTATTTTCACTCAGAATTTCTTCACAATAAAATAAAAAAATTAATAGAATAAATAAAATAGACATAAAGGTAAAAGTAAAGGTTCCCCTCGCACATATGTTCTAGTCGTTCCCAACTCTAGGGGGTGATGCTCATCTCAAAGCCGAAGAGCCAGCGCTGTCCAAAGACGTCTCTGTGGTCATGGTGGCCGGCATGACTAAATGCCAAAGGCACACGGAACGCTGTTACTTTCCCACCAAAGGTGGTCCTTATTTTTCTACTTGCATTTTTATGTGCTTTTGAACTGCTAGGTTGGCAGAAGCAGGGACAAGTACCGGGAGATCACCCCATTATGCAGCACTAGGGATTTGAACCGCTGAACTGCTGATCTTTCAATTGACAAGCTCAGCATCTTAGCCACTGAGCCACCACATCCTTTTTAACTTACTATATTTTCCTGGTAACAGTCAAGAACATGTTACTCCTCTTAGTTGACAATTGCCAAATACTGTATATCTAGAAGACACTACATAACCATCAGATACCTAACTGGTTAGCAATCTTGTTAACTTTAATCCTTCCATGGATGTTTGTTTAAAACTTTTTAGTTATCTACAAAGGGTTTATTTATGAACCTTTTACAACTAACATGGCACATTATGTTCTTTGCTCCTGAGCAGCTGGCCCTAAGTACAAAATGTAACATTGGATTTTTTTTTATTTATGCTTTCTCCAAATACTTTTCATCCATAAAAACAGGATCCTAGGTAGTTTAGAAAAACAAAATCAAAAAATTAACAGGAAATGCTCACCTAATCACACTTCCAAATAGTTGGTTATTTTAATAACGATGATCTTGTAAGGTAAAGGCATTAGTAATATTTTATAAAGTCTGTATTTTTTTTATTTTCCATGACATATAAACTGTCATATATTTCCATACAGTGCTGATTTTCTTAACAGATGAACAGTTTTTATAACTAATAATCACCAGAGAAATTACAAAGAGAGAGAGAGAGAGAGATGTGACTTTAGTTAATGAGTAACAAATTTAGATTTATGAATATTGAAAAGAATACTTCAATTTCCTCTCTCAAACAATGTGTTGATCTAGGAAGTCTAAGACAGGAAACCATGATTTATATATGCCTTTGATTAAATCTCTCAGATATGAGAACTTGGCAAAACATTTTGTCATGATTCAAACAGTAAGCATTGGTTATATCAAATGTTGGTTTCCACTTAAATAATATTACCTGCGGCCAAAATACACAAAGAACAAGGCTCACAACTGCCTAGGGACTGTAAGGCAGCCTTTCATGTTAGTGACTTGGTGACTTACAGTAGAGTAATATTTAACTAAAATGTTACACCATGTGTTAGAGACATATTGCTAAACCAATTCTATATTATTGTAAGAGCAATCATCTAAGAGCAATTTAATGGACAAAACCCGTATTGCAGATAAGAATGAACTGGCAAACATACATAGAATTAATTAATATGCTTTATAGAATGCATCCCATTTAATTTATTCTAATAATCTAAATATTGGTTTGATTATCAGCAAAACTATACAAAATCTTCAGCTTGTTTGGATGTTCTAACTAGATGGGTACAATTGACTGAAGAATGGTACACTCCTTTTTTCCTCTTCCATGAAGAGGTTTACTCTCTTGCATTGGACATTTTCAAACATAAGTTGGATAGTCATCTAACAGGTATGGTGTAATGAATTTTGCAATGTGCATTGGATTGGACTTGATGACCTCCTGGGTCCCTTTCAACGCTATGATTTTCAATTGATTTTGATGGATGAATGTTGACCAGAGTCATAAACATTGGTTGGATGTACAATGTACCTTATGAATTATATCTGGATCTCATTCTTGGAGAAGGCCTCTGTACATTTACCACTATACCAGTGCAGATGACAATTAAGAAAGTTGAATTTATCTGGGGTGGGGGCGTACTTGAATTATACATGAGTGTATATTTGCCAGCATGTACCTCTGAAATGCAGTGAGTTTAAAATTACTTGTCACCGACTATGATCCTCCATCACTAAATTTCAAGCTAAAAATAATCCCTTGAACATGCAGTAGATACAATGCAGGTTTTACTCAGAGAATAGCACCTTTATCAAGACATTCAGAAGGGCTCTTTAGAATATGTGTTTGGTAATGCAGATAAGATTTTTCACTGTTAACAAATAAAGCCAGAAATAGTTAGGTTTTACTTCTACTCCATCTATGAATTATCTTTAAATAGAATTGAAAAGAAGAAAACTTTATTAAAATTATGTGAATGCTCTGGTGAGCAAAAATCAAATGTCAAAATTTTTACAGAAGTCTTTCAATGTTTTTTTTTTAAAAAAATATGGATCAGTTTAATGTTTCTCTCTTTAAAATATAGTGGTGTCAGCAGCTATTTTGAAGAAAAAAATGTCCAGAATCTAAAAAGCTGTTTTGATAAATCTTTTAAAAGTAGGAGAAAACATACCTGAGAAACCTTATCAAATGTTTGGTTTGGAGGGATGCTTTAGACATATCTTAAATGTGCTTTGGATTAGTTCAATAGGTGTGAATTAGATTTAATGAAATATCTTCCAAATTGGTTATTTGGCAGTGTCATCCAGATTACTGGGGGATAGTCTATGTTAAGATATTCTTAAATTTCAGACATCTTTAGGTTACCATCAGACTGTTCTGGAAACAAGTATTTCCTTTCATCCCACACCTTTGTTACAAAGAGACATGTTTCTTCTTGCAAAATTGTAACTCTTTAATTCTATTTGAGTTTCCAAGAATATCAGCTATTTTGCTTCTCCTATTTCAGGCTTTCTGTACTTCCTTCCTTTTTTCGATTTCCTTAGATATTTTTAGCTTCCCTTTTAGGACTTCGATAACTCTTTCAAGGTTGCTAATGTAACACAAATTTGTACAGCAATCTTCTTGCTCTTTTTAGAACATTCCGACATGAGATAATTTGGGAATATTATTACTCTAACTGGATTCCGTGTTATTTAGGGTATTTAATGAATTATGGGTCCTCTATGAACCTAGTAGGGAATCATAATCTTGTTAGGGCAATTTTTAAAAGGTGATGAGATTCCAATCATTGAGGCATCTAAACCAGCTTCAATGCTCAGCTGGTAAGGAGACACTTTAGAAATTTTTTATTCAGGTGAATATGAATCCTATGTCTATCCTTTGAAGGATGTATACTCCAAATCTAATTGATAAATAAAGAACAAAAAAAGGGCTTCAAAATTCTCCATTACAGATATTTATGCCTGGGGATGCTATATAGCCAGCAACTATTCTTCACAAATGTGAAATATGAATGCACAGGTGAGTTTATGTTAGGCAACAAAATTTCTGTAATCTTATTTTCCCTTCTTATATCTGAGCTGCACAAAGTGTTTATTCTTGTGTTATCCTCCCCTAGGAAATCAAAATGTGCTGACAAATCTGATGGAATCTTCGCTGCATAAGCAGTGAAATCTTGAATATATTTTTTTAGATTGTCAAGCTGAGTGAACTACAGTTTATTTCAACTCCCCAACATCTAATCCAAACAATCATTTTGTTAGGAAAGCTGATAATGGGATGAAATTGAGAGCAGCAGGAGGGTGAGACAATCTGCAAGATGGTGGCCATGGCCCACGACAAAGCCCCATCTATTTGGTACATGCTTTGACATTGCAAGCACATAGAAGAGAGGTGGAGCTTCAGTCATGACAAACTCGACGTGAATTTTGACTTTCTTCTATCACTGAGATGATGCCCACAAATGAAACTTGTACTAATCAGAGTGATGTACAATGTAATTTAAAGACTTTTGCAATCCCTGAGATTATCATTCCTGGCCTAACCTCTTTTAAATTGTTTTAAATTTTTAATTGGGTTTTATAACTGTGGTTTTAAATTGTTTTTTGGGCCATAGTATTTAATATATTTTAAAATGTTTTTAATGTTTGTATTACATGTATTTTATCTTGGCTGTTCACCACCCTGAGTCCTTTGGGAGTAGGGCGGTATATAAATTTAATAAATAAATAAATAAATAAATAAATAAATAAATAAATAAATAAATAATAATTCAATACATTTAAATTATTTTTTACTCCTTCTAGGGATCTTGGAAACTGCAGTTCTGCAACACAAGTAAAAGATCACCAGCTCAAAACCCTTAACAACCCTATAATTGGGTTTTCAAGGATTCTTGAATTATTTTAAAAATGACGTTTCTGTTATTTTCCCAAAGAGATAGTTGAAAGGGTCCTTTAAAAAAATTTAAATTCATGTTAGCTTTTATCTCAGTAAGGATTTAATATATCTACATATGCATAAGGCCTGTTGGATATACAGCCAAAACTTGTACCAATATTTATTCTTGAATTTAGAAGTTATGTGAATGAGCAGAATGTTAACGCAGAATATCAAAATGGATTATGTGATGGAAAGTTGACACTCGAACAGTACTGAGTCATCGGGTCAAGTCTGACTCAGCTTTATATCCTTACAAGGTTGGTAAAATGAGGACCCAGATTGTTGGGGGCAATATGCCAACTCTGTAAACCCCTTAGAGAGGCTATAAAGCACTCAGAAGTGGTATATAAGTCTAAGTGCTATTGGTATTTTCTCTTTGAGATTGAATTATTAAATATACATCAAGGCAACCATTTACAAATAATGTATACAAATAATATATAATCTCTTCATGATTTGATAAAATAAAGAGACTTTGATTTCAATTGCTTAGCACAGATATAGATATAAATTTCAAATGTTTATTCTTGTCTCTATTTTAAAGGTAGGCAGACTTGAATAGGCACTTTACTAATTTGAGTCCAGCTTCAGGTGTAATAAGAGAGGACCCTTATTATTATTCCATATAATTTTTATTTATTTATTTATTTATTTATTTTAGGAAATTTATATTGCACATGGTGACTCAAGGCGGCTTACAGGTTAAATATGATTATCCATTTTGCAGTCATTTTTCTCTGCTGTTGTATACAGATGATACAGCTACTGTTTTTGTATTGAAACTGATACGAGGTAGTAGGACTGTGAATGTTTCAAAAATTATTTGGAAGAGCTTTGGACCTCATACTGTTTGGACACATGCAAACTCTCTCCTGTTTTCTAAAGTAGATGACCTTTTCAGGTTTTCAAACTAGCTAAGGATGGAAAAAAGAGCTGCTGCCTTAAGGAATCCATTCATTAAAGTTAAATTTTAAAGCATCAGCATCTTTCCCCCCCACCCTCCCAGATTCTAGCTTTCTTTTATGCATTACTCAAGTGAGGACCACAGCATTTTTGTAGGAACAAAATGCAGAACTCCATGAAGAAACCACTAAGAAGCTATGAAAATATTGGAAAGCAACATTCATTTTAATTATTCTATTTGCTAATTGGCCTAGGCTACACAATCTTATGCAGTTAGTTAACAGTTTAAAAATTTTAGGAATCCAGTTTAATCAATGCTATAGTTGGCATTTGTAATCCAGAAGCCTCTTAACCCCTCAAGTGACTAAAGCGGTATTAATTTGTAACAGTTTAAGAAGAAGTAATTTAGGATTCCTTGAATTTAATATTTTGAAGGAAAATTGTACTTTAAAGGTAAACATGTGCAGCTGTGCAAATGCTCAATTGAAAATAATGAAGTTACTATATGATCATCTTATTTCCATAATGTAATTTTTGTTCTAACTGAACGCCAAATACAAAATTGCCCAAAATGAAATATTTGAAGTAAATTTCTAATAAACAAAAGTTGTCAAACTTGATTACTGAATCTTGAAATACAACTGAAAGGTTTGACTTTTTATTAGCTATGTTATTTTTAAATGATACCATTTTTTCTACTTTCATCTCCTCCTGCCCTTCCCCCTCCCCAAAGAGGAAAAAAAATGCCAACCTTTCCTATTTCAGTGAGGTTTCCACCAGTGGTGAAATGTAAAATTTGTTACTACCAGTTCTGTGGATGTGGCTTGATGGTGGTGGGGTAATGTGACTGGGTGGGCATGGCCAACTTTTTTTTTTTTTACTTTTAAAAGTATTTTTCTACAACCTCTTCAGCTGAAGAGGTTGTAGAAAAAAATGCTTTTAAAAGGCTCTGATGATCCCAGCTGAGTTGCCTGATTGTCAGAGGTTTTTAAAAGAAGAAAAAAAGCCTCTGATGATCAGGCAACTCAGCTGGGATCGTCAAAGCCTTTTTAAAGCATTTTTTCTACCAAAGGCTCTGACGATCAGGCAACTCAGCCGAAGAGGTTGCAGAAAAAATGCTTTTAAAAGGCTCTGACGATCCCAGCTGAGCCACGATCATCAGAGGCTTTTTTTTTTACTTTTAAAAGCATTTTTTTCGGCCGAAGAAAAAATGCTTTCAAAAGTAAAAAAAAAAGCCTCTGATGATCACGTGGCTCAGCTGGGCATTGGGGGGGATTTTTGCTACCAGTTCTCTGAACCGCCCGCCGCCTCCATCACTACTGGATTGGGCAATCTGGTCCGAGCTGGGAACATTTTACCCCTGGTTTCCACATTACTATATGCCTGCCTACTGACTTTTAGAAAGAGGGGAGGTTGAGTTGCAGTCCTGAACTTTTAAGTGCTGCTTAGATTTGGCCTACTCAGTTAATATATATCAAAGTATTTGTTAGTTTGATAGTCTGAGATGCTACAGTTCTGGGGATTCCAAACTATATCTGTTGTATATTTAAAGGGAAGATCTTTTGAAATATAAGTAATCTTCAATTTATGACCATTCATTCAATCACCGTTCAAAATTAAAATGGCACTGAATAAACGGTGGTTATTATTGTCCCTCGGAGTTCTGGCAATCCCAGGATCCTTATGGTCATGTGATCACAATCTGGGCTCTTGACTACCAGCTTGCATTTATGACTGGTTGTAAGTGCCCCATTATCACCTGCTCGTATCTATTGATTCAATAGCCACCAAAATCAACCCTGTCACACTCTTGGGGTCCCCTTCAGTCAGCACTTCTTTAGCACTTCAGTCAGCATTTCTTTAGGTTCTTCTTTAGCCACCCTGGGTGCCAGGAGGCAGTGCAACACCACCACTACCCTTCCTGAGAATCCTGCACCCTGTCAGAGTACGTGCCTTGCGAGTAGAAAGATGCTGACTCTGCAAGCCTCAGTATTGGCAAGTGGTGAGTATGGAAATCTTTAACTCAGTGGGGGCAGGATTTAAACTGCACTGGGACTTCCTTCAAGTGCTGGAGTAACTTTAGCATCTGGCTTTGTGTTTCATGAATTGCTGCTCTTGACTCGTACTTCATTTTGACCTTGGAGTGTTCCTGACCAAGTCTCTGGCTCGTGTATTTAATTATGGGCTGTCTGACTCAGATTAAGTGTTGTACCTTATGATTCTTGATGAACGTATCTTTTCTTCTATGTACACTGAGAGCATATGCACCAAGACAAATTCCTTGTGTGTCCAATCACACTTGGCCAATAAAAAATTCTATTCTATTCTGCCTTCTTCTCAGCCTGTAGTAAGCTAGCATGGACGCACACTCTTTCTCCTGCTTCTCCAACTCCTATTGTGTTGCCTCCCCCTGCCTAATCCTCCATCTTTCCAGATAAGACTTCCAGACATTTTTACAAGCTTTGTTGCAAATGTATTGGTCCTAAATGCTCTCCTCCTTCTATAGTCTATGTACTCCCACCCAACACCTATGCAAGCCTCATTCCCAAGCACTCACATTTTGCCTACACTTTGCTTGCTAATTTCATGGGCATTTTCTCTCTTCGCTGAAGTCAGGATACGAAACCCTCATATCATCATGCATCCTTGTACATCCTTCCTAATGCTCACTGCATCTCCCTTTCAGCCTTGTGCAGCCTCTTGTGGCATCAGTCACACGCCTGTATGCTGGCCTGCTTACAAGTCGCCTGAGACTTGCAATTCCCTACCGGCTTCCTCACTGTCTTATTATATGTAAGAACTCTGCACCATAAAGCCAATGGATTGAAAATGATTTTACAACACAAAATGGGATGCAACAATCATCAATTTGCACCTTCTGCAACCTGCTGCTCTCCAGATATGTTGGACTTTAGCATTTAGACAGGATGTCTAAGAATTACAAGCACGTATTGTAATGTCCAAGATCACTTATGATATTGAGCAAATTAATAGGACTGATTGGGAAGTACAGTTCTATGGTACTACTAAGAATCTCTTCTTACATATTTGGTTTTCAAGGTTGTTGATTGAAGCCATAACTGCTTATTGCTTTAAGACATAGTTTATAGAAACAGTATTGGTATCTACATAATTATTACAATAGCAAGTGAATAAGTTTGATTTTTAATTATATCATTTTTGATTTTTGGAAAAGTTTCTGTTGCAACCATTACCCTAAAACAACTATTGAGGATTCATATACATTGGTAGAAAACTCAGCCTGCGCTGCTTGTCATACAGCCTCCATCAGAAAAGCAAAAGCATTTCAGACTGTCAAAGAATTAGCTATTTGTAAATCTAATTTGGTATGCTTTCCACAGTCAGCCTCTTCAAAAATACTACACACCAAGAAAAACCAATTATAACACTTCAGAATAAATCAAGATTTGCTTGATTCTGCAACATGTAGTGCATGTATGTGAGCCATAGCTCCATCTTGGCATTAAATACAATGCAAAGTAGTGTATTTTTTCTCACAACAGAAGCTAATAAAGGTTCTGGAATTAATTCAGCAGACAAAGGAACAAAAACTTCAAATACAACACCAAACATAAATTCCAAACAGCAATGATATCAGAAATAAAAAATAAAAATTGTAGAATCTGTGTCCTTTTAGCAGTTGAGCTTTTGAATGAAGTTAACAGATTACTGCTTTTAAACATTTAAACATTTTTAAAATGTTTCAAAAGGTTCATCTGTTGTATTTTAAGAGAGGGTGATGAATGATTAAAATTTTTTATAGTTGTGAGGAAGGGAAAGATAAGGTGCTACAAAAGGGTTGAGTCTGTTTACAAAACATCTTTGGTAAAGGGCTCCATCTAAAATACTGATCAAAAATCAAATGAGCTTTACCGAATTTGAAGCGTCAGCAATAAGAGAAGATCTATGTTCCATGATCTATCAAGCATAGATCAGGCTGAAAATGGTCAGATAAATTGGAAGTTATTACATTAATGCCATTTTGTCCATCATGAGATGGCATCTACCAAGGCAAGGTCTTGTTACTAATCATGCACACATGCTCTCTAACTTCTGCATTTTCAGTATAAACGCTTGTCATATCTGCTTATTTTCTTTGTTCATTTGGGAATTTGTTTAAAATATATAACAAGCAGATGTTTTAAAAGACACTAATATCTAAAGTAGGATTGACAGCATATTAGGGATGGGGGAACCAGAACTCAGCCTTTTGATCTGCTTAAGAATTTTAAGAAGCCATCTAATGACTGGGAAAGGTTTTATGGATGAGACTAGAAACAGAAACCCCAGAGAGGTGAACAGCTCCTATTGTTACCCTAAATATCTTTAAAATCTGTTAAAAAGAAAGATCTGGAAATGGGAGTGAAGCTTCTTTTGCTTTCCAAGAGTGATCTAAGGCAATCAGTTAGCTTTGGTCATGCAATCACTGATAAGAAACATGCATATAATAATGTAATGAACAAAATATTGAGTGATAAACAAAACACATTTACCTCAGTGTTTCACCGTAAATTAAGGCAATGAGCCAAATGTGAAAATTTTATTTATTTATTTCTCTCCTGTCTTTATTATGTTTATAAATAGCTCAAGGTGGTGAATATTCATAATATTCCTTCCGCCTCCTATTTTTCGCACAAAAAAAATCCTTTGAGGTAGGTTGATCTCAGAGTCAATGACTTTCTTTAAAATATATATATATATATATTCAACATTTAAATCTTTAACAACCTTGTTACATTTTTTACAGCTTTCCAATACCGGCATCATTGATACTATCTATAACCAACTATATACACATACATTTTATATATTACTTACTAATTTCTATATTCACTACAATTTATACCTATCTATTACATAATAACTATTTCATTCCTCTATAATATCTTCTCTTATATTTATACGTTTATACATTAATTTTGGATTGTTTCTCCAACCAGTTATACCATCTATTCCATGTCTCATAATAAATTGTTTCCTCTCGGTCTTTTAATTCCATTGTTATTTTATCTATTTCTGCACATTCTAGTACCTTTTTTATGAGAGTCAATGATTTTCAAGGTCACCTGGTCGGTTTTCATGCTTAAGGTGGGACTAAAACTCACAGTCTCCTGGTTTCTTGTGTGGTGCCTTTTTGAATGAAAAATAGCCAATAACAGAGAATTTTTAAAATGTACATTCCTAGTTTCTGCCTCTTAAATTGAATGGGTAAACATTTGGTTTAATGCCATTATTTTATTTATAAAATGTATAAAGCTGCCCATCTCACCAAAGGCAATTCTGGGCAGTGCACAACATTACTCAAAACGCAGGTTGTCTATAGCCTGTATTTACACAGTGGCAAATTAGGCTTTTTGTTATAAAATGTAGGATACTGCCCAGGTCTTGACAACTGCAAAGAATCAGTTTTATGTTTGAATATTTCTTCTGACATTCTTTGGCCTAGTACATCCAGAAAATTGTCTCTAAAAGGAAACTGCAGTTGTTTTGCTTAGAGAACACAATGGCATGAATGTTACAGCAAAGTCTGTTGTGTTATTTTTCATTTGTTGTGTGGAAACCCAGAGCTTCATTTTTTCCCCATGTTTATTCGAATTCTGTTGATGTCATTATCAATAATGTACTGGCATGCAATGTTACAGTCGGGCCATAAATATAATACATGTATTAACATTCTATTGTAAGAAATATTAGCTTGCTGACAGTGTCATCTAATAAATGTGAGTCCAAAAGGATTGGTGTTTTCTTGCCATTATACTGATTTAGTTATAAACACTGAAGACATTTTAATAAACATGTCTGAATTGTTTATTTCCAGCCAAGGAAGTAAGCACTTGACATTCATTAGCCTGAATAGATGGGATCCCCCCACTGAAGTTTCACACAATATGGTTGTTTTTGCACCACATTGAATTCCCTATCATGAATGCCTTCTGGAAAGTTGCTTGAAATGGAAACTGACTGTTAAAAATGGCCAGATTTTTGCATGCAAATGTTGATCTTCATGGAAATAAAGATGTAAAGAAATAAAGATATATTATTTTATTTCAAAGAATATGTTTAATGAATGAAGGCGAATATATTATCCCAGGATAATATTGGAGGATCCAATCTGGGTCGGTCACTGGGACCAGAGGTTTACTCTTCTGAGCATTGGATTTGTGCTGGAGCCCATCATCAGGGAAGTTCTCTGAGTGTGCACACACTCAGCTAGAGAAAAGTTCCCTGAAGATAGGCTCCAGCATGAGTCCAAAAGCTCAGAAGGCTAAACCAGGGGTGAAATGTAAAATTTGTTACTACTGGTTTTGTGGGCATGGCTTGGGGGGGGGGGTAATGTGATTGGGTGGGCATGGCCAACTTTTTTCTTTCTTTTTTTTTACTTTTCAAAGCATTTTTTCTAATGCTTTGAAAAGCCTCTGCTGATCAGGCAACTCAGCTGGGATCGTCAGAGAGGCTTTTTAAAAAATGCTTTGAAAAGCCTCTGACAATCCCAGCTGAGCCGCGTGATCATCAGAGGCTTTTTTTTTTTACTTTTAAAAGCATTTTTTCATTGGAAGAGGTTGTAGAAAAAAATACTTTTAAATTTTTTTTTAAAAAGCCTCTGATGATTGGACAGCTCAGCTGGGCATGGAGGAGGGGGCGCACAGGGATTTTTGCTACCGGTTCTCCGAACCACCCTCCGCCATTGCTACAGGATCGGGCGATCCGGTCCAAACCAGGAGCATTTCACCCCTGGGCTAAACCTATGGTCCCAGTGACTGACCCAGATTGAATTCTGCAATACGTTTAACAAACATAAACAAATATCAAATTCTTAGCAAACTATGTGGAGGCCAAATACACAGCATTAAGCAGTCCCAAAGGTGCTTTTTCAAGAGGCAACTGGACATTTTTGTGTTTCTTTGAAGATGTTTCGCTTCTCATTCAAGAAACTTCTAGAGGTCTGACTGGATTTTCCCATCATCCAGTCAGAGCTGAAGAAGCTTCTTGGATGAGAAGTGAAACGTCTTCAAAGAAAAAAGAAGAATGTCCAGTTGCCTCTTGAAAAAGCACCTTTGGGACAACTGTGGCCTGGATGACTGAGAATCTCCATAGACATTTAGCATTAAGCAGTGTGACCCAACTCTCTGCAACCCCATGCAAACTAATTGAATATCTTATTGTCTTAATGTCACCAGTGTCTGCATGGGTGGTCAAGGACAAGACTTCTGGTAGTGCATTTTTTTGTATGTGCATTGATGTTACACATAAATACGAAGCATAGGATTTCAATCACATTGCCAGAGCTATCACCATGTCTTTTCTGACCATCCATGCAAAGGCTGGTAATCACCTTCCCCAACAATACAAATGACAGTGATAATTTATGTAGTATAAATATCCTGCCCTGAGTTGTCATACATTTGACTGGTTCATTTCTCTTTTTAAAAAAATGTTTTTTTGTAGATGCGATTTAGTGTTTTCAAAGAAAAACAGATTACAGATTATTTTTTTATTTTGGACAATAGTGAACGAAAGGCAAGGGAAGGGAAATCAAAGTAGTGAGATTTGGATTCCGGATTAAGTCAAATCTGAGAACCTAAATAAAACTTTTTAAAAAAATCACCACATCTATAATGGAAGCAAAACAGCTACAGGTAGTCTTCAACTTACAACAGTTCATTTAGTAACCGTTCAAAGTAACAATGGCACTGAAAAAAGTGACACGACCGTTTTTCACACTTACGACCTTTGCAGCATCCCCATGATCATGTGATCAAAATTTAGACACTTGGCAACTGGTTCATGCTTAAGACTATTGCTGTGTCCCAAGGTCACACAATCACCTTTTGCAACCTTCTGACAAGCAAGGTCAATGGGAAAGCCAGATTCGTTTTACAACCCATTCAATTCAATTTATTACAGTCATAGATCAGAGACCAGAACAAATAAAAACACTCAGTAAACATACAATTAAAAATTCTAGTATAAAATAATAAATAACAGCTGAAATCTATGATAAAATCCAGTCTGTACATTATACATGGTCTAATTATACTAAAATTACAATCGATAAACTGTGTGGGCCATAGTCAGTTTAATACTAAAAGGGAAAGAAATAAGCAGTGCAACGGGTTTGCCACATTTGTTGTATAAAATAGCTGTGGTGGATTAGTTTAACAACTACAGGGATTCACTTAACAGTTGTGGCAAGGAAAGTCATAAAATGAGCAAAACTCACTTAACAAATCTGTCATTTAACAACATAAATTTTGGGCTCAATTGTGTTTGTAAGTTGAGGATTACCTGTATTGCATATAATTGTCTCTGTTTAAGAAATTTTATTTCTTGGTTAGATCTTCTTAGATGCTGCTTCTATTTCATATTACTTTTGTAGCTCAATATTTTTATATTGTGTTTTCTGTTTCATATACATTACTTTCATATGCTGCCTTAAGTGTTTGTTGTTTAAATTAAGACATAAGCATTCCTTAATCAAATTAATATAATCCTTTTCGGATTGCCAGTTGATTTTTGGTAACTGGAGCTCTTGTCATGGAATCATGGTTGTTTTCTGGAGAATGTTTCTTGAATTGGAAACCAATTTGATTTTCTGTCTTAAAAATATTACGTATTTTTTGGAGTATAAGACGCACCTTAGTTTTTGGGGAGGTAAATAAGAAAAAAGCTGATTGGCAGGTGGATCGGCCTTCTGGAGTACCCCCAATCAGCTGTTCCCAGAGGTGAATTTTAGCAACAGGTTCCTTGGTTGTGAGCCATTGTTAAGCATTGCTTTTTTGGGGCTTTTTTTTTTCTGCCTCTGAAACTCCATTTCAGAAAAAACTTTTTTTCCTGCCTCTGAAAGCTTCCGAAACAGAGCTTCAGAAAAAAAGCTTCTGAAGCTCTGTTTGGGGGCTTCTTTTCTGAAGTTTCATTTCTGTTGCTTTTTTCAGCCTCTGAAACCTCCGTTTGAAAAGCTGGGTGGGGGTACATTCGGAGTATGAGACGCACTCTTTTTGGGGGGAAAAAGGTGCACCTTATACTCTGAAAAATATGGTAAGTCAGCTTGCTATGTTGTGCATAATTACATGAAATAATTATTTTAAAGGTACATTATGAAAATGCTTTGTATCTACGAAACAAGAGGCAATATATGTAATATATTATGTAATTGTAATTGTAAACCTGTAGAAGAGGTTAAGTATGTGTATATAATTAGTAAGTAGTAATGTATATTGAATACATAACAGACTTGTGTTACACTGTGTATGGCAGAGATATCGCCAAGATGGTTCTACCATGTCCAATTTTTTTTAACAATAAAGGTTTTTTATTTAAAAAAAAAAGAAAGAAAAGAAAATGCTTTGTATCCTGTGAAAGTATCTCCTGAAAGTATCCTCTGATACCAACCAGAATTGACATTGTGCATTGGATGAATACAGGATGCACAAAAATCTTTTACAGAAGAAATATATATACACTTTGTTGGATTCAATAGGGCAACGTGAAATCATTTTTCTCTTTAAAAAGTGATTGGAGCCTGAACTAGGATGCACATGACACATTTCATTGTAGAGGTGTCAGCTAGGATTTTGAAGCTCAGAAATAATATATATACAGAAAATATCTCGGAAGCACTATATAATCTAATAGGAAATTGTTCGCTGGTAGAACAACTATTTTGGACTATAGCTGTGAGCACACATAAATCAGCTTCCTGGTAAATGTATTGCAGTTGGGTGGAGACTTCCCTGATGAAGAATGGAGACTCCAAATAAAACTGTCAACCTGTCAGGTATTAACTCGGCACTGATGCATTCCCTCTTTTTTTTTATTTCTAAACAGGTCTGCACACGAATGCATAAAGTGCCTTTATTGGGAACTTCTGGCAAGAGATGAAATGTTATTTCTACTTTCTTGATACTGACCATTTGGGTATTCTTCCCAGATTCTTCTAATGCTGACTTAAAAGGAATTAGAAAGGAGTGCTCTATTTCATTGTCTACTTATTAGCTAAACAAATGTTCTCTATCTACAGGGCAGTTTTGAAGCTCAAGGACTGAGAAAAAGCAAAGACAATTAATAGAAGCAATGCCAGTGCATTTCAGAAGAATGTGCTAGGTGAAAATCTTTCCCAATATCGGTAGCAAATCCCAACACTGACTGGGTATTGTGCTCAAACTTTCATACTGATAGATTGTATTTTCCCAACATTGGTGTCTTTCATGGGCGCTGTGAAATTCTCTGACTTGGGAAGGTAAATGACAGCTGATATAAAGAAAGCCATTTTTAGATTTATTTTGCATAACTCATTGCACAGAAAAGTATCGAATGGAACACTTAGCAATGATCATCAGAAAGGGATTTAGAAGTGGAAACATTGGCAATTACTTATTTTCTATAAATTTATAAATAAATATTTATTTTCTATAAATAGGTCTATTCAATAATGTAGAGAGCTTCATTTTTTGACCACCTAAAACTAATTTTGTAAAAATATTAAATTCATGTTAATTCACTCTATTTTCATACAGATAGTATTTGCTAACCAACCACAACGGGGACTGGTAGCTCTGTCACTAAGTACAGTGGTTGCTAAATGGAAAAATAATGTGACCGTAATGGATTTACAACCTCACTTCCATTTCCATTGTTAAGCAAATAATTATGGTTGTTAAGCATAAGTCATCACATGACTGTGACATGCAACTTCACTTCCACATTCTCCATTAATTATGCTTTTTGGAAGCCAATTCTGAAAGACACAAATGGTGATCATGTGACCAGGATATGCTGCAACAGTTGTAAATGCGAGTATTGTTTGCAAAACTGGTTTTTTTTTCCAACCATGTAACTTCGAACGGTTACCAAACAAAGTTGGACTACTTGTGTATTCATATACATACGTTATGTCTCAGTTTTCATAAAGTGTCTGGGACAGATTGCTTGGGGCTGAGATATATGGACCATGATGGCTGCTAATAGATTTTTTTTGTCTGTGATGCATCCTCATCAGAAAGTCCTTTAGTCAATTCTGTCAAATGCTTGATTGTAAATAGCAGAAAAACAACTGATAATTCTTAAAGCACAGGATTTACATTTCTGGAAAAATAATATATTCTTACCTAATGGGATTGCGAAGGACTATTTTCAAAACTTCAGTGAGACTAAATTCTCAGCATATCAGTCTCTGGTGTTTGAAATATAAATGGTTTGTCCTTGTAAAAGTCCAGCTTTCATATAATGAAAGAAAAATATACACATTTTTGACCCAAGAGCATGTTTACAAATGCATGGATCACACCTTTGGCAGCTTTTGAGGTAGAAGTATTATTTATCCAGTTGGAATGTACAATTCTCAATTTTCCTATCAGCTATCATCAACACCTAAAGTGCTCCATTATAAATAAGATGACCTTGAACTTTAATTTTGCACGATACTTCATTCTTATTTTTCCTGTGCTTTTTAAATTTCATGCATACTGATGAAATTTTATAAAGATAAAGTTTCTCCTGTCCAGTCATGTTCGACCTTAGGGGATGGTGCTCATCTCTGTTTCTTAGCCAAGGAAGCCATTGGTGTCCAAAAACATTTTCTGTGGTCATGTGACCAATATGATTATATGTTATATCACATGGAATGCTGTTATTTTCCCACCAAAGTGGTACCTATTTATCTACTTGCATTTTCACACTTTCAAACTGCTAGGTTGGCAGGAGCTGTGGCAAGTAATGGAAGCTCACCCCATTGTGCAGTGCTTGGGTCTCGAACCTGGGCTATTTGCTTTCCAGCTGACTAATGTGGCATCTTTAACCACTGAGCCATCACACTCCATGATGAAATTTTATACTGAACTTTCCTACTTCCTTACCAGACAAAATGCTTATGGGTACAGCCAGCCCCTTTAGCATTCTTTCTACATTAAAATGCCACAGAGAAGCTATGAAACATTGGAAGATACCTGCAGGAAAAAAATTCCATAGATTAAAATAGATTAAAAATAGTCAACAGGGATAGTCAACAAGAATAGTCAACAGGGAATGAGAGTTTCTGTTAGTACATTGGTAATGTGGCAGAAAAAGAAGTATGTTTTTTGTTAATCATTCATGCCTCAATTCTTCTGGTACAACTGGGACATTTCATATTATTGTATCAAATTTCACTTAATGAAAGAACTGAAATGCATTTGCCATAGTCTCCTTTTCTCATGTGTGTCCATCTCCCCCTGCCCTCCCCCACTCTGGCTTCTTCTATAATTTGCTAAATTAGAAAAGCAATTATGTACTTGCTCCTTGTACATTACTGACTCTCCCTTCAAAGTTAGCTATTATTCTTTTCTAAAATAGTTCCACTGAAGTATTATGATTTACCACTTATTTATCCTGTTTAGTTCACACATTAACAGTGCCATCCAAAACTTGTTTACTTAGAAGTAGGGCCATTTTTTAAATAATCTCTGATAATTGTAAAAACACAATTTCTATTATATTTCTATTTTTCTGGCCATGCTTATTTATATGGATTTAATAATTGTAATGTAGCAGGAGTGCGGGGGGGGGGCTCATGTGAGTAGGATGCTGGGTTGGAGGTTAGCAAGACGGTGTTTGAGATTTGAGCACTGTTGCTTAGTGGGGTGAGCTTCTGTCACTTGCTCCAGCTCCTTTGTGTGGACATGAAAGGAGCCCGCACAGGCATTCCCGAGGCAATGGTAATGTCACCACCTAGTCCTTTCAACCCGGAAGTGCCTTAAATGCTGCTTCTGTTACAAATGGGATGGAGAATTTGTAATGTAGTATTGATTGGTGAATTTTATTGCACTCTGCTTTGGGGTTAGATATTAAAGCAAAAGTGCAAAAATGGATATTAAGATACAGAGAAAATTACTTCTGTTTCTGCTTCCTAAAATCATGTGACTCTAAGTAGAGATGGGAAAATTTCCACTTATACATTGTTTGAGTCCAGTGATTTCAATATAGTACACATTTCAGAATTATCTTTAGTTATCATAATTATTTTCCAGGGAAACATGACATGTTCCTCAGTTATCTCCTCAGAGTAACTCAGTAGGTCAGATTAGATTGAAATGTCCGAACATCTTCCTGTAAGCTTCAGATCTTGACTCTGCTCTCCCACGACCAAGTGAAGCTATTTCATCAAAAGGGAATGTATGTCTTAACAAGCGAGTCAATGTTAGCACAAGATTAAGAAGCTACTGTAAAGAAAAGTCCTGATGATAAGATTTGGGCAGGATAATCTTTTTAATGTCTTTGAATTATTCAGTTAACACTGAGAAACTTTCCAAACTAAGTAAATGTTTATATTTCTTTTTAATTTTACAAGGAAATTTTGAAGTGTCATGGTGTTTTTTTTATCTCAATATTTTTTTTAAAAAATTATTGATGTGGGAATATCAATCTTTCCTGCAAAACTGTCTAAATATTTTAAACATTTCCCACAGTAAATGTTGAAACCTCAGTAAACAAGTCCCACAGTAAATGTTGAAACCTCAGGGTCAATATTTAAGACTTGCCATGGAAATAAGGCAGAACATCAGGGAGTAGAGAATCTGCCAGACTCAAAGAAGCTAAAAATTGTGCAAGCTAGAATGGTAAGCCACTCAGTGTCACTTGGCTGAGATGGGCAGCTATAGAAATTGAATAAAATAAAATGTGGTCAGTGAGAAATTGTCTCAAGTTGGGTTGGAGGACATCAAGCATATCTCGCCCTGGCTTCTTCTCTGTATTTCTTCTCCTCTTCAAACTTATGTTGCTCTTAATCTGTCCTGCCATTTCTTTCTTATATTCTTAGACTTATAGAAAAGGTATTTGTCCAGTGAGTTAATTTCAGCTTAGTTGCTTTGAATTTAGCTATGATGGTATAGTCAGTGCCAATCTGCCAGATATCTTAGTTAGTTGGCTACTTTGGGTTCTTTCAAGACTTCACAAATAGAAGACAAAATGGGGGTGAGAATAGAGTGCACATAAGCCAAGTCAACACTATCCAATGTTATAAATATAAAGAGCTAATAATAATTTATAACTTCAGCAACTTCTTAGGTGGCTTGCAACATCTGTTCCACAATTATACTGAAGTGTACATTATGTCTCTAGTACACTATCTTTCCAATATCATATGCAGTTCTAGCTACTATAAAGTCTGCCTGGAATTTTGCAAAAAGACTGGGAACTCACACAGCAGTGAAAATTTATACAATAACTTATTTTGTTTTTCCCAAAATAAGACATCCCCTGATAAGAAGCCCAATCAGGCTTTTGAGCGCATGGCAGTAAGGCCAAGTGCTTATTTCAGTGTTCAAAAAAATATAAGACAGTCTTATTTTCAGGAAAACATGGTATCTATAATAGCATTCAATCACTGCTAAAAGCAAAAGGCCTGCTCAATGCTGCAACATTTCAATAATTTTTTTTTAAAAAGTAAACAGTCAACTATATGCAGTCTAGAAAAAAATTAATCAGAATAAAGTTGGAAGGGACTTTGGAGGTCTTCTAGTCGAAGTCCCTGCTCAAGCAGGAGACTCTATACCCATGATGGCGAACCTATGGCACGGGTGCCACAGGTGGCATGTGAAGCCATATCAGTGGGCACGCGAGCTCAGCTCCAGCACGCATGTGTGCACCAACCAGCTGATTTCCGGGCCTTCTGGGCCCACCAGAAGTCAGGAAACACACTGTTTCCCACCTCCGGAGGGCCTCTGGGGACGTGGGGAAGGCCATTTTTGCCCTCCCCAGGCTCCTAGAAAGGCTCTGGAGCCTGGGGAGAGCAAAAAATGAGCCTACCAGGCCCACCATGCCATCGCATGCCAAAAGTGGGGGGAGCACGGGGTAGGGCAGAGCGCATAGAATTATGGATGTGGGCACACGTGCGTGTGACCCCACCACGCTCCTCCCGCTTTTGGCACGTGATGGCAAAAAGGTTAGCCATCACTGCTCTATACCATTTCAGACAAGTGACTGTCTTAAGTCTCGTCTTAAAAACCTCCAGTGATGAAGCACCTACAACTTCTTCTTTTTTAATCCATAGTTTTTATTAGTTTATAATATAACATACAAAGAGAATACAAAAGCAAATATTAGGGAAATTAGGAAAGGAAAAGAAAAACTTCTGATGGCAAGCTGTTCTAATGGTTAATTATCCTCACTGTTAGGAAGTTTCTTCTTAATTTCAGGTTGCTTCTCCTCTTGATTAGTTTCCATCCATTGTTTCTTGTACTGGTCTCTGGTGCTTTGGAAAATATTGACCCCTCCTCTTTGTGACAACCTCTCAAATACTGGTATACTGATATCATGTCCCCCGAGTTCTTATTTTCTCTAGACTAGCCAAAACCAAATCCTGCAACTGTTCTTCATATATTTTAGTCTCCAAGCCTTTAATCATCTTAGTTGCTCTTCTTTGCACTTTTTCCAAAGTCTCAACATCTTTTTTGTAGTATGGTGACAAAAATTGATTGTAGTATTCCAGGTGTGGTCTTCCTAGGGTTTTGTAAAGTAGCACTAATACTCAGTGGTGGGTTCCAACCGGTGTTACCACTGGTTCTCTTTGCGCACGTGCTTTGCGCGTGATCGCTGCATGGATACTTGGTTCACTCACATACGTGCTGAACTTGCACTCCGTGCAAGCGCATTAGATTTCTGCCCAGCTGAATCCACTCTGCACAGTAATCCACTCTGCCGCACCTATCAGCTGGGCTAAAAAATGACAAATAAAGGTAGGTATAACGCGGAGGCGGGCAGCTCACAGTCATAGAGAACCGGTTCGCTAACATCACATCATTATCATTACCGGCTCGCCCAAACCGGGCCAAACTGGGAGCAACCCACCACTGCTAATACTTCATGTGATCTTGATTCTATGCCTCTGTTTAAACAATCCAGGATTGTATTAGCTTTTTTGGCTACTGCTTCACATTGCTGGCTCATATTCAAATGATCATCCACTAGGACTCCAAGGTCCCTCTCACAGTTACTGTTTTTGAGCCAGGTCTTGCCTAATCTGTACTTATACCTTTGATTTTTCCTGCCTAAATGTAAAACCTTGCTTTTCTCCGCATTAAATTTCATTTTGTTGGATAAGGCCCATTGTTCATGTCTATCAAGATCTTTTTGGATCTGGAGCTTGTCTTCTGGGGTGTTGGCTATTCCTGCCAGTTTAGTGTCATGTACAAATTTGATGAGTTCCCTTTCTAAAAATGATCAGATGATCATTTCTCCAGAAATTATCTGTGCCAACTAGTTTAATAAGATGGCTTCTGCAGCCATCAATTTATACAAATTTCTAATTATTCTGGCCATTCAGAAGTTGTTGCACTGAATGTACAGCCAATCAGAGCAATACACCTTCTTGCCACTTCATCCTTATTACATGCATGAAAGAAATAATCAGGATTTGTTTCATGTTCTGCCATATATATTTCCTTTAACAAAATACTATGTAACAAGTTGGTGGGAGAAGACGATGGGGAGGTTTGGATGCATGGGGAAAAGTGGCTAAAGGAAATTAGTGAACAAGGAAGTGGAAGGGGAAATGGTAGCAAAGGTGAATTAAACATGGTAGTTAAAGGTGGCCTTCTCTAGAATCACTGCTGGGGCCTCTCAAATTGCAACTGCCAAATTGTCCACTGCAGGAAAGTCATGATCATAGGAACCAGGAATTAATGGAGGGCTAATATAAAATAAGTTGCTGCCAGAGGCAAAATTACAGAAACATATCCCAACTAAACCACATTGGTTAATCTCAGTGTTTATTTTAGTTTACAGAGTTTTCTTTAAAAACTCTGCAGGGTATTATACATTCCAAAAGTACTGTTTAAATGAAAATACCAATATTCTTTGCAAACCAACAGAGATCCAAGTGTAGATAGTCAAACCATCCCAGCCTGAAAGGAATTATAGCACCACACATTTGCAGGACACCAGGGTGGGAAGACAATTTTAAAGTGAAGATTTTGAGCTATTCCCCTTAGTTAGGATGTGAGTAATGTGAGATTTGTTTCCTTAGGGAAACCCTGCTTTTAAAAGCTTTGTGATGTTTAGATCACAGATGTTTTAGATCAATTATGTTCTGCAAGTCAATTGAGCTGTGACTGCTGTCATGAATTAATGTATGCATGATTTGAAGGTGAATCCATTCTAATTACCTGGCCATATTTGCAATGTATATAAAAACCACCTTGTTTAGCATATTATACTTCTTAAAATACTGCATTATGTTGGTCAAATTATAGGCTTATTTCTCTATTATATATTACTTACTGTAATCAATGACCAAGCTCTCAAATTGTATCTATGAGTCAAGAACTGACATTTGAGCAGAATTTCAAATCAAACAAAAGGAAGTTGGATGCTTTGATACAAAAGTCTTTTTTCTCAGCAGATTAATGTGCCTGCCTGTGGTTATTTACCAATAAGAGGAGAATCCTTTTCTAATGCTCATGGCATATCTCTAGACAAGTCTTTTTCAATCTTGAAAAGTTGCTTGCTGGAAAATTCAGAGGGTTGAAGCTACACATCTTAAAATTGTCAAGGTTGAGCAACACTCTTCTAATTTAACAAATCCCAGATTAAGAAGGACTTCTGAGGTTTGAGATTTGATGAGTTGAACTTAATACTCCTACATGAACATTTGGAAAAAGGTTGGAGAAAGTTATTGAACTCCATCTACCCTCAGGTCTAGTTAGCATGGCCATGCTGAGGGAATCATAAACATTACAATCTGACAATATCTAGAGGGATACATGTTGCCTCTCTCTGGTCTGAAAAATTGCTTCCAGTATGGCTAAACAGTATTTAATTAAAAACTGCTCAGTTCATTACTGATAGGATAGGAATGTCCTTATTTCAGAGGTGGGTTTCAGCAGGTTCTGACCAGTTCTGGAGAACCAGTAGTGGAAATTTTGAGTAGTTTGGAGAACCGGTTGCAGAAATTTTGAGTAGTTCGGAGAACTGGTAAATACCACCTCTGACTGGCTCCGCCCCCATCTATTCTCTGCCTGCCGAGTCCCAGCTGATCAGGAGAAAATGGGGATTTTGCAGTAACCTTCCCCTGGAGTGGGGAGGGAATAGAGATTTTACAGTATCCTTCCCCTGCCATGCCCACCAAGCCATGCCCACCAAGCCACACCCCACAGAACTGGTAGTAAAAAAATTTGAAACCTACCACCGTCTTATTTATATTGAACAATCTTCTCTTTGAAAATGTAGGTAGACCATGTTAACTGTTCTTGTGTAGCTATGAATGATAATTAGACTTTGGTATGTGCATACAAGTTTTCACAAATTTGCCATTTTTTTTTTTACCTAGTGCACAAAATGTCAGAATGGTTTTTATGCATGAGGTTATTACTTTGTTAAGTATAAAGGTTATCTTGTCTATGGTATGCAACCATATTTATTTCTCCATCTTTTTGCTCAGCTGCAACGAGGCTCCATGGAGCTTTCTCGTGGCAGCTGTCCTTCTTTGTAGTATATGATATGGAAAAGTTATACATTGTTGGTCTTTTATTACATGATCTTCTAGACAGATAAGTTGAGCCTGAGAAATAACTGGGGATAAAATCTTTATTTCATCCGATATATTCAGTGATAACCCATTCTCATAAATTTAGACTGGGTTGTGAGTTGGCTCCTTGTGGGATTCCAGAAATATGAAATACTGTGCTCCATTTTAGAGTCTCTGAATTTTCCCTTTTCTATAAGCCTGAACAAGGCATAATTGAGTGTCCTTCCTTTCTTATCAGTCCAATGATGGTCTATGACCCCAGAGAGTCAGTATACCTGTTTAGGATCAATTAAGAAATGTCAAGGATTTTATTTGCTCAGAAGAGGGCTTAGTTTAGGACAGGGATGGGTTCTTTACTACTGGTTTGTTATGGGGCCATGCGCGCGCGCTTGCTTTGCTCGTGCATGCATGCTCTTCTGCACAAGCGCAGAAGCGTTTTGATGACATCAGAGTAAGTGGGCGGAGCCTCCCGCTGGTTTTACTACTGGTTCTATAGAACGGGTACGAACCAGGGGCAACCCATCACTGGTTTAGGATAAGCTCCATTCCCCCGATATGCAAGGTTTACTTTTAAAGAGCTGTTGAGCAGAAAGTCCTGGCAACTATTTTTGTCAACAGTATAGATCAGCGTTGGCAAACCTTTTCAGCACCGAGTGCTGAAACGGGAGCGCACGCATGTGCATGTGCGTGCCGGAAACCAGAAGAGCAGCCACCCGTGCAGATGCATGTGCTGGGAAGCTGATCTTCTAGTTTCTGGAGCAAGCATGCACACTGCACCAACTGGTCTTCATGCACGCATGTGTGCCAGAAACCAAAAGACCAGGTGGGCAGTGCACATGCGCACACCAGAAACTGGAAGATCATCTTCCCATGCTCTTCTGGTTTCCGGTGCTCCTGCACGTGTGAAGATCAGCTGCCTGGTGCGCTGGAACCCAGAAGAGTAACAGGCAATGGCTTGCATGCTGGGAGAGATGGCTCTACATGCCACTTCGGGCACACGTGCCATAGGTTCGCCATCATGGGTATAGATTCTTATATAACATATGTTTCAGGTGTGATGGCACAAAATTCTAACACACACACACACACACACACACTACATTAACATGACATGGAAGTAAAAGCTTAAAAGACTGCAGATAAAATCAGATTAGGCATACAGTTTTGCATGTTCAAAATGTTCAGTTAATGAGAAAAATAGAAAAAATTAAAAATGATGTGGCATAAGTGCATATTCATGAACTGATCATTCTCATTTTTGCAATTCAAGCAAAGAGGGAAAGGAAAGAAAACAATTTCAGTCCTCGTAGTCCAGCCTTCAAAGGTCTAGTGATGCAAACTGTACCCAAAATCTATATGGATGTGATTGTGCTGTTATTTAAAAATGGAAACAAAAGGCGCAATTGCCACAGTTAAGAGAAAGGAAACAGTCGTGAATTGTTTATTTGTTTATTGCTATGAGTGGGAGCATAGTACATCAAGTAAAGGAGCACTGAATATAAAAAGTATGTTCAAAGAGTATAAACATATTTAGTATTATTATAAACAAAAATATGATGTGCAAGTTAAACGTAAAACAAAATCTTCCCTCAAAAACGGTTTCAAGGTTGAAAGTAAGTAAAATTCACTCAGAAAAAGTGACTGAAATCGATGAGAAGTGGAAATACAATCCACTAACCCTGTAATTAGTTCTTATAAGTGTGGTGCCCCAAAAATAATCTGGACTCCATTTGGAACACCATCACTTGATGCTTCAAAAAGGACATGTGTGCAATGCACAAAATGGAAGATTGTTGCATGATGTTACTGAGCTATTTAAAATATTCATGTTCTCATATCTTGATTGCAGTTCCCAATGATTAAAATTAAAATAAACATTAAATTCCGAAAAGCAAAGTTAAAAAAAAGAGTGTTGTAATAAAAATAAATGTTTATGTTAAAAAAAATTGGCTGAATCGTCTTCAGTTGGCATCAAAAACATTATGAGATTTCTACAATTAGAGATATATTCTGGACAGAAGGAGAGAATCAGGTAACATAAGCTAGCTGCTGAGTGATTTGTCTGAAAAGATGGCCATTTCCCTTTTATAAAGAACAAATTTCTGAGCCAATTTGGGGAGTCAGCATACTCCTTCGGTGTCCTCAGTTATTGAAATTGGAATTTTCCTAGGGAGGCATTAATGGGATTCTTTTAATCTGTTAAACAAAAGTTGTGTATGTGTAGGGGGAGCTGATTGTAACTGGGACCAAGATAGGCCAAGGTGTCTTCACCAATATTTAATTTGTATCAAACTCCTCTACTAAACTATGTAATATTTCTAAAGAAAAATCACTATGTAAGAGCAATCTTGCTGTAGTGAAAAGTACAATAGTAATGATTAAAGAGTAGTTTTTAAAAGTGTTTTATTTAAATGAGGAAAGCTATTATTGTCTCATGAAATTTATTTATTTAATTTGTATGCCACCAAACTTTCATGACTGGGCAGTTCAGAAGTAAACAATGTGAAAATCAAGGGGGGGGGGAATACAGTAAGAGACAGAAAGGAACAAAAGATGGCGAAGATGACAAAAACAAAAATAGAGAAACCAACCCATGCAACCCAAACAAAGCTTCAGAGCGCCTTGAAACAACAGTAGGGTGTTTGGATCTCGGGAGGAATCTCATTCCACCAGGCATCCACTTCTACAGGGAAGGCACAGTCCCAAGATCCAAAAGACGGCCTTGTTAAATTGAAGGAGCCCAGAGCATGTCAATTCTGCCAGATCAGATCAACCAGGGAAATACTATGGAAGACAGGTAGTCCCTCAAGCAACCAGGATCATTCTACCATGTTCTAGATTAGTTGAAGCTTCTGGATGGACTTTTAACTGAAATCTAATTGTATTCTGAAGATCTTCCATTACATTTTTTGATGCTTCTTTCAGTTGTTTATTCATTTTGTGGTGCTTAACACACGAGAGTATAATGCCACTGGATCAGAAAAGGGCAGCTGATCTTTGATCTAGTTAATATAAGACACAAAGAAGTTTTGTAGTAAGAATCAGGAGAAATGATGTAGGATACATCTTCATAAATGTATAATTAAATTGGCTTTGATACATTAAAAAGTAAAATCTCATTGATTTGTTATTAGAAGTCTTAGGGATTTAATGAATATATCCAGTTTTCATCACAGTACAGAAATGGTTTTATCACTGCCTCCTCTTGGTATGTGTTTTGATTTCCCAGTCCAGCTTATCATATTTCAGACAGATTGTATAAATTTTCTGTAGAAAGCTCTAATGCTGTGAAAGGTGAAAGGAAAGAGAGGAAGGCCAGCAGCAAGGGGGATGGACAGTATTACAGTATTACAGTGGCAATGGTTGTCCTGCTGGAAGTCCTGAAAGATCAGGTTAGGGATAGGTCATCATGGATAAACTCTATCTTATGTAATTGCTCAGAACTGACAGTGACTTTGTGGCACACAATTTAGTCTACAGTGCTATAATTCTCTTACGGGCTTCTACCCAAGTATTAATCAAGCCTTGCCCTGCTTAGCCTTCACTGATTAATCCATGTTGGATTAGAAGGGGTGATGGAAATAATCATGAAACTAAAGTTCGGGAAGGCTTTTATTTGTATCACTGAGATAATTTTGCTTTTTGGAGGTCCCTCAGTTTTATGAAAATTAAGATGAGGCTGCTCTCCTTCAATCAAACATTGCATTGCTGTCAGGACTTATATATTGATAACAAGGAGACTGGTACTTTGCTTCCTGGTTTTGCTTTGAAAAGTTGTTTTTCTCAAGTTTTTAGTGGAGCACAGCTCCCCTTTGAAGAGTTGCATAAGCATGACTTAATATGAAGGTAATTGTATTGATCATATTCATACAGGGAACCCTAGAGAATGCCAAAGACTGCACATTTTTGATTGTTCTTAAAAAAAGTGAAGAACTAGCAACTGATTTTGTCTCTTTTTGCATGTATTGGATGGATATGCATAATAAAATATTTTATCTCCCTGTTTTTACTTTTGTATTAACCCATGGTTATTTATGAATGTTTTTATTATTACACTAGTTGTTTTAGTGTATTAATAACTTTAGCAATTTTGTAGGCTGCTTTTGAACTGATCACAAAGTTTCCAATTTAAAAAAAATTACACTGAGTGACCTTGTTTTTTTTTTTTAAAAAAAGAAGCATGCAGTTGTATGATCATTCACACTTGAGCATCCATTTTGCTTCACTCATTTATCACTTATATTCCATATTAACATAATATTATTTCACAAGGGAAGAAAAACTAATTTCTAACAAGAGCTGTTCAGGTTAAAAAATAAACCTGTATGCTGGTATGTGCATCATAGTTGAGTACGGTAGGTGGAAAAAACAATGAAACAATATAGAATATTACATTTCCAAATCATTTGGGAGTGAGTCCTTCAGGCTCCAACTGAACTATTTTAAAATTGGGCATCAAACTGTTTCAAACTTACTAGTATGTAAGGATGCACACACATTCACACTCAGGAAATCTTGGATCTACCTCACCTTTTTGAACTCTTCGCCACATTTCACCAATTTGAAATGGTATAAGGTTTCCTGCTTGAGCAGGGGGCTGGACTAGAAGATCTCCAAAGTCCCTTCCAGCTCTATTCTGATTGGAAAACTTACATCAGCCATTAGTGTCCTTCCAAAGTGAAGCCCTTATCTATTCCTTGGCACTGCAAAATAATATATGTAATAATATATGTAGCACGTAACATTTAAAAAAAAATTCTCTCGCGAGGAGATTTCATCCCCATGAGGATATATTACATTGAACTTGTGGGGGAGAAAAAGAATAATTAACATGTCATTGTTACAGCAGGCACTTATATGGCGCAAGTTATGGTATGCACACAGATCAGCAAGTTATCAGCAGGCACTTTCCAGACATTCTATCATTTGTTGCTTTCTAAATATTTATGTGACACTTCTGATTTGCTTAAGATGTGTAAGTGTGAAAAAAATTAAGCTGCTCAATTATGCAAAATGTCTAGCAAGGCACTGAACTGGAAATGTAGTTGTGACACTTGTGTTAGTTTCTGGATTATAATCTAATTGCCTTGAGCCTGGTGAGGATCAGGCAATATACTAATTGCTCTCTAAGGTTAATGATTTTCCAGTTATGGTGGATTGATACCATGCTGCCTGGCAGTCTAGTATCTTCAAACTGAAAGTTCACTTTGCTTGCGAGGGAAAAATCAATGACATTATGTCCCCCCCTTCAAGACTAGAAGTTCAAGTAGTAGCTGTTTTGAACAAATGTTTCCTGTGCACAATGGCCACTGACACACTATAAACCTGAATGATAGAAAATCTGTGTCTTTTAGCATGTCATGCCCTCCCCAAACTGAAAATCATACACTTGCCTAAGTATTTCATTCATCACCTTGAGAAATTGCATATGACCTTGAAATACATTGTATTTAAATCAGACCCATAAACCTGAATCAAATTGTGCAAGGGGGAAGGGGGGAAAAAACAGGAATAATCCCAACACCATCCCTTTTAAAAATATGATATCTCTTTTATCCTATTGATTACATTAAAGCAATTAGTGAACAAAGTTGGATGGAGAGCTTTTCTTCAAATACCAATTGCTTTTTTGTGTGTATTATAGGAAATCATTTTGATGTAGTCAAAATGTAGTAGAATACAGTCCTGCTGTATTCATTACTAATGAGTAATGTTAGTAATGAAGGACTAATACAACAATATAGTCCATTTAAAGCAGACTGTCCCAATTTACCACTTTTCAAAATTGTTAGGATTACAACACCCAGAATCCCTAACCAGCAGTGAGGTATTTTGGAAGTTGTGTCTGGAGGCACTAGAGAGAGGAAGGATCTTTTAAAGGAAATGAATATTTTAAAATTTTAATGTTTGAAAATTATACCAGTAATTTTACACAAATATTACACCTAAGGTTGATGCCTGAGTCTGTGGATTTATGGCAAGGCCCTGCAATGGCTCAGCTGGGATTTGAACCAACAACTTTTTCAGTAACTGCATCTCCTTTGAAAAGTTAGACTATATTTTTGTTGTTGTTTTTATTTGCGAAGTCATGTCCGATCCATCGTGACCCCATGGACGACGTTCTTCCAGGCCTTCCTGTCCTCTACCATTCTCTGGAGTCCATTTAAGATCACACCTACTGCTTCAGTGACTCCATCCAGCCACCTCATTCTCTGTCGTCCCCTTCTTCTTTTGCCCTCAATCTTTCCCAGCATTAGGCTCTTCTCCAGTGAGTCATTCCTTCTCATTAGGTGGCCAAGTAGATTGACTCCCTTTAGAAAATAACACTTATTTTATAGTTAGAGTCTGCATAGTAAAGAAATATCCCCTGGCTTCTGGGTGCTTTGTGTCTTAAATGATATGAAGATGTGTTGATTGCAGCAGCCAAAGTCAATATGGGAGACAAAGTTGGCAGAATTATGATCCTCCAACATAATGAAACAGGAACGAGCTGTAAGTCAGAACAAAATGTGATCTTATCTACTGTACTATGGATGACTGAAAAATAACTCAGAGATTCTGAATGCACCCTTATTTTAAAACACAGTTCAAAAGGCATGCATTTTTTCAGTTTTTCTAAACAGATGTTCCCAAGAAAAGCCTGAAATGGCTCACTATGGCTAACAATACAGTGTCTCAGTTGTCTACTATGGCACTTAGAAAGATCAAATAGCAGGAAGGATGTAAAACAAAATGTGCCTGGTCTTTTGAATTATCGTATTTTACTTTAATCCAGACATTTTAAAACTTCCAACATTTCCTTAAACTAAGTAGGACCACTGGACCACCCAAACAGATACTTTTTCTAGCCCACCTGCCTTTAAAAAATGTTTAATTATTATTTTATGGATCCTAGAACCATCAAATCATACAGAGAAAATGTTGCTTCAAGGCCATGATGGGTTTAACTCAGGATCAATCACTCTTCCCCAGAGGATTGTTTTATGGAGATAAAATTGGATATATATATATCCAGCTCTGTGAGTTGGGTTGGGCTCAGAGAGGGTGATTGGCCCAAGGACATCCAGCTGGCTTTCAAGGCTAATGTGGCACTCGAAATCACAGTCTCCTGGTTTCTAGCCCAGCATCTTAACCACTACACCAACTGGCTCTCTGTATCTAATAAATAAATAAAATATTTGAACTATGGAAGTTCTTACTGACATCATTTATCTCCCCCAGACATGGTTATTGTGTCAAAGTTTTCTCTTTCTTGGATTAGAACAAGAAAAGGAGTTATAGGTGATCTGCCTAATCTACCTCAAGAAAGAGTAGAGCACATGAGACAAATCCCTGTTTTCCTACTGTTCCTATTGCTCAAAAATATCCCAAATTTAGATAATTAAACTTTGTTAGTATTTCTGCTTATAAATATCATTTAATTTTTGCACAAAAAGCCATTAGCAACTGTGTTGTATGTAAGTTTAAAAGGTAAAGATTCCCTCACGTATATGTGCTAGTCTAGGGGGCGGTGCTCATCTCTGTTTCAAAACCGAAGAGCCAGCACTGTCTGAAGACGTCTCCGTGGTCATGTGGCCAGCATGACTAAACGCCAAAGGCGCACTGAATGCTGTTACCTTTCTACCAAAGGTGACCCCTATTTTTCTACTTGCATTTTTTACGTGCTTTCGAACTGTTAGGTTGGCAGAAGCTGGGACAAGTAACAGGAGCTCACCCCATTATACGGCAGTAGGGTTTCGAACTGCTAAACTGCCAACCTTTTGATCAACAACCTCAGCGTTTTAGCCACTGAACCACTGCATCCCGTATGTATTTTTTGCTTTAAAAAAAATAGCAAGAAGATCCTTACATTTGTGAATAGTGCCTATCCCTTGAAACAATGCAATCATCTCATCCATCACACCAATATACATGATTTGCCCAACAGAAAATTCCACTGATGCTCAGGATCAAGTAATAGACTTAGTTGTGTGTGTGTGTAATCCCTGAAAGTTCATATTAGATCCAAAAAGATTCCTTGAAACAAAAACAATGCAATCAAAAATATAATTAAACTAATACACTGTTAATCTTTGGGGGAGGAAGCACTATTTTTTTTTGACAAAAATGATTCCTACAAAAATATTTCATAAACAACTAGGACCATTTATTCAATATGTTGAAATCAAAGCATTCGGACAAAAATAGTGCAGAGACATCTGCACAAAGCTGCATAAATTGCTTCTAGCCGAGAAAAAAAACCCATTTATAACATAATACATTAGAACCTGAACAGAATGCAGCCAAGGTAAGGCTTTATGTTATCGTCAGGGAAAACAAATATTATCCTAGTATTTTTCCTTCCATTAAAAAAATGATTACATACATATAATCCCCTAAGACTAGTGATTCTTCATTCCATAACTAAGATCTTCAGAGAAACAGTGTTGTTAACTGTTCTTTGTGACTTACAAAACTCCTATACTAGAAATGCTTATAACTTATTGTTTATCCAAATGACTAGATTATTTTAATCCCAGTAAATTCAATAATATTGATTCTGTCTCATAATATAAGATGAAAGAATTGTTGTACAGTAGGGATGTTAAGCTCAATTTCATTGAGGGCCGCATCAGGGTTGTGTTTGACCTTGAGGGGCTGGGGTGGGTGTGGCCAGGGTGGGCATAGCCAACTCGATGTCACTCATGTCGGGGGTGCCTGTGTCGGCCCCAGCGCTCTGACAGTGAAAACGGGCTCCCAAGCTCCATTTTGGCTGCGACGGCCTCCTGCAACCCTCTGCCAGTGAAAACGAAGCTCAGGACCCACCTGAGCTCTGTTTTCGCTGGCAGAGGCACTGCGGGTCAGTCCTTTGCTATTTCCAGGGTGGCTCCATGGGCCAGATCTAAGCACCCCCGCGGGCCAGATCTGGCCCATGGGCCTTGAGTTTGACACCCGTCTGTTATGCAGTATACAAACTCTGAGACATGGAGTAGATCGTGATGGAAGTTCATATATATTATCAATATATATGTATATATGTATGTATGTATTTAAATTGTAAATTGAGTTCCTGATCTAAGATGTTAAATAAAGCCAGAAAGACCTTCAGAATAACATAGAACATGTTCTTAGCTATAAATAGACTAAATCATAAAATAAATGTGCTATCTTAGAAAAAAAATGTCCAAAATGATCAAGATGCATTGAACCCCTCTCCTGTTCTTCATTAATTTAGTCATAAATTTAAAAATATGTCTCTTTTGGTTTAGGGGATCCAAGGTCAGACTAAGCAAGAGATCTTGGAATCTATTAAATATTGTGGCTTGATACAAATTTCAACCCAATCTCTAGACATTGTAAAGACAAGTTGAATAATTAGAAATCAGAATTAATTGCTATTCATAATTGCGACGGGGCGCTCCCATGTGAAACCTCTCCTGCGTGAGCTGCATTGGCTCCCGGTGGACTTCCGGATGTGCTTCAATGTGTTGATTACCACCTTTAAAGCGCTCCATGGCATCGGACCTGGGTATTTGCGGGACCGCCTTCTGCCGCCAATAGCCTCCCACCGGCCAGTACGCTCCCACAGAGAGGGACTCCTCAGGGTGCCGTTGGCCAGGCAATGTCGGCTGGCGACCCCCAGGGGGAGGGCCTTCTCTGTGGCAGCACCTGCCCTCTGGAACAACCTGCCCCCGGAGAGACGTAGGATATCAGATCTTCGGGTTTTTCGCCATGCCCTAAAAACTTTTCTCTTTCAACAAGCAGGGCTGGCATAACCCCCTCCCCCCCTTTTTAAAGATTTTTTAAGATTTTAGATTTTTAAACTGTCCAATTGGGTTTTAGTTATGAGGTTTTTAAACTTTTGGCCACAATTTATAATTCTTTTAAATTTTAAATTTTGTATTGACTGATTTTTATTTCTGGCTGTGCACCGCCCTGAGTCCAGCAGGAGAAGGGCGGTATATAAAAATAAATAAATAAATAAATAAATAAACAAACAAAGAAAGAAAGAAAGAAATGCTTCTTATAAACCTATAGTAGGACTGCAGTTGAAATATTATCCATTGTTTTGGCTAGTGCACTCCAAAAAGTAGAATGTAAGTTTTTAAATACCTATCAAAAATATATTCAGAATGACAAAGGGTAAATAAGCTACCCTAAAAGGATAAATAGCAATTCAGCTTCTGAGGGGAGAGGGTGGGGAATAATGCTGGGCATGATGGGACCATTATATCTATTGTGGCAAAAGTAAATAAGAACAAGGGACTTTCCCCTTCTAAAATATTCAGACAGGCAACAATCCAATGAAGCTGGATGGTGCAAGCTCAAGAGCAAGACCAAAAACAGCTCTGGAACTAGCTACCTCAGGTTGTAGTGATGGCCACCAGGTTTAGGTGACTTTAAAAAGGAATTTTTAAAAAATATGAAGGAAAATAAAGTGATTAATGGCTACAGTGACAATGAGATACAACTTCTGTTTGCATCTGACTAGCAACATGGACCAGAAATGGAAACAGAATATTGAACCACCTAGACGTTTAGTTTGATCCAAAATAATTCTTGGTCTATAAAATTTGTCGTGACCTTTTTCCTGAGAAGGTGCTTTTCCCGAGAAGCTGTTTTTCTCAGCTTTCTGAAGAAACTTAATCACATAAGCCTTTAACCTAAATAAAAACTAAGGTAGTATCCCCCCACATACAAATCTACCAGCTCATCCGTCACTCGAAAGAACTATTTCTTAACTTTATTTGAAAACAAGGCTGTCTACTTCTAATTCACAAGCTTATGCCATGGGATCACTTTCCCATTATCCATGCTTGTTATAGCCTCAGCACATCCAAGCCAAGTGTTATCATTTTTTGAGCACAGCTCAAGAGATTGAGTCAAAGAAATAAAATCCACACAATAATTCCATGTCATCACCTATTGTAGTCTCCTCCCTGAGATAACAATATGTTAGCTGAATATTTCTTTTTTTCTAATGCTTTAAAGAAAAAGTCATGCATTTGATTGCTGTTAGATGGTGAGGGGCAGCTACATCTGACACATATAAATTGCCTATTTAGCAGCAAAGCTTCTCAAGTAATTACTTAAATGGCGTTTGAGCCTAAATGTCTATGTAACATTCAGCTGATACTTGTGTGATCTGTTCTCTCTGTGTCACCCAGTGCATTCTTTCAAGGTCAATTTATCTGTTTTAGTTAAGAAATGTGCTTTGTTGAATTTCAGCTGTCTGTGCAAGTGGGTTTTATTGAAAAGAGAAACCTGCTGGTAATATGGCTTTGGCAAATAACACCTTTTATCCTTGTAGATTGTTTTCAAGGGTGTCTCACTTTTAAGACTCTAAAAAGGTATACCCATCTCAGAGGCTGGGTGTTAACTGGAATACAGATGCTCTCAGCTCCATTTAGCCCCTTACTGACATATACTGAGGTACTTCTCTTTCTGTGTGTGTGTGTGTGTTTTAGGGACAGCATAATAGCATAAGATTGCTATGAGAATTAAATGCAATCTAAAAATAGGAAGACAATCACTTAACAATTCATCACAGTTCTGGGTCCTTTTTTTTAACTGATTGGAAAATATCATAGATACAGGTCAGCGTACATGATGAAATGATTGACCAAATAAAATTAGCTACATGTCAGAGGCTATAACTCACCATTTTGGTATGTATCTCTCCAGAGGAGAAATACAGGGTGGGAGTCTGTGAACTGTTCAATATATACTTTAAGCAGTCAGTTGCTCAAACAGAAAGACCAGACCAGAATCGGCTCCTTGACAGCAGCATTCCCCAAAGGAGTGTCTTCCAATATGTGACACTTCACTGCCATAAGTTTTCAAAGAATATGACAAATGGCCATAGAGAAGAAAAGTGTGGAAACTGAGATAGATAGGTAAATTGGGAAGTTTTTTTTTTTTAATGTGAGTGTGTGAAATCCTATTGCCCTCTAATGCCCTCTAATCAGAGGTGGATTTCAGCAGGTTCTGACCAGTTCTGGAGAACCGGTAATAAAAATTTTGAATAATTTTATTTAGAGAACCGGTAGTAAAAATTAGGACTGGCCCCACCCCCATCTATTCTCTGCCTCCCAAGTCCCAATCCAGCTGATTGGGAGGAAATGGGGATATTGCAGTATCCTTCCCCTGGAGTGGGGTGGGAATGGAGATTTTACAGTATCCTTCCCCTGCCATGTACACCAAGCCACGCCCACCAAGCCACACCATGCCCACCAAGCCACACCCACAGAACCAGTAGAAAAAAAAATTGAAACCCACCACTGCCTCTAATAATGGTAGCAACAATATTGCTTCCAGGTCATCTAAGGCTATAGCAAATTTAGCTGCTAAGCGAGGCACACGGCGGTTCCACATATCTTTGCACTCCTCCAAAATCAGCCTCACACCCGGATGATTCCATACCATCATCTTTGTTCTGCAGCTGAGTCCCATTATTCTGAGCTCAGCTGTAATGCAGCCAAATTCACAAAGAAAGCAGTCTTTCTGTTTACAAGCTGGAAGATCTGCAGAGCTCACAGGCAGACCATTTTCCTATTGTGATAGGAATCTGATTCATCCTGTTTACCACCTGTGGGGTAGGCCAGCCTTTCCCCACAGCCTCTTCTCTCTTGGTGGCTTTGCACCTCCTTTTCACAAACAATAGCTAGTTGTACGGAGGGCAGACGCAAGTTGGGTATATGAAACAATTAATGAGGCTTGGAGCTGAGAACGCAAAACCGCTTGTCAGTTCTGATACAGCTTGACTGAAGTTGCTTCTTACAAGCTTTTAAATGAACAGTGGAAACTAATGCGATCCTGCCTCTTTCAATCAGATCCTTTGAAACTATCTTTTGACTTGGTTTCATCTTTGTTTTATTGCTTTTACTCTAATTTTTTTGATGGTTTTGAGCAACACAGTCATTGGGAGTGAGGTGGCATATATGTTTAATAGACTTTAGTGATGAATGGAAACTAATAAATCATGATCACCATCATTATTACCCTGGCTAATCATTCCAAAGTCTAATAATTCTAAATAATGAGAATTGAATTATATGGGAATTTCCTACTGATGGAAATAAAAACCACAGAAGTGGGATTTTCTTTAGAAAAGCAAAAAACAAAGGTTAAACTCTTGTTCCAAAATTCAACAATCCTAGTCACACTCCCTCCACCCAAAATACACACCCACCCACCCACCCACACACACACACACTGCAAAGCTTCCTTTTGCATCTAATTTAGCTTGGAGACAATGGATAGCATTACTATCCACAATCTCATCTAAAAATTAACTGAAAGGAGATTTTTGTTGCATTCTAATTTAAGATATCTTAAATTGTCTCCTGGAATGGGTCCACCCCAGGGGTGAAATGCTCCCTGTTCAGACCGGATTGGGTGATCCATTAGCGATGGCAGCGGGTAGTTCGGAGAAGCAATAGCAAAAATTCTTGCCCCCCCCCCCCCCCCCCCCCCCTAATCGCTCGGTCCCCACTTGCCTACTTGGCAACTTGCTGCTTCTTTCGGGCTCACTCGCTTTTCCTGCCTTGCTTCAGCTGCTGCAATCCATTGCATCCGCTAGCAACTTAATCTGCCTGCCTGCGATCAATGCAATCGGTGAGCAGCTCAATCTGCCTGCCTTGTGCCTTCAATTTGGTGAGTAACTGGGAGCTTTTAAAAAGATCAGTTAATTGGGGGGTTTTTTAGGAGTTTTATTTTTTTTTTAGACATAGCATTTTAAAGTTAAGGAAGTTTTAAATTTAGCTGCTTTTATCTAAAAATATAAATAAAATAAAATAATAAAATAAAATATTTGTGCAGCTTTCTGAGATTTGGTGTGTTTCTGTAGTTTTTCACTCTAACTACACAAACACACAAAATCTTACAAAGCTGTGTATGGCATTTTGTGTGGAAAAAGTGTGAAAGTTTTTGAGCTTTTTGTGGCTGTGTGAGGTTCCTGCTTGTTGCAGGGGCCATTTTGGGTGAAATGCAGCTGCTTTTACATTGTGTGTGAGTCAGTTGTGTTGTGTTGTGGTATGTGTGTAAAGTGTGAAAGTTGGTTTTTGGTACCTCTTATTGTTTTGTGTACTTTGTTTATTATTTTTATTATTTATTATTATTGGCCACACCCACCCGGTCACCTGACCACCAAGCCATGGCCACCAGGTCACCTGACTACCAAGCCATGGCCACCAATTAAGCCACACCCACAGAACCGGTAGGGAAAATTTTTAGATTTCACCCCTGGTCCACCTTGCTTTCGGTATCCACAAACTATCTCCCAAAACCGAGAGAAGATCTTCAACTAATTCATTTTCCCTGAAGTCTATCGACATTGAACAAAATGTTATTAAGTGACATAAGACTAATGGAGATTTGTGCGAATTGCACCCCCAGAAGTTTTCTAGAGTCTGAAAAGAGGCAGCAGGCTAGCAGGCAGGTAAGTGGCAGCCATGGCACAGTATGGGCAAGGCAGGCCTAGGGGATGGCTACAGCTGGGTAGGGAAGGTATGGAGGGGTCACATGATCACCATTTGCCTGTGTGGTGGGGCTGGGGATGGCTGCTCCAGCTTTCCTATGAGAATCTAATTCTCACATCCTAAACAGCAAACTGAGTACAAACTATGAGAACCAGTTTGCATAGTGGTTAAAATATGGGCTCAGGTATCAGGGGACTATGAATTCTAATCCAGCCTTAGGCATGAAAAACTGGTTGGTTGTCTTTGAACCAGCCAATCTCTCTCAATACCAACTCACTTTACAGGTTTGTAGCTGTGAGGTAAAGTAGGAGGAGGTTTGCAGCTTTGAGTTGTGTATGAAAAAGAAAGTGGGATAAAAGTCTTTTTAAAAAATTAGTTTTGTTGGAGTGTGTGCATGGGTATGTGAAAATACAGAGAAAATACAGAGAAAACAGACACATCACACACCAGCTTAGACAGTAATTTTGACATAACTGCTTCTTCATTATCCCTAATGAACTGTACAACTTGAACAATCAGTTCTCTATTTGAGGCATCTTTTCCCCTCCAAAACAGAAGTACCAATATATTGCATTAAGACAGTATAAACTACAGACTGTTTTCTCCTTAATGTCTTTAAAATATACTTGCAGAGGTCATTCACAATACAGCCTAATTAGGAGCTCTGATTCTTCATTGCCTAGCAACCAAATGACATGTTCTGTATATCATGATTGCCTATATATTGTACAATTCTTAGAACATATCTGCCACTGTACTATTCTGAGGAATTTGTTTAAAAATAATATTTTCTTGGATCTATCGAGGCTGCTTTATTTTCTAACGATTTCAAAATTCTTCATTCACTGGATGTAGTCTGCTACATAAAAAGAAAAAAAAGAAGGAAAAAAAGAAAAAAAAAACCCTGGATGTAGTCTGCTTATTCATAGACACTCTATGTCAACCCTGAAATGAACTTAGCTGAGGCCATCTTGGCTGACACGCTGCTAATGTTTGTAACTTAATGGAAACATTCTTGTCTGCAAAGGCTTTTTGCACAAACAACCTGAGCCTATAGGGTCACAATATCTTGTCCCTGTGGGCCTCAGCAAGCCTTTGCTCCAGGAGAAACCATGGCAGAGAGGCTGTAGAGAAGATGGCTCCATTGATCGTCACATAAGGCAGGGGTGAAATGCTCCCGGTTCGGATCAGATCAGCCAATCTGTTAGTGATGGAGGTGGGTAGTTTGGAGAACTGGTAGCAAAAATCCCCTCCCACCGCCCATGCCCACCCAATCACCCAGTCACCCACTTGCCTGCTTGGCCACTTGCTGCTTCTTTTGGGCTCGCTCACTTTTCCTGCCTTGCTTCGGCTGCTGCAGTCAGTTGCATTAGCTAGCAACTGAATCTGCCTGCCTGCAATCAATCCTTCTGGACCTAGAATGATTTCCTTACTGTTTGCCAAGAGAAGAACTAAGAACTCCCAAGGTAAGAATGGTTAAAAGGTTTCAGGAGGTTTGGCCTGGCTAGTGCTCTCTCCTGCAATGATCTTTCCCTCATGAAATCTTGGAAAGAAGGATCTGCCAGGAGGTTTTAGATGATCTGCCTCACCTGGTTTGTGACAGTTTACTGTCACAAGGGACACCTTGCTACAAAAAAAATTCCAGTCTTTGAAAACAGAATTGTTAGCATCTTCAGAAAACATTAGGCAGAAAAAGCAGCTTTTTTGTAAGCCTCCACTTTGTATTATCCTTTTGGGTGGTGAGTTGAGGGGAGAGGGTTTCAGACAGCGATGCCACTCAGCTAATCCTGGAAGAGCAATTCAGCAAAAGATTTTTAAGAAGTGAAATCAAATAAATGAGGGAAATCCTATTGAATGTTGCCCCCTTTGTCTTTCATTGACTCTATTACCACCTGTATGTTTTCTTCTGTGCCAGCCATTCTTCATTTTTCTGAACCTTGTTGACAAAATGTGTGATCTAAGTCTCTGCTCATGTTCATCAAAGATCTATGGTTCCCTCTAAAGCAACAGAGTCCTTAGGCACTTATTTCACATCAGGTGTTAAGGATATTGATGTTGTTTTACCAACCAGCAGAGTAACTGCAC
>WNWU01000005.1:24708310-24729603 GCA_012654045.1 Ptyas mucosa | reverse complement strand
CGGTGGATTATTAACTATGTCCCAAAGTCCTTCTCTACGCAGAAGTAAACTACATTTTGTAGACCAGGATACATAGTTTGTTCCATCCAGCCGGGTTATCATGGAAAAATTTGCTGCCTGTTCTAGAGCCATCTTCACTTGGATTATTTATCACAAACACAGTTTGTACTATTCACATTAACTCTCAGTTTAGCTTTTAACAATCCTTGTTAGTTATGGTTGGCTCTGGGCCCATAACCCATGTTAAGGATATTGATGTTGTTTTACCAACCAGCAGAGTAACTGCACAAGGAAACGTTGAGAGCAATGAATAAGAAAACTGGTTTAGCAAAAGTGTACTTTATCATAGGAAAAAGCAGTAGCGTAGTCGTAAACAAATCCCAAGTCTTCACCAATAAATCAGTCCAGTAAATCAGTCCAAACAACTCACTCTGGTTAGCAAACCACGATGGTAGCAGATCCATCAACAGATAGCAACTCCTTCACAATAGCAGCTCATAGCAGTTCATAGCAGTTCAGTCACACTAGCAGTTTCTAGCAGTTCAGTCACAATTGCAGTAACAGACCAGGTTACAATACTTTGTTTAAATATACTCCCAACTAGTCACTATCCCATTATAGCATGACTCAGCAAGAAGGTAACATTTACAGCTTAAAGTTACAGTATATATATATTGCCTGGACAACTGGTTCTAACATTATATACATCATATAGAATCCTAACATTCAGGCACTTCTCCTTTTTGGATTGCAACAAAAGCAGATTCTAGTACAAATCAGTGGTGGAATTCAAAATTTTTACTACTGGTTCTATGGTCGTGGCTTGGTGGGCATGGCGGGCATGGCAGGGAAAGGTTACTGCAAAATCCCCATTTGCTCCTGATCACTGGGACTCAGGAGGCAAAGAATAGATGGGGGCGGGGCCAGTCAGAGTGGTATTTACCAGTTCTCCGAACTACTCAAAATTTCCGCTACCGGTTCTCTAGAACTGGTCAGAACCTGCTGAATAGCAACTCTGGTACAAATATATCAGAATATCTAGTATAGGTACATCTGAAACCACAAACATTCCAACCAAACATAAACATTTCAGGAATCAGAGGCTTTATTTCCTGAAAAAGTAATCTGGGAAAGATCCACTGCTTGCTACACAAAGCATGGAGCCACAATTTTAAAACATTTATATAATCATATGAGAAAAGCATAGCTGTTCCCTTTACCTGGCAACTCTGCACATGAACACACTGGGAAGTGGCTCCAGCTGTTCATCTGCCTCACTGATGTCTGATAACTGGCATAAAGCCCTGGTCCCCTCTCTGCCTCCAATGCAGAGCCCTCATCAGAGCCTTCCCCAGACTCCAGGACTGGCCCATGTTCCTCCCCAACCTCTTCACTGTCCAAATCTGCTGCCAGCTTTCATGCAAATCGAATAACCTTACCTTGATTAAATTATTCTTCTACATATTTTCTAATCAATATTTATTTTTTCTGCTGCATCAAAACACATAAAGGACAATGTCTGACATTTCTATCTAAATATTTACATTTCTGTTAAGTGGGGATGTACATTGGATTTGGCCAAGTCCAAAGAAAAAAAGCTAATGCAAACAGAGTTATTTATGCCTGTCAACGCTTTACAATGCATTCTGCATATTCTTTATGGCCATTCTTTTATTTTTTCCTAATTTCTCCTTTAAAAGTATTTATGTTTCATGTATTCCTCGCTGTAGGAGCTATCACCATCACTCTATTTCAGAGCAATAGAAGAGGTGTGTGGGTGTATTTGTATACACACATAATAAGCAGTACGTACATATATATACCATTTTAAGAGAGCATAGATTCAAAATTCTCTGCACTGATTCCTCTAAAATTTGGCTCATGCCATCTCATTCCTTCAACATTTTTAGTGTTCTGTTAACTTCTATTCCATTGAAAACCAAAAGGGATGCTTCTTTTGTGCTTGTCTCTGGAAGAAAGTAATTCTGTTTTCTCAAATGTCACTCAACCTTCCCATAATCATTAGTGACTCCACTTTAACGTGTGGCAGTTAGACTGTTCGTTATAAAGTTTGCTGCCTATCATAAAGTTTAGGATTTTAAAAATTCTTTGACAAGTATATTATATCAAATATTACACACAGACTGTCCTTAAAGACAAATGACTCTCAAACGCCACCAACATTGTCTCCCATTTTCACTGGGGAAAAAAAGGTTTGTTTGAAATAAGAATTGCCTGGTCTTAAAATTGAACATACTGCAATATTACAATAGTCTTGTAAATGTATATGCATATAGTATGTAGCACCTTCCTGATTTGCATATTGCCCTACATAGGTAAGAAATTACCCTGCACATTTTTGCCCTTTTTACTTCTGTTTTTTATACTTTAATCAATTGCTTTCTTTAATAATTTACAATGGTTACAGCAACACTCACTGCATTTCTATTTTGCTGACAGGCTTCAAGTGTTGTTATGCTGAATAAGCTTTCTGCTTATCTCTTTTTAAAGTTATTCTGTGCAATGTATAGTTCTGTGATGAGAATAATGCAGCAAACGTCTCTTAAATTTAATTTGAAAGACAGTTATATATCTACACACTCCAGAAAGTGACCCATTGTCCATGAATTTGCTAAGGTATTTGACATCATATGTATGTAATATACAATTTTCTCAATACTCAGAAAAATAGCAAGGTTAGGAAAATAACTTTGATATTGCTGTTCCCCACTGATTCATGTATTGAACAGCATTAAGTTTTGATTCAGGGATCTAATCCAAAAGCAATTTGATCAAACCCCTTCTTTGCATCAAATCACCAAATCAGTTTGCTGCATCAAATGGAATTGAGTGCCTTTGAATTCAGTTGGCAATTCACTTTTATATGTATACACAAACTTTTGGAAATCAATGATTTACATCAAAGCATGGATGGAAGCCCATCAAATAGGATCTTGGCCGACTTGCATACTGCTATTAATACTGCTATTAAATACAGAAAACTAAACATAGATAAACTTGATAGACTTATAAACCCATATTTAGTTTTCTCAGCATTCTCTGTGCTTCATAGTAGACAGGGAAGAGATTTGTATTTCAAAAGCCTTAAGATACATTTCTGGTGGAATGGCATCATCAGAAAATGTCAGAACATATGTATGCTGAAATAAAGTTGACATATGCTTTAGGGGTAGGATGTTCCACAAAGTGGATTGCATCACAGAAAAAAATATATATTTTCCTGTTTGATACCTTACGATTATCCACGTAAAGTGATAGGACCATGAGTCAGGCAGATGTATCTGGAGAAAACAATCTCTAACATATCCCTGTTACAAATCAGCCAGGATAACATTTTTAACAATAGTACCATATGGCAGTAGCTAAGTGTAGCGTGCAACAAGCTAACTACTGGCTTTCTGTGAGGGAGTGAAATTGGAGTAGCTGTCTGTTTGTTTCAAAAGTAGATGCAGACATAAAAACAAATCTTGCCTTCCCCAGGCATCCAAGCCTGTATTCCAGCTGCCTGATCAATTGAGCCACTTGGTGTTTTCAAGGACATCCAGAGCCAGAGGTAGCCTCACTCCAGAGGCTACCCCTTACGTCCAGACCAGGGGTGAAATCCAGTAGGTTCTGACAGGTTCTGGAGAACCGGTAGTGGACATTTTGAGTAGTTCGGAGAACCAGTAGCACAAATTTTGAGTAGTTCAGGGAACTGGCAAATAACACCTTTGGCTGGTCCCAGAGGGGTGGGAACGGAGATTTTGCAATATCCTTCCCCCAGGAGTGAGGAGGGAATGGGGATTTTGCAGTATCCTTCCATGCCCACCAAGCCACGCCCACCAAGCCACGCCTACAGAACCGGTAGTAAAAACAATTGAATTTCACCACTGGTCCAGACTCTTAGCTTAACAAAATCAAGCACTAAAAGAGATTTGGTTTGGGTATGTAGGAGAAATTGAGATAGCAAATGGCATACAGGCTAAGAAGCAGGATGCAAGATCTGAAGATTAGCAGCTATTACAGATAACTATCAGTCAACTGCCAGGATCACAAACAGCATATATTAAGCAGCATTTAGTTTTTAGTTTAGTTTAGTTTATTTTTATCTGTCAAGCATATATAAGATAACAGGTAAAAGTATAAACTTAATTTTAATACATGAAAAGAGTAAGTAAAAAGAAATATTGGGAAAGGTATGGTAGGCACGCTGGTGCACTTATGCACGCCCCTCACAAACCTCTTAGGAATGGGGTGAAGTCAACAGTAGATAGTTTAAGGTTAAAGTTTTGGGGGTTTGGGGAAGAAACTAGAGTCAGGTAGTGCATTCCAGGCATTGACCACTCTGTTACTGAAGTCATATTTTCTGCAATCGAGTTTGGAACGGTTTACCTTGAGTTTGTATCTATTATTTGCTCGTGTATTGTTGTGGTTGAAGCTGAAGTAGTCATTGACAGGAAAGACATTGTGGCAGATAATTTTATGTACTATGCTTAGATCAGACTGAAGTCGGCATAGTTCTAAGTTGTCTAAGCCCAAAATTTGGAGTCTGGTGGCATAAAGTATTTTATTGAGGTTAGAGGAATGGAGGACTCTTCTCGTAAAATATCTCTGGACTCTCTCAATTGTATTTATGTCCAATATGCAGTGCAGGTTCCAGACAGATCAGCTGTATTCAAGAATTGGTCTAGCAAATGTTTTGTATGCTCTAGTTAGTAGTACAACATTACCAGAGAAGAAGTTACGCAAGATTAGGTTAACAACTCTTAATGCCTTTTTGGCAATGTTGTTACAGTGGGCTCAGGCACTTAGATCTTTAGTGCTGGAGTTTGGCTTGGAGGCCAGCTGAAGTGCTCAAAAACCACACTACTTAAGAGCAAAGCTTGGAGTCAGGACTGGAACTCCCAGCACCTAGAAGAGGAGGAATCACACTGAAACAGCACCTCTTCCAGCTAGTGCAAGATTTTTGGGAAAAGGCAATGGTTTTATGCTCCTTTGAGACTTCTGTGTAAACTGTATTAACAGACTAAGTATAAAAAATTGAGTTTTGAAGCTACCTTTACATGGCAATATCATCTGGCAAAGTTCCAGAAGGGTGGAGATGAGCAGAGCAATAGCCTGTTGTCGAGGAAGAGGTTTGAGGCAATATAATATTGTTCAAGATTTGTTGCACTCTGTTGTGTCCAATCCTTGGAGAGCAAAAAACCCTCACACTTTCCTACAAATAATACTTCCCAAGTAAACAGAAAGACAGCTCCTCTACCCAAGGTCATTGTAAAGTAACACAGCTTGGAAGTAGTTGGTTGTACCCAAATGTATCATTGTGGCCATTTCAGTTTCTAGTGAATGTTAGAAAATTGAATTGCTTTTTCTGTCAATCTGTGGTCATAATCCTGTTGCAATTTGTCTCCAGTGTCTTCTTTTTGGGAGTATCCAGAAAGAAGAATCTCTTTCTTTCTTTCTTTCTTTCTTTCTTTCTTTCTTTCTTTCTTTCTTTCTTTTTTTCTTTCTTTCTTTTTCTTTCTTTCTTTCTCTCTCTCTCTCTCTCTCTCTCTCTCTCTCTCTCTCTCTCTTTCTTTCTTTCTTTCTTTCATTCTTGAACAGTACCTTAGATGCTTTATAAACTACCAACAGGACAATTGGACTGACCTCTTGCCATTTGCTGAAGCGACCTATAACAATCTGTGCACAGCAGCACCAGTTTCACCCCTTTCTAAGTGGTTTCGAGGCAAAAATTCAAGCCTATGCGCACAAACACACACACACACACAGGACAGGTCTGAGTAGAGTCAAGTAGCGTAGCGTAGCGTAGCGTAGCGTAGCATAGAATAGCATAGCATAGCATAGCATAGCATAGCATAGCATAGCATAGCATAGCATAGCATAGCATAGAATAGAATAGAATAGAATTCCTTACTAGCCAAGTGTGATCGGACACACAAGGAATTTGTCTCCAGTGCATAAGCTTACAGTGTACATATAAACAGTAAGCAATAGGTCCTAGGTTCTATTCATAGTTACAATTATTAATCATAAGTTACAAACAATAATTGATAAATCGCAAGAAACGATTTATCGCAAGAGAAGATAGTAGGAAAGATGAGAAGATGAGAAATGAGACAGTGCTGTGGGAATTAAGTGTTATGTAGAACCTTTTTCTTTACCCATGGTAGGTTACGAAATATTAATATGAATTTGCAATTGGAACACTGGTCTTCCTCTTTCTGTGATATTGGACATCCATTGAGGGTTGCTTTGCACTTCCAAATAAATGAACTAGTCAAGTTCTTCAAAGTCCTTCCTGACAAACAAGACATTGTTTGCAGCATAAGCAAACAAAACTAGAACTCTAAGGAAAAAGAAATTGGCCTAATATGCTAATGCCTACACGACTCTTATCTAAAATAATGCATTAGTTACCTGTTAGCTGAGATAGAAAAGGATTTATTTCAAAGCAGTCCTTTAAATACTGCTGCCACATAAACACTATAATGTTCATCATTTACATTGTTAATTAACACAGGTGTCATAGGCTTCTTTCTAATTCATGGTTTGCATATAAATCTAGAATGGATAGGGTCATGGCAAACTGAAAAAATGTAAACTATCATCCTAAAGTCTATTATTTGTGGCGGTAAATATTACCATACCATTTATTTGTACTGCTTTTGAGATGTGTTGGAAATACACTTCTCAGGAATCCTAACCATTAAAACCAATTTATGTCAGGCTGATAGGGAATTTGGAGAGTTATTGTTATGTGTTTGGAGGATAGCAGGTTAGAGAAGATTGGTCCACCTAATGGGAAAATGAAAGTTGAAGATAATCATGATTTAAATGTAGGCTTTTGAGCAAATCTGAGAGATTACTTTGATATACTCCAAATCTGGGTCAAAGTCCAGAGCAATCTGTTCCCTTCTACTATTAATCATTTCCCAGTACTTTGGGGCTTTACAATATAGCCACCATTTATGAAAAAAAATAATCCAGCATTTTATAGAGAAATAATTATTTATTTTGGCACTCAAGACTGGAGTGCATACTAGTAATAAAACATGACATTTTGTCTGATATTTGAAGTAATTTTTTTCTTCCACTGAATTTCTCACTGTTGCATACTATATGTTTAACTGCTACAACAATTTAATCATGTAGTCTTTAACTTGGTTCAAATTTAAAATCATACTTCAGTAGTAGTGTGGAAATAGTACCTCAGAGATGTTCAACGTTACAAATAATATTGATTTTCAGAATTTTCAGATTCAGTCAAATCCTTCTGTTTCCCCCTTGTTACTATAGTTCTTTAATTGAAATGCTAATTATCTGAAGATACTAACTGTTGCAACCTAAACAAGTTACAGGTAGTCCTTGACTTATAACAGTTCATTTAGTGACCGTTCAAAGTTACAATGGCATTGAAAAAAGTGATTTCTGACCATTTTTCACCCAACCTTTGTGGCATCTTTGAGGGTCATGTGATGCCCTTTTGCAACCTTTTGACAAGCAAAATCAATGGGGAAGCTAGATTCGCTTAACAATCGAGTTGGGGGCTTATCAACTGCAGTGAGTCACTTAACAACTGTGGCAAGAAAGGTTGTAAAATGGAGGGAAATTCACTTAACAAATGTCTCAATTAAAATCAGAAATGTGGGGCTCAGTTGTGGTCGTAAGTTGAGGCTACCTCTACTGTCTTTAGACTGACCAATTTTTAAAAATATCTTCAACTTCATAAAATAGACATAATGAAACAGGATAAGAAAAACTAGGACTTAATTGTACCTTATATTTATTTCATGTATAGATAAAAATATATTTATTGTTACTTAATTAATGTGAGATCTTATAGCTTGCTTATATCCATTTGTATCAGATCAGATATATCTATGCAGCCCTTCTGGGAGAGATGTCCTTTATATCAGAGTTATAGCATTTGTGGAGACATAATGCATTCTGAAATCCATATTAAATAAATAAAGAAACAAACAAACAAACAAACAAATAAATAATAACTTTATTGTCATTGTACGTGTATACACAGTATACCCATACAACGAAATTCATTTAACAGCCAAAGACCAGGTCCAACACACATAATAATCCCCAAACACACTCCCACCCACCACAATTCCCTACCCCTAAACCACCCAAACATCCACACAACAGACCAAGTAATGCTGTCCAACAGCTCACTGATGGTGGCAATTATAGCTCTGGGATAAAAACTATTCAGAAAACGTGTGGTCCATTTTTTTTTTTTAATTTGATTTATATGCCACCCTTCTCCGGAGACTCAGGGCGGCTTACAATGCGCTAAGCAATAGCCTTCATACTTTTTGTATATTTATACAAAGTCAGCTTATTGCCCCCACAAACTGGGTCCTCAATTTACCTACCTTAGAAAGGATGGAAGGCTGAGTCAACCTTGAGCCTTGGTGAGATTCGAACCTGCAATAATTGCAGGCAGCTGGTGTTAATAACAGGGTGCATTAGACCACTGTACTATCCAAAGCTCCTCTTTTAATTGTTCTGTATCTTCTGCCAGAAGGCGACAGTCCAAAAAGATTGTAAGCAGGATGGGAAGAGTCTCTGAGAATGTTATGCAACTTTCTCAAACAGTGAGATTCGGAGATGTCATCCAGGGCTGGTAGCTGGAGTCTGATGATATTCTGGGCAGTTTTAATGGTTCTCTGTAGAGTTTTTTTGTCCGCTACAGAGCTGCTCCCATACCATGCAAGAATGCCGTATGTCAGGACACTCTCAATGGTGCTGTAATAGTAGGAGAGAAGTAGATGCTGAGATAGATTTATCTTCCTGAGCATTCTCAGGAAGTACAGCCTCTTCTGTGCCTTCTTCACAAGTATGTTAGCATATATTAAGATTCTGTTATCACAATACAATATAAAATTTGGAGCAAGCCATCTCATTCTCATAGGTTCTGCAGATACTGCATCACATCATTTACTGTAAAGGCATGCTTAGTTCTATCACAAAAGTTGCAATAATTATTTTGCTTCTTAAACAATTGGTAAGCTAGTAGTTCACCTGGGTTATTGTTTTTTTTTAAATTAAGTATTTTTGTCTGGTAAAATTCAAATGTTTATAAATTTAATTTACTTACTAAGTCAAGCTGTTTTCTTATTGTTTTTATGCTTTGTTACAAAGCTAAAATTGTGTTGAGTTTATGGCTTAGTTCTAAGTGTTTCAAACCATTAAATGGTGTATCTTTCTGTTTTTGTATGGCTTTATTTCTGCTTCATGCTAGAGAAATAAGCAAATCTCTCATGAATGCTTCACTTGACTTTCATACTGCAAGAGAGAAAAATTCAGAATTTAAATTGAACTGGAACTGGAACTAGAATTGAACTCTTTAATTTCTGTTGACACTTCAATTTAATATCCTCTTGTAATAAAAACAATAATTTTCTAAGTCTTCCACCTGTTCAATCCAGGAATTCCTCTGTTTAGTCTTACCATCATTGGATTGTTATCTACATATGTTGAAACTGCCACTTGCATGCCAATAAATCACGATTTAAAACCACACAGGTGTTGGATAAGACATATGTTGGAATATCAAAAGAGCAGAGCTTAAATTAGGTTATCACAATGCATATTTTGTCATTTTGGTATCATCATGGCTAGTAACAGATGCCTGTAAAAAATGAAATGGCTGGGTTTACTTTCTGTACTAATCCAAAACTAAATCATAGTTCATAATTGGGAGTTCCAGCCTAAGGTGATATAAGATAATCAATTATGTTATGGCTTAGGGCAGTGATGGCTAACCTTTTTGCCATCGTATGCCAGGAGCGGGAGGGGATGGGGGTTGTGTGCATGCGTGCCCACAGCCATAATTCTATGCGCCCTACCCCCATGCATGCATGTGCTCCCCCCCACACCCTGCTTCCCCCTGCTCCTGGCATGCAATGGCATGGTGGGCACAGTAGGCCTGTTTTTTTTCTCTCTTCCCAGTCTCCACAGCCATTCTAGGAGCCTGGGGAGGGCAAAAATGGCCATCCCCACCCACACGGAGGCCCTCTGTAGGTTGGAAATGTCCCATTTGCTGACTTCCTGTCCCACCAGAGGGTTCTCTGGAGGCAGGAAATAGCCTGCTTCCCTACTTCCAGTGGGCCCAGAAGGCCCGAAAATCAGCTGGCCGGCACGTGCATGCACGCCAGAGCTGAGTTCGCGTGCCCACCAATATGGCTATGCACACATGCCATCATGGGCTTAGGGTATTATTAAGTCTGTTGTTCTGAAATTTGACAATAATGAACATGGTATATGTATGGATAACTGCAATAATTTATTGTTCAACCATCTGCTTTGTTCTTGGCTCTATTTTAAAAAAAGCAAAAGTGCAAAAGTGTGTTGTCATTTAATAAGCCTCGGGACTATTGCGTAGAATGTTTCATGTTCGGAGTATAATTTCACATTTCTTGATTAAACCCAAGTTGCCTCTTACTGCTATTTTCAAAGTGGTCTGCAAATAGTTAATCATCATAGGATTTAAATAGTATTTGTTAGAGACAAATTACATTGCCAAATGGCATATTTGTGCCATACATATGAGTTCCAAATCTTTGCCACATGGCTAAAATATACCCCCCCACACATGATTTGAAAAGTGTGGTCTTCCTAAGCATTGAGGCAAACTAGCTTTACATTCTGCAAATGATTCACATAAAAGCATTGAACTGAAGATTCTTGTAGAGATTTACAGTTCCATCCATTCAGACTGCAGACAAAGAGCAGATGATAGCTTTCAGGTTCTTCACTCAGAGGCTTACTGAAATCATAATATTTATTTCCCAATGAAGGAGAATATGAGAAAAATGGTTTTTTTATTACATCACAGACAAAAGTATCTTTAGCAAGCTTTCTAGGATTATTTAAGAAGTGAATTTATTTCAAATGTCCACCTAAAAGACTGAAATATCCAATAGCTTTGCTTAGTTTAGCTCTGCTTTTGCTTTGCTTTGTTTCTCTCCATAAAGAGGATATAATTAGATAGCAAAGCAAGAAATTTTAGCCTGGTGTCATATTCAGTATCCTAAATATGAATATCTATCATGCTAAGCAAAAATATCATTGGTATGTTTTTAATTTAGTGTCTCATACAAAAACAGTTATTATAATCCATAAGCCACTATTTTAGCACAGTAGCATATTGTGGAAACAATTTATGGCTTATTTAATAAAACATGAATATACAAATGTTATCAAGAATGTGAACATGGCTAGTTAGCAGGACATCTGTAGCAGGGCTTTGCAAAGCCCTGCTCTCCAACATCTAATGATCCAGAGATGCTCTATTATGATATTCCAGAAAAAGACTGCCCCAGGGATTCCCAGTTCCACCACATTCTTTGTTTTATTGCTAGAAGGAATTTCCTTGTATCTTTAAAAAGGATCCTCAGAGATGTGTATTTCATCTAACAGAGAAAGTGATTGGGGCCCAACCAATGTAATGTTGCTAAGCCTCTATTATATCTTTAATTCCCAGTAGTGGAGAATTTCTTCAGAGGCTTAACCTGAGACAAAAGTCATGTTCCCTGCTTATATAGCAACAGGAGGGAAAAACTGGAGGTCTTTTTCAATTTTAAGCAATTGGCAAATTCAATAAGTTTACAGTAATGTGTTTCTGTTGTCCAAATGCTATGTCACTGCTGTATATTTAAATAAGATAATGGAAACAAATTGAGGATCTATTTCATATCTCTAGATAAAAATAAGAAATGAGGAAAGGCTTCTTTATTCTTCTTATAAAATGCCATCTTGATAGTTTTTCTGACCATCCTTTCAGGCAAAAGGAACTTTGGTGTCTCCCAAGCCATATGAGAAGGAAGGACTCACTGGAGAAGAGCCTAATGCTGGGAACGATTGAGGGCAAAAGAAGAAGGGGACGGCAGAGAATGAGGTGGCTGGATGGAGACACTGAATCAATCAGTGTGAGCTTAAATGGTCTCCGGGGGATGGTATTGGACAGGAAGGCCTGGAGGAAAGTTGTCCATGGGGTCACAATGGGTCGGACATGACTTTGCAACTAACAACAACAACAAGCCATATTGGATCTATTACCCAAAAACTAACATAACCCATCATAATCATGTCCTATCATACTATATTTGTTTTTGCTTTTACTATGGCTCCTGAAAATATTTTGTAGCTTTTCAAACGCCTCCAGTAATTATTTTTTAACAGTATTTGAATCTGTCCTGCCCATGCTTGGTTTCTCTTGTAGGCTGTCCAGAACAAAACATTCTTAAAAATATATTGGAGTCTAGAGACATATAAAGCTATTTTAGTTATACCATTTACTGCAATTATTTTTAGAATAAACATTTAAGCATAATGGTTTTATCACAAGCACTTGCTATTTAAAATTAGTTTACATTAATTAAGTTAATTAGTCTATTGGTTTAATCTAATGTGTCATTTAGGAAGTATCATTTGCAACAGAAGTACAAAAAGCCTAACATACTCCAACACCCAGAATTGAGAAAGAGAGCTTATAAGGTTACATGAAAGAGACACTGGGGAAAAAATTCACTTTCAGCACTAAGCTATTGTATTGCCAAAGGAAATTCTATAAACTTAGTGTGTCTGGATTGGGATATGTCAATATTTTTTTGGAAGGGGTGTCCCAAATACAAGTTGTATGAATGGATCATTAAAACTAAACTTGTCCTATCTGATAAGTTCATAGTTGGCAGTTCCAACCTAAAGCAATATAAGATAATTCGAGTCACAGAGGTCCTGTTGACTTTAGTGACAGAGATCGATGTGCAACACCAAACAATCTAGTCCTCTAGGATGAACTCAATCTTATAAAAACAGATTAAACATAATTCACTTGGGCAGACAAATTGCCCATATTCACTTGCAGTGTTTCCTCATCTAAACTGAGCTTATTGACCACACTCCAAACAATTCCTGTGATCCAGAATTAATTTAGTACTTTTACTATTACCATAAAAATATAATTGGAAACTATACATAAATAATTAAATTGTGAATAACCCCACCCTGTAGTTTCATGTTGATATTAAGCATAGAAAGACAGAGAATCCCAAAGCATAGATACCATGGAGTTATTTGAAAATTCTCCAGTAAATTTTTTTTCTTTTTGAAAAATCCATTCTGCTATGAATACAACTACTGAAAAATATGCATCCTCTTCAGGCGACCTTTCTGAAGATCGCAGTGCATGGGATCAAAACATAAATCCAAAATATCTTGTTGGAAATGAAAACCATGTTTCACATCTCTTGTTGCTTCTTTTAAGCACCCGGGAGCTTACACTATTGCATAAGCACATTAAACAGAAACCAACAATGGATGTACTTGTGCATTATCACACCCTGCCTCCAAACTCCATAATCTTGCTAGCTATTTCATGACTAGATGGACGCCCCTGCTTCACTACAAAACTATGTGCTCGAGCTTGATAAATTGACACTTGCAGCCTGAAACTTAATGTAGAATGTGTAACTCCGTAGCATCAGAGTGTGTTAATATAATGTAACTGGCAGTTGGAACAGAGTGGGAGGGGGAGTAAATGTCCCAGCCCGCAGCATCCATCGGTATTCATCTGGCTAGCATCCTGTCAGTGTGTGAGAGAGTTGAGGGGTGTTTGGAAACTCAAACAGTATTTGCTCTGTGAGCAAAGAGATAGGAAGGAGCTGGGCATGGCTTAGCTCAACTGTTCTGTAGTAAAGCTGCTTGCCGCTGTGAAAGTAAAACTGAAAGTGAAACTCCTCTGCTTGTGTTTTGCATTTGGAACAGATTTCTTTTCAGGTGGGGTGGGGGACTACAACTCCTTAGCATCAGAGCATGTTAATAATAATATAGGAAATACTAATGCTCTGATGGTCATTTTGAAAAATTCTTTCTTACTGAGCACCTAGAAGCCAAGAGAAACATACATGGCAAATTTCAAGTTTGTAGGCATTACAGTTCTGGAGATTTTGTGATTAATGTGTGAGTGGTTTTTGCTTTTATATATATAGATTAGTTATCCAGAGCTTTAAAGTAAAAATTCTCCTTGCCATCTAACACCAGGGAAATGTACTGAACAATTCCTAACTTTGATGACAACCTCAATGAGGGAAAATAAACTGAAATTAAATGCAGACAAAATGGAAGTTCTGCTAATGAATATGGTGTGGGGTGCTCTCCTTCAGAAAGTGTAGTATGGTATGGGAGTTGTTTGAACTCCAAATATTTTGGATTCCCCAAAGGAGCTGGGTGGGTGGGTATGGGGTATGTTTCCATTGTTATGTTTAGTATTCTATGTCCATTCCTAGGCAACTTGGATTTGGCAGCTGTCACCTGTGCCTTTAGTGCTTAACTCTGCAATGCATTCTATGAAGAACTGCCCTAGAGGAATGTCTGAGAAAGTTCACATGTACAAATTACAACTGCTAGACTGCCAAGTGCTGAATGAAATCAGAAACGTTATATAAATAAAATTCTATACTGGCTGCTAACAGTTTCCGAGGGACAACTAAAGTATTGGTTTGGGCCTTTCAAGCCTCATGTGACACAGAGTGTCGCTATCTGAGAAACTCTCTAACTCAGTATGAAACTGTCCAGACATTAAATCAAGCAGGAGAAATTCTCTTTGCAATACACTCACTTTCTGAAGTCTATTTGTCGGGCAGATGGATAAAAGAGATTTTCTACTGTTCCCCACGCTATGGGACTCACTCAAAAGTGAGTCAAGAGTTTCATTTTTCTCTCTAGACAGATCTTTTCATTTTGAATTTATTAACACGCAAAATGCTTTCGCAATCTTTTTACAAAAGTGCTTTGTCTTTTAATTATTAGTAACTTTGTTTTCCGTACAGAAAGGCAAGATATAAACTGGATTATTTTTGTTATCCATTAAATGCAAGGTAATCTTAATACAGGTGGTTTTAGAGCTGGTTTTTTTTTTTAGAACTGTCATCTGTTTTATACTGAGAAACCTTTTTTAAAAAACAGATTTGTTGGTAGGCTCTTAATTAATAGATTTTGCATCATTTAATGATTCTTACTGGATAGGAAAATATATTTTAATGTTCTTCCCAGCAGAAAATAAGGATACTCCACTGTTGAAGGGAAACAACATATTAATGATGAATGAGTTTCTGGCTTGATTAAGGGCATGTCAATTTCAAAGGATTTATGACTGCATATAAATTGGACTTGCATGGTAAACATTGAACAAGGGGAATCTCTACCTTCTTCATCTTTATTAAATCTAATTAAATTTTAACTAAGCAAACTTCATTTTCCATGCCTACTTCCCATTTCATTCCTGACTTAATAATCAGTACCAAAATAGTTCAGTTGCAATTGTCATTTATATTTAGCAGTAATGTGTGCACAATGTATTCTCATGAGACACTGGAATTTTCAGCCACACTATATATGTCTTTGTTTCTATGTATTTCGTATAACAAGAATATTGTTTTAAACTGTGATAGAGCAAACTAATATTCTATTATTAACCACAAGGTATAACCACATTAATAAATGAACTGTGTATTAATATATTAATGCCAGTATTGTCATCCATGCAGAATATATACTGAGGGCAGCTCGATTGCAAGTTGTTGGATATATTTTTAAAACTACAGGAAGAAATATAATCTGTGACATGTTGATAACACTATTCTGATAACTGAAAGTGCAAACGTTCTGCAATAAAAGTCAAGGAACACAGTGAAAAAAGGAGACTAAGATTAAATACGAAGACCAAACTAAAGATGGCAGATACAGCAACCAGCCTTAGAACTCAGATTATTATGGTTGATCACAAAGCTAGTCAGATGCTTAAACAGGATTTGGTATTTTTGTCCACCTATTCTGAGGATAAACCTGAGATAAGGTGCTGCTATTGTTGTTGTTGTTAATCTTCAATTTGATTTAGAGTCTGGGACTGGTAAAAGCTTAACAGTTCAAGTCCTAACCAAGGACTTAAGTGCTATTAAGAGCTATTGGAAGAGCTGCAGTGGCGCAGTGGTTACAATGCAGCACTGCAGTTAATTCTGCTGACTGCCAGCTGCCAGCAGTTTGGCAGTTCGAGTCTTATCGGCTCATGGTTGACTCAGCCTTTCATCCTTCTGAGGTTGATAAAATGAGGACCCAGATTGTTGGGGTCAATATGCTGACTCTGCAAACTGCTTAGAGAGGGCTGGAAAGCACTGTGAAGCAGTATATAAGTCTAAGTGCTATTGCTGTTGCTATTAAGATAGCATCTCAGTATCTGGCAGTTCTGAGTAGGGTGTTTTTTTGTAAAGTCAGTTCAAAATTTCCATGTATCTAGGCAGCCCTTTGGGTATTGCTCCAAGGGCTCCTATTACTATTGGTATAACCATTGATTTCTTACTGCATAGTTACTCAACTTCAATTTGAAAATCACAACATTTTGTTATTTTTTATAGCTGTTTCTGTTCAATTTGTGCATCACCTCATATTACAATCTCAATGAACCAGACTTTTTTCTTTTCCACAATAGTGATGTCGGGTGTGTTGTGGGCCAGATATCTGCTACTAGGATCTGAAAGTCCCACAGGATCTTGACTTGCTCATTTTCAAGAGCTCATTATTGTCATCTATTATTATATTTACTTTATTCATTAAACATGAAACTCAGTCAACTGAACATTCAAAAATGCATCAGAAATACCATTGACTGGTGCTAATGGTTGATACGGGTTGCTGCCAGCGTCCTAAGTATCAACCAAGTACCTTCTTAAGATGTACGATGTTCCAAGTAGTGCAGTTTTTTGCACTTCCGCTGGTGTTATTGCAGGAAGCTGCAATTTGTTGATGTATCTTATATAATACTTGGACATGGTACCAAGTGCTCCAATGAAATGGCTATCACTGTTACATGTTTCATCCATAGCCGTGCAGTTTTGATGGCCAAGTCGCGATATTTCATGATTTTTTCCAGTTCCCTCTCCCTCTCTCTCCCTCTCTCTCTCTCTCTCTCTCTCTCTCTCTCTCTCTCTCTCTCTCTCATCATCATCATCACCACCACCATCATAGTCAGACAGATGTTCAGACTGGGTTTGGCATTTTTGTCTACCTATCGAATCCTTACCAAGGATCTGGGATAGGTAGATTTGGATGTTTGATGGTCTTACAAATATCGTTGCAGGATTTTCCCAGTAAAGCCTCCTTTTGCAATTGACTGATGGTGAATTTGTCAATGCCAATGGTGTTCAAGTGGTGCTCCAGTTGTTTTGGGATTGCACCCAAGGTGCCTATTAAAATTGTTATTATTTTTGTCGTTGCTGTTGTTATCATCATCATAATTTATATAACAATGTAAAATTGCAGCTGCCAGTTCCTTAGCTGATGTTGGCCTTTATACACATAAAGTTCTTCCCAAGAGCCTATGATGTCATAATGTATCAACCTGGTGTACATGTCGGTCCAAGCAATGTCGCCTTTTGTAATTCCTAGATGCACACATTTTCTAAGTATCATCTGAGGGGTTTTTTTTTGGTATGGTACTCAGAAATCTTTCCATTTCGATTTTTAGATCTTGATACTTGTGATCTTTTCCAACTCTTTGTTTTCTATTCTACTATCTTCTGGTATTGCCACATCAATTATCCACACTCTCTTCTTTTCAATCACAGTTAAATCTGATATGTCATAAGCCGAGATATAATCAGTTTCGATTCAGAAATACCACAATATTTTAACCTGCTCATTCTCAGCTACTTTTTCAACTCTATGTTTCCACCAATTTCCCCCTCTTAGTGCATGATAATTTTTAGAGATATTCCTGTAAATTATTTTAGCAACTGTTACGTTGTGGTTTATAATCAGCATTATAATCTGAAAAAGATGGGCGGTTACGAAGCATGATAATGAATGAATGAATGAATGAATAAACAAACAAACAAACAAACAAACAAACAAACAAACAAGTTTATGTGATCATCTTGCTTGAGCCAAGTATATGATCTACTATTTTTTTCTGGGTCTTTGCACAATCTGCACTTTGAATCATTTGATGATTTTTCAATTCTGGCCTTAATTGCATTAATTGAAATAGCTTCCTCTTCAGCAGCCAAAAACAAGCCTTTAGTTGCTTTTTTTAAAATGTCATAGTTGTAACCCTTTGTTAGATTTTATCTTTATCCACTATCCCTTCCTTGGATGTTTTTTGTAGAAATTAACCATGTAATGTTTTTCCAGCATTCTCCTCTTGTTTTTATTACATTATTTCAATATTCATGTTTTGTTTCAATATATTCAACAAGTTCTAATTATTAACTTGCATCAGTGCTTGTTCTGACCTTGTTTTTGTACAACCAGCCAATGTATACTTTTCTTCTTCCTCAACCATTTGTTCAAGTTTAAATAAACCGAACATTTCTTGCTTTATAATTTCCAAAGCTTCTTCAGTTTGTCTGGTGCTGAACCAATATTTTTTAATTAAAAATTTTTTAATTAAGCAAACTATTGCGGTATTGCAAAAGTTCCCATCTAAAAGACAATACCGAAAATGTGAGCCAGTGTTTCTTTTGTATCTTCCCCCATGGAATTTTACTGTATGGAGTCTTCTTATATCTATTCTTGAGAACTGCTGAAGGGAGGATCCTACAGCAAACAAGGAAGAATGCAGTCACCTCAGGAAGACTGACTCAGCATTTCTCATCCTTGGCCATAGCTAAACACAGAGACACAGAGAGATGGATGGATATGAATGGGTGTGTGAATGAATGGAACTTTCAGCTGTAAATCTTCACTGGTTTCTCTGTGTTCTCTGAATGAAAAAGAACAAAATGCCGCCCTAATGGTACGTTCTGTCCCTCAGTGGGGGAAGGGAATCAGTATAGGCTTCAGATATCAGATTTCCAATTTTTGTTTAAAGATCAAAATTTTATGAAAGCAAAGGGATCCACAATAGATTGATCCTGGTCTGGTCTTGGTCCTGGACTTTAACCTGGACCTGGAACTCTCCTGAGAATAATAATTGGGAAGGGAAAACAAAATATTTGAGTGAATAGTCCTGCATTGTGAGGAATTGGATTTCAAGTTAAAAAAATTTCCTTCCTTCCTTCCTTCCTTCCTTCCTTCCTTCCTTCCTTCCTTCCTTCCTTCCTTCCAAAAGCTCTTTAAGCCAAAAGCTAAAGGTTTCCTGAGCCCTGCTTCCTACAATGAAAGGAAGGGAGGAAAGGAAAGGAGAGAAGGTTAGTTTAATCATTGCTTGAAAAAAATATTTTCTGCATTAATAATGGTTTCCTGTTTAATTCTGTGCTGCAAAAAATGAAGAAAATTAAAATGGAGCTGCAAGTAATGCTACTTGTTTGGTATCTATCTTTCGCCTTCCCTCAATTCCCTCAACACTGTCAAACTATTCACATTAGGCTGCATTACTATTGCTATTGGTCTTCTCATCATTCCTGTCGCCCATCTCCTCCCATTTGTTTAAGGTTTAAGGTTTATTTGGATTTATATACTGCCTTACTCCCCAAGGACTCAGGGCGGTGAACAGCCAAAGATAAAATACATACAATATAAAATTTAAAAACAATTTAAAACATATTAAACAAATTAAACACCCCTTTTTTTTAAAAAAAATTAAAATTAAACAGTTAAAAAGAGTTAGGCCAGCCCAGCTTGTTGGAATAAAAAAGACTTGAGGGTACTGTGGAAAGTGTGTAAATCTGGGATCCTCTGTATCTCTGGGGGGAGCTTGTTCCAAAGGGCAGGTGCCCCCACAGAGAAGGCTCTCCCCCTGGGGGCCGCCAGTCGACACTAGTCATGTGACTGCATGACTGATTTGTTGCTTGTATCCTTGCGATTTATATTGATATTGATTGTTTTCTAGTATGATCTGATTGCTTATGTACTGTATGACTGTCACTGGGTGTTGTGCCCAAGTGTATCTTGTCCTTTTATGTATACTGAAAGCATATGCACCAAGGACAAATTCCTTGTGTGTCCAATCACACTTGGTCAATAAAGAATTCTATTCTATTCTAATAGTTTTCAAAAAACAAAATGTCTCCCAACAAAGTGCTTCGGAGTTCATGTTCATGTCCTGCTAAAAACATGAGAACAGCCTAATACTGCAGTTTCAGACATTAAGGCTATCCTAAAGAGCAAAAAGTAATAACGTGCCCTTTGTGTACATAATTATGTCATAGCAATTTAATTATCCCAAGGCAATTTGAACAGCGGCTGATATAGGAATAGCCACCATCTCTGTAGAATGGAACTTTTCTTTTGTTTCAAGGCAAAGATTTGCTGGAAGCTTAGCAAATCTGAGGCCCCGCTCTGAGGGAAAGCAAAATATGAGTCCTACCATAACTTTACCTGACAGCCGATCAATCTAAAAGGATTAAGATTGAATGGCAAGGAGCTCTTAGAAGAAAAGTAGCTGGGATGGAAAGTTGTACTGTCATTGCCAATCTTTTCATGGAGGCAAAGATCCCATCTTATGCTTCATTTCTCCCTGAAATACCCACTCTTCTCTCCCCCCCCCCCACTTTTTATAATCTATATTTGCTGCCATTGATTCTATCTCTTTTTATCCTGGATCATATTTTATTGGGCAAGGGAATAAGAATAGCACAGAATCAGAATTTAAAAGATTCAAAGTTAACTGTAATGAGAACAATTCAAAACCCAGACAGAAGTCTAGAAGAAGTTCAAATAATAATGGCATATGCTTGCATGCTTACAACTAAAAATGCTGCAGGCCGGGTAAAGAAAGGACTCTGATTAGATAGGTGCTGATCTCTACTTAAAGCACAGGCCAACCTGCCTTCCATTGACGACCTCTATACTGCATGAGTCAAAAGGAGGGCTGTGAAAATATTTACAGACCCCTCGCATCCTGGACATAAACTGTTTCAACTCCTACCCTCAAAACGACACTATTGAGCACTGCACACCAGAACAACTAGACACAAGAACAGTTTTTTCCCCGAATGCCATCACTCTGCTAAACAAATAATTCCCTCAACACTGTCAAACTAGTTACTAAGTCTGCATTACTATTAATCTTCTCATCATTTCTATCACCCATCTCCTCCCACTTATGACTGTATGACTGTAACCTTGTTGCTGGTATCCTTAAGATTTATATTGACTGTTTCCCTATGATTATCATTAAGTGTTGTACCTTATGATTCTTGATGAATGTATCTTTTCTTTTATGTACACCGAGAGCGTATGCATCAAGAAAAATTCCTTGTGTGTCCAATCATACTTGGCCAATAAAAAATTCTATTCTATTCTATTCTATTCTATTCTATTCTATTCTATTCTAT
>WNWU01000005.1:24677036-24708300 GCA_012654045.1 Ptyas mucosa | reverse complement strand
TATTCTATTCTATTCTATTCTATTCTATTCTATTCTATTCTATTCTAATCAAATCACTGGAATGTTTTACCAAATTTCTCCCCCTCAAACATCTAATTTCATTCCCAACCAGTCACATACAGCTATTTGGATCTGAAGCAGAAAATTAGCTTCAGAAGTCTTGTGGTTGCGTTCACTGAACTTATCAGTGCCTTTAGAGATCCATGACTTACCTTGGCTTGTACAGTGGCTTGACAAGTGTCACTTCTTTAGGGAGATATAACTAAATGCTTCAAACATGACACTTCTGTGGTGCTTTTTATACTCCAAATCCAGATTGCATGCCACTACCCTTTTATTAGTAGAAATTGTATTGGTTAAGCCATTTCACCATATCAAATATTTAACATTAATAGAAATATACAAATAGATACAAAGAAAACAATAGGATGTGTTCATAGTAAGTCGTCACCCCTACCGTTAACCCCAATCTGATCTAAATGTTCTGTGCTCTTTGAAATTCTCTTTGAAATTCTCTTTGAAATAAAGGGTGCAAGAGTAATGGGTCCAATATCATGCCACTAGCTTTGGGCTAAGTTAAGCTTGGGCTTCTCCACAGGATGATTAGTAAAATACCAAATAACTTTCCTGCAATGATAGTTGCTAACCACAGTTCTTCTCTGCTGTCTCCCAAAGCTACTGCTGGGAATTTGCCTGTACCCAAATCATACTGCTTGTATTAATCTCCTAATATTGTAGTACCTGTTCTATTTCCCTCCTTATTTGCTCTTCCTATCTCTTTATATGCTTTTGATACTTTTTTCTAGGTCAGGGGTGTCAAACTCACGTCCTCATGGCAGCGTCATGTGACATATCGGAACTTTCACACACACACACCCCTTTTGTTAAACTGGGCTGGGAGTTTGAAAGCCCTGTTCTAGGTGAATTTAATGCAACCTTTTTACAGAATCAGATTCTCTGAGATCTTCCCATTGACTGAAAATGGTCGTTTTCATTCTTCTGAGTCCATATATTAAACACTCTTAGCAAGAGTAATTGGATATTCTTAAGCTTGCAATAAATCTTTATGACCATTTGAACTATATAGCCACATTCTTGATTAGTTTTTGAATCAAGCATTATATCATTTAAATAGATGACATTGGAGAACGTAATTTGCCTTAAAACAACTTTTCAAATGTTTAAATACAATTAATTATACAAATGCCAAACAAAATTAAAATTGTGATACCAGGCAGGGAAAAAGAGAGCTGTTCAGTCCCATTCTGTTGTCAAGTGCCAGAGAAATCAAAAGATCCAGGCAGTTCAAATGGTTATAAAGATTTATTGCAAGCTTAACCTCTCTACAAAAATCTGAACTACTAACGGCCAAAGCAAACTGGCGGTAGATAAGAGTCAAAGGAATTCAAGGTGGGCTGGACTTAGATCTCTTGTAGGCATGAAGGGACTCATGACTCATGACTGATGACCTGTTTGACCCCTCCCTTAGGGTCAGCCTGGTCATCTCCTACTCTGTACTTTTACACCATTATACAGTACTGCAATAAGTCAATTTCTTACAGAGGTTTATCAAAGAAACATTTTATTTTCCTGGATCCAAACTCTCTTTGATCCCCTGAGAAATTCCAGAATTCATCCTAACAAGTCTTTCAGCCTTGAGCTATTATGCTTAATCTTCCCAATGACTTCAAAAGTGGCGAATTAAGCTCTCTTTGAGCAACCTTCACACGCATACACTCATCTAGTATTTGCTGGCAAGGTTTTGATTGGCTATCAGTTCACTTCCCCTGCCAATTAGATTGGCCTGCCTAGAAGTAGGAAGTTAACTTAGATTTTAATTTTTCTGATATAGTATGGTAAAATGGCAAAGGGTAACTTTTTTGGGGGTGGGGGGGCTTCAAGTCAGAGTTGACTCATGGTGACTGTGGAATAAGTCATTGCAGTTTTTTTGGGCAAGATTTCAGAACTGGTTTGCCCTTGTCTCTTTCCAAGGGCTGACAAGAAGTGGCTGGCCAAAGGCCATCCAGTTGGCTTTGGGCTTCAGGCAGGACTAAAACTCACAGTCTACTGGTTTCTAGTGTGAACACCAAACTGGCTCTCAAGTAGAATTTTAGGTAGCATTAATTCAGATAACTCTGTTAGCTACCAACTGAATTAGTTAATACTGTGTCTGTGCATTTGTGTGTGTGTGCATGTGCACATATTCATTGGTCCATAAAATAGAGTGCATTTGAAAAACCAGGACTTTTAGATTTGTCAGAGTATTAAGCGTGCTTTATGTATACAGCACCCAGCAAATTTTGACCTTTAAAATAACCTAATAGTTACCAGTTTCCAGAGCATCTATTTTTGGTACTTATAATTTCTTATAAACCTTTGACAAGCTTCTCAGACCTATTGACTATACTTCATTTGAGGTAATTTAGTGAAGTTCTCTAACATTGGGCCCCTGACTGTTCTATTATATTAAACTTACAGACACACACACCAGGCGATTTCCTCAGGTGACAACTTACTGGAATAAAGCACTGAATTACAGCAGGTTAGAAAGCTGTTTTTGTACAACAGCTTCATGAAGAGTCATTGAGCCAATATTGAGCCTGCTGAGGGAGAAATCTTTTCAGCAAGGAATCACTGAAAAAAGTCAGTGGAAATTCCAGCTGTTTGCCATTAAACCTGCCAAGTCAGTGCTACCCAAAAAGGCAGTAAAATTTGCTCTTTGAGCCCTATTTCACCCCAATCCTATTGCTCAACTCATGTCAACGTCCAGATGTGTCAATTAATTGGTCAAGAAAAGGATCAACTGTGAGGGCTGCTGTGAGGTATCCACTGAGTAAGTAAAGGGCTGTGGCCTGTCCATATGGGTTATGACCAGGCAATCTTGTAATTTATAGACAGTTTAGAGTACCGTTAGTGTGTTATGTGCATTTCAAAAATGGTATTTGAGTGATGCTGGAGAACCCATGCTAACAAGTTAAGAACTTAATAAGGAGTAAAAGACGATCACTACTAAAAAAAACCTGGTAGAGATCCAGAAGTCTCCTGAGGAGATCAATATCATAACCGTGGATCAGCTGCTTTTTTTTGTTTGTTCAAAATATTGTACTTCTATAAGTATTAAAAGTGGCAGCAGATATTAATTTTTACATACCATAATGTAGAGCAGAGATGGGCCTCTTTTTGGCATTATCGTGGCCTATCAAGAGAGGGAAATAACATTTCCTCTTCTTCCCAGATGCAAGCAAAAGGGCTTTTAAAAAATTTGGAGTGTGTTTTGATTAAGCACACTTGCACTGGAGATTGGTTTTAATCTTAACATTACTTATGTATTTTTGTTGCATTTTATTTTACCTCTTAATTGACCAATTTTGTTGCTTTATGTCAAAAGGGACAGGCCTTGTTCCACAGACCTCTGCTTCCCAGAATCACTTGAATGCCAACAATTATATTTGAGTAATTAGCAATTAGCTACCCAGAGTCATAACAGATTTAAATCTCATGAATAAATACCTAGAAAGAAGGTTTCCTTTCTGGTGTGAACTTGTTTTTCTTTTCAAATACTGTATCTTTGTTTTGCTCCTTATATCCTGCAAGATTAAATTTAGACTTACTAACATTTCAACAAAAAACTTATCAAACCTTATGTTTGATGTATGGTATGTCCTGATGGTATTCCAGATAGAGATGAGAGAAGTAAAATAAAGAGATATTGCACTTACTCAAGCATTTAAATCTGAAGTTGAACTATGTTGAGATAAAACCAAAAATAGTCTAAACTGGGTCCCTATTCAGCTAGTCAGGAAAAAATATCCTTCCATCTTCTCACATCTAGTATGAAAAAAGACAGTTATCAGTTTATTATTTTTCACTGAAAAGTTTCACACTATAAGAATAAAAACTTCCATCTTTCACAACATTCAAGGGATTTTAAATTCTATTCCTTTAAAATCTGATTTATTAAATCTACTTACAGAGTAACTATTGTTTGAACCTTCAGCAGAAGATCTGAAGTGATGTATGGTATGCAAATATAGATACTTCTCTGTTTTACCACAGAGTAGTACAATTGTTTTGCCACAATTTTGCCACCAGTTGAAAAGCTCTGGTAGGGGCTATCAATTGCAATATTCTGACAAAATTGGAATAAACAGATATCATGAATCCAATGTTTCTTCCCCCTTTTGCCTCAAGTACACAATGAAGATACTATTTTACTGTTTCTCTGCACCCCTTTGGAGGCACAGCGTGTCCCTTTCCAGCATACTGAGATCCTGAACCAGATACGGAGATGCAGTATCTCAGACTGATAAACAGAACTGTCCCATTCCATGCTGGGTCAAACTTTGTATTGGCCTGGACTTAGGATCAACAGAGCAAAAAGATGGGGCTTTGATCATGCAGTTGCAGCTGCCACATTGGCTTTTTAAAAATTCCTCCTGCAGGAAGTCTCTGGTTGGAGTGTAGCTCTAATAAAAGGATCTCTCCTCTAGGAGCTGACAATATATAATAATTGCTAGAACTAGTGGAAGTGAGTAGTGTTAAAACTAGTGATAGAAGTGTTCCAATAATTGAGGGGCTGCCACAAAGAAGAGGGGGGTCAACCTATTTTCCCAAGCACTAGAAGGCAAGACAAGAAAAAATGGATGGAAACTAATCAAGAAGACGTAAAACTAAGGATAATTTTTTTTAATAGTGAGAACAATTAACCAGTGGAACAGCTTGCCTTCAGAGGTTGGGGGTACTCCATCACTGGAGGCTTTTAGGAAGAGACTGGGCAATCACTGGATTGTATAGGGTGTCCTTCTTGAGAAGTTGGTTGGACTAGACTTCCAAGGTCTCTTCCAACTCTGTTATTCTGTAGTTCTGAAGGGCAGAGTAAGAAAAAATGCTTTTCAACCTAGCTTCAACCTAGTTATTTTCAACCTAGTTATTATTTTTTAATCTTCTGTTATGTTGAGTTGTTAAAATATGGAATATATATATATATATATAGAATATATATAGTGTATGTGTGTTTGCGTGTGTATAGTGTGTGTGTCTACATACTGTATACAAATACATACACACACACACATACCCTCTCAAATGTCCTCTTTTCCAAGATCATCCCACATTCTTTCCTTCTTTCTCTCATTCTCCCATATATGAATATTTCTTCCATTTCCTCATCAATTTCTTCCTCCTTGTGGCATTCTACCTAGAGTTTTTTGATTTACTATTCTCTGTCTGCAGCCACAGGCTCTCTTTCTCCCCTCTCTCTTTTTTAAATTTTTCAACCAGTGAGTAGGCTTGCTTCAATCTAAGGTGCTGAACCTTTGTACCTATCATCTCTATTTCTTATATTTGTTCAGACCCAAGAGATATTGTGAGAAAATCTAGATGCTATGGGCTTAAAACAAGTATTTCTGCTTACAGAACACTGAAGTAAAATGCCTGTTCTTCTCAATGAAATGCCTGTAATCCCTGTTTGAAAAAAAAAATTCCCCTCATGTTTTGTACTATTTGAAATTTTGATGGTTTCCTTTTACATCTCTGAGTGGGGACTAGGTCTTACAGAGAGGTTTCTGAATATACATGGAGAGAATTAGGATACATAATTTTCTAAGCAAACATTTACATATCTGATTCAGTAATGGGTTTCAATTTAGTTTGCTACTAGTTCGTTTGTGCGCACATGCACATGCGCAGAAGCGTCCGGGTAGGTGGGCAGAGTCTCACACTGCCACTGCTACCGGTTCACTCCGGATAAGGAGAACCAGTAGCAACCCACCGTTGATCTGATTCCCCTATAAAAGTACCTCATTTCAATTGCTGGAATAGAAGCCTGTTGCTCTGGATGTGATTGATTTGGATCATCCCAAAGAATTAAAATCCAAACAGATAATAAATATTGAACGATTGCACTAGAAGCTACAGCAAAATATCTGCAATGCTAGTGGTCTACACTTTAATGCAGTTGTTCCTCAACCTGGAGAACACCAAAGGAAATATGAGCTTGGGCTACTATTATTCCAAGAAACCATTGTCAACCCTGGCAGCGTATCTTCACAGCTTCAGGCTGACATTTTTTTCAACCATTTATGAAAATGCCAGGGATTGAACATGGACTTTCTATAGGCAAAGTAAATGTAGCTATTACCTTCCCTTGGAGTATTCTCAAATATAGGTAGTCCTCATTTAGGGATTGCATTGTACAGTGACTGCAGTTACAATGCATTGGCCGTTACAGTGGTGATGATAATTTTTTTTCTGTGACCAATTCTTGCATTTACAATCTTTGCATGTCTGTAAAGTGAAGAACAGCTGAAGTAAGATTGTAAGCATAGTTACAGTTTCATTTAGCAACTGCTTCACATAACAATCAAATTACCAGTTTCAGTTATGGTTGCTAAATGAGGATTACCTGTAACAAAACAAGACAGCACTCAGGTCTGAAATAAAAAGCAGTGAAAACCTTAGTGCAGACAAACTTGCCTGATATAATAGCTTAAGATATAGGACCATTTAGTGGGATAGCACAAACCTAGAGATTACAGATCATTTAGGGCAAACACTCTCAAACCATAAATATTGGCAGACAAGCTATATCTCCTTTAGAATCAAACAAATGGAAGATACAAGCAAAAAATAAATAAAAATAAAGCTAAGCAATAATGTTATGAGCCATGTAGATCTGGAAGTGATCTAGTGTAAGCAAAACAAAGAATGATGTATAGCAACATGAAACTCAGTTGCACTTCTCTGTTTTAGGTCAATGAACATATTTCACTAAGATATTATTGAATCAATTTCTTCCTCAAGAAGGCGGTCTTGCCACTTCTTTTTTTTTCTCTCTCTCCCTCTTTTTCTTTTGCTTCAATACTTGATATTTGGTTTAGAGTCCATTGCTTTAAAAAAACAGACTCTTCCTCAATTGTACTCACGCAGTGAATATCGTTCTGTGTATCTTAACATTTGCACAGAAATGCCGATTAGCATATATTGCTTGGCACTATTAATTAATTATTGATTAATATACTGGATTATACTCCACTATTGTTATTTGATCACTTTCAGAGAATGTTTTTGAAACAGTTCATTATTATTATTTTTTGGCATTTTGATTCCCAGTAGACCCCTCTGTCCATGCATCCAATATCAGGAGGCAATTACGTAAGGCTTTGCATCTTGATATTGTGATGGTTGTTTCTTCATTTGTTCCTCCCCTGCAGAGATTTGCATGCCCTGACAGAAAAAAAAAGAGAGAAAGGATTTATAGCAAGTTTTAAAAAATCTTCTGGGTCAACAGAGGAAGGTTCTATAGCAGTTCTTCAAAATAACTACTGCAATCCATAGGTGATTGTTGAATCAACAAAAATGCAGGGAACAATGCCATATTCAACACTGAAATATAAAAGTGTTTATTTATCACTTATGCTTTGCACCTAAAGAATCATGCCATCAACACATATTTCTGATCATTATAATGCATTTTAAGTGAAATACCATTTGCATCAGTCTGTTCAGCATCTTGTCTTCAGCTATTCTGTTGCAAGCATGCACTGGAATAACAAAGAGGGGGTATTCACTCATGCATGTAAGCAAGTGGATTGACAGGATCTTTCTGCTTGTGTCAAAAAAACACCCCATCATCATACTGTTATACCAAAAGCTTTTCCTCATGTGTCTATGATGTGTCACAGGTAAAGGTAAAGGTTCCCCGTGCACATATGTTCTAGTTGTTCCTGTTGTGGCCCGTCAGTGGCCTGTGCAGATTGTAGCTGATTCTGACAACGAAGAGGCTGGTGTGATGCTGCACCAGCAGCCTGTGCAGCTGGCGCTCGAGTCAGACAGTGAGGAGGCTGGAGAAGATGTGGTGCCAGAGGCAGGGATTCAGCCAGGGCCTTCAGAACCTCCAGAAGCTCCTTTAAGTGAAGAGGACAAAGAGGAGTAGCCTCTTCTCAATCCACGGGTGCACAGAGCTGCCAAAAGGCAGGAGTGGCTCCTCATGAGGAGGTCTCCTCGAGAGTAAGGCTTGGGACTAATTGGCCACATCCTTAGCCTATTTAAGAAGGAATGCCGCTTGCAACAAGCTGTAGAGAACAACTTTAGTTCAATCTCCTTCATGTCTGGATTCTCTGCAAAATTGTTCTGGGCTTTCTGCCAACTCTAGTAAGACTTATCTTACTTTATCTTAGAATTCTGGTAGGCTGTTAAGACAGTTTTATTAACAGTCTTTCATTGATAAAGACTAAGTTATTTGAGTAAAATAAGCTTTGTATAGAGTTTGTGTGTGCTGTGTTCTTGGGGTCCATAGCTGGGGCAGAAAAGTTCCCAACTCTAGGGAGCAGTGCTCATCTCTGTTTCAAAGCCAAAAAGCCAGCACTGTCGAAAGACATCTCTGTGGTCATGTGGCCGGCATGACTAAATGCCAAAGGTGCATGGAACGCTGTTACCTTCCCACCAAAGGTGGTCCCTATTTTTCTACTTGCATTATTTACATGCTTTTGAACTGCTAGGTTGGCAGGAGCTGGGACAAGTAATGGAAGTTCACCCCATTTGAACGCTGAACTGCTGGCCTTTCGATCGACAAGCTCAGCATCTTAGCCACTGAGCCACTGCGTCCCTCTGATGTGTCACAACATATATACAAAAGACCGGGCTTGTGTCATCACAGCATCATTCTGTTCTTCCTTTCCCATCTGCTGCAGATGCCATTGGCCTTAAGTAACAAAGCTTTTTGTGCAAGAGGAAGAGAAGAAGGAGAGGAAGAGGAGGAGGAGACATTTACTTTCTTTTGTCATCATATAAATATATATGATATATTACTTATGTTTTGATAAAACAAGAATAAAATGCAAAACAGAGAGAAAAAAACATACATCCAACAGTAACACAAAAAACTGTATACAAAAAAAAAAGGGGGGGGGAATGACCCAAACATCAAATAAGTCTAATCTTAAACATACAAAAAAATCCACTCTGGCTGGATGTTGGAAAGAAAATAATAATGAAAAAAACCCAATAAATTATCTTCCCCTGACAAAACAGGTCTACAAATAATTATAAGCTTTCTCATCCTTATTTAATGAGAAAATATGTAAACTAATATTTCAGATGAGGAGATCTCTATCTACTCATCCAATTGACCTAACTCTTTTGTCATCTCTGATGAAGTCTGCTTCATACAGTGTTCATCTTATTTTATCAGGTGGCCACATTTTGAATAATTGTGGGTGGCTGGTAACAGAATTGTGCAAATTCTTTAAATTTTGCAATATCGGGGGATAAATAGCTAAAGAACCATGCTAATTTCCAGGCCCATAAATTATGAAGCAATTATGAAGGATTTGCATAGTGCTAATTTAATATACATATTTCAAAGACATAGTCAGATTCTCAGAATATAGAAATGTAGAATGATACATATCTTGGAGCACTGAATAAACCACTGAAGGAAAATATATTGTGTGAAATGTACCTGAAATATTGACAAAGGTAAAGCTAAGACCTATCAGAGCTATCACATTTAACCCAAATATACAATGTGCTTCAGAAATGTATGCAAATCAACTTGAAACCTCAAGGAGGTTTCTGATACTATTGACATTTGTCATCCAATGATTTATCTATTGTGCTAGATCTCTAAGTCTACAAAGTGTTTTACCTGTATCTTTATCTGGTAGCGTTTTGAAACATCAACAGACCTCCCAGATAATAAACATGAAAACTTGAGGTCAAAGAGGGAATCTCGAATGGGAATGTTTGAAAAGCTCAATACTTTAAGACTGACCTTTCACATATGGATTAAATTGTTCTTTCCTGGGAATTGTAAATAAACAACAGACTGATTATGAAATTGTCAGCTTTATACAAAGCAGAAAGGATTAACGTAGAGGGGACTGACTCATGTCTTCTTAAAAGGTACCTTTGTTGTAAGAAAAAGATGATTTTGCTTACACAACTATTAAGGCAGTGACAAGTTTTGGAAGTGGATCTGCTGAAAAAGCCTACAGCATTTTCAAGTCCATGGGTTTGGTTTGGTTTGCATTTGTTTTGTTTTGTTTTTAAACCAGGAGAAAATCCAGCTTCCTTATGAATGAGCCTGATGAAGAAATCAGCTGTTATAGAAGAGGATGGTTTGTACTAGATTTAATTAAATTTGATTAAATTCAATGTGTGAACTGGGAAGGATCAGGTCATCCAACCAGCTTGCTCTCCTCTGGAATAATTCAATGGCTGTGAAAACTGCCTTCTTAGAACAAGGCAATGAGTTTGCTGAACTTTGGTATTTTCACTCAAGGGCAATCTACATGCATAGAACAGAGTGTCTGCAAGGGGTCAGATCTTATTAAACATTTATTTTCTTTATTTTCAAAGTGCGTATCATCACTGAGGATAAGGTTTTTTTCAGGGCGATTTAAAAATCATGCAGTAAAATTCTGAATGATTGAAATACTGAAACATTCAAGTCAAAATGTCTATGGACATTCTCAGTCATCCAGGTCATGGTTGTCCCAAAGGTGCTTTTTTTTCCAAGAAGCAACTGGACTTTCTGGGTTTGTTTGTTTGGGTTGTTTGAAGACTTTGCTTCTCATTCAAGAAGCTTCTTCAACTCTGACTGGATAATGGAGAATGGAAGGATGTATATACTCCTTACAGACATTGGTCATTTGCATTCTTTTAGTGGGTCATTAAGGTCATGGTATAACATAGGAGAACAAACACATCAGGATTACATTTAGCAGTCCAACTGCATTTAAAAGACACAGAACACTCTTGAAGACAGCAAAGTCCACATTTTTGACAGAGAGGAACGCTGGTTTGAAAGAGGGGTCAAAGAGACCATCTATGTCAAAATTGAACAGCCCTCTCTCAACAGAAGGGGAGGGATACAACATCATCTATCTCCAATCTACAACACAGTCCTTTCAACAGTTCCAAGAAGGCTCCACACCCATTTGCACTACTCAGGTGACCCTGATGACCCAGATAAACCTCCAGGTGACCTTAACAACTCAGTAAGAGAATGCAAATGACCAGCTGTCTGCAAGGAGTATAACTCTTTCCATTTCCCACCATCCAGTGAGAACTGAAGAAGCTTCTTGGATGAGAAGCGAAACATCTTCAAAGAAAAACCAGAAAGTCCAATTGCCTCTTGAAAAAAAAGCACCTTTGGTTCAAGTAAAAAAAATCATTATAAAGATCTGCTTTCTGCTAGTTCTCACAACACTTTAGCATGGAAGACATCTGAAACAGAAGTTCATGTTCTTAGGGAACAAGTATGAACAGTTAAGAAGAGTGTTTCTTTCAGATCCTGTGGTTCCAATCTGTGAAAAGGCTGAAGGAAGGATGTCCATTTACATATCACTAAGAACTTAGAAATGTGTTTCAAGATAGTAGTACAGACATAGGTACAACTCAAGAAATATTTTTTTAAAAAATGCAATACATCGCACCATAGCAAGCTGATGTAGGTGAACATTTTCAAGGCCATAATGTCTTCTTTATGAAAGTTTTATATTAAATGAGATTATATTGTGTTCCAATAAAGAGAACAATCCAGTGGAGGATTGTCCTCTGACACACCTTTTAATAAAGGACTCTCAGGAAATCAGAACACAACGCTACTGATTTGATGAGTAACCACAGAATAAAAAATGTTTGCTGAGTCAATTTATTGTTAAACATTTCAACACCAACTACCTGTATTTAAAGAGGAAAAAAGTGCCTTCACTGGGAAAAGTCTTATTTTGTTTTTAATTGAGTTTCCCAATAATTGGCTTCTCCATTTCTTAGTTTTGTCGAATGAAATGCTCTTGTGACTCTCTGAAGAAGACTATAATAAATATTCTGAAATGTGTATTCAGAAATATTTATTCCAATAAACACCTTGTTTTATCTTAAAAGTCACAAATTACTATGTTGTTAATACGTACAACAGGATATCTGTTTAATGTCACCACACAAGATATTTATACTGTAATATAATGATAAGATGGCAAATTTGTAATGACAATCTGCATCAAGTAAAGAAAATAAAATTTTACTGCATTATAAAATACCAAATAACAACAGGAACATAATGAAACAGTAATAAGATTTCAATACTTACTAACATTTATCATCAATAAATGAACAGACAAGAGAATTGATATAATGAAACAGCTTCACATGAAATAGATAGCACCTAAAATGTATGTATTTTCCTCTCCGTGCAGATCTGTATCCTCTTTGTGCTCATTAAAAATTACTGCAACATTTTGATTACATCCTCTGTATAGTATTGAGTTACAGACATCTGTATAAAATATTTTTGTCACCACAATTATGGAGGATTTTAATTCAAAAAAACAAGGTCTAGCGAAATAAACTGTGAGTCACCAGCACTTGAATCAGGGAACTGGGTGAATCATCAGTTTTGTATGAGTTACTCTCCTCATGAAGAAACATATGCAGCCTTGGTGCCTACCTAGTGAATTCACCTCTATCACTCAACAAATGGTGGCCTTGGTGGCCCATAGGGCACATAAGTGTTCCTGATCCAGTTCCAGAGAGAGAGAGAGAGAGAGAGAGAGAGAGAGAGGGAGGGAGGGAGGGAGGGAGGGAGGGAGGGAGGGAGGGAGGGAAAGAGAGAGAGATGATGATGATGAAGATGGATGATAGATAGATAGATAGATAGATAGATAGATAGATAGATAGATAGATGATAGATAGATAGAAGAAGGCAGTTTCACTGGAAACACAAAAGCAGCATGATGTAAACCACATTTTTACCGGGAAGGCCGAATGAACTTGCTAATATCTGCTTCCCCAAATCTGGATTTCATTTTTTTGACAGGTACTCTAATTTTTTATTCCATATTTATTTTTGACCATTATTTGCTCTTTATGAAAGCCACTGTAGAAAAGAAGACCCAAAAACCCTGACTCACACAAGTAGAGTATTGCAAACGTTTACCTTCCCTCTGCTATTTCCATACACCATACACTTTTCCATTTTGAAAGGCTTTAAATATTTAAAATAATAAATAAAAATATTAAATTTCACTAGCACATGCACTTCCACAGACACTGGAAAGATTATAGGTAAGCTACTATTGTATATGGTACATAGTAGAAATGCTGAAGTCACACAAAATAACATTTTATTATGTTAATAAAAATTTAGGAACTGTTGGCAGTTCATAGATTCATATCACTGCTAGGAAAAAGAAAAAATAGAAAAACTATTCATTAAATTTAGACATACTCATCCGTAAAATCTGTGCCTGACACAATTTTTGTTTTAATTGCACATTTCCCTCTGATTGTGATCCACTAGGGAATACCAAGATATGTCATCCATGATCCGAACCATTCAAGTTAATGTTTTCTTTTCTCTGGAAGTATTTAAATTTAAATTTTCTCTGTTTGCATCCCTTCCCTTTTTAATGATAAGTCATTTTACATAATTTTACAAATATATTTCCAATAGTTGAAGCATAGATTATAAAGCTATGTATGAAGCATCCCTGATTAAAATATTTACTGAAACATCCTCAGTTGATAATTTGAAATGAACAATAATTCACAAATAATTTATTTATGTAAGGAGTACAATGTTTTTCAATGGAGATAGGTTAAGTGTAAATCTACTGTTTGGCAACTACTAGGGAACCCTCTGTGTAAATTAAGCCATAATGTGATCCACTATAATTTTGCTGATTTCTGTTGAATTAATAAATCAACACTGAACACTACAGATATCATTTTTCAATGCAATGGTTACATGCAAGTATAGATTTTTCCATCAGGCTCTGCATGAGTATCTGAGCAAAACATTTTCTAAGAATCCAAACTGCTGTAGGCCAAATAATCAGGCATCTATATATATTGTGCAAGAACAGCCTAAACCATTGGTGACTGAGGGTTTGGGAATTCTCAATCCAAGAGCCAGTTTGGTGTAGTGGTTGAAGTGCTGGCATAGAAGTCAAGAGACCATGAGTTCACATTCCATCTTAAATATGAAAACCCGGGTAGACGGCTTTGGCCAATCACTCTCTCTCAGCCCAATTCACCTCACAGGATGTTGTGGGGAAAATAGGAGGAGGAAGAAGTATTAGGTAGCCTAGAGTTGTACATGAAAAGAAAAAGGTGGAATAAAAATCTTTTTTTAAAAATCTAATGCCGCTTCTGTCTGAGGAACAAAACATGCTGATAGAACAGGAGTGGACAACTATTCCCCCTTTATGACCTGTGGACTTCAATTCCTAGAATTCCTGAGCCAGCCTCAAGAATTCCAACTGAAGAATTCTGGGAGTTGAAGTCCACAGGGACCACATTGCCCATCTCTGTGATAGAGGAACATAAAATATATTGAGATGTTTCTGCTTTTCAATCACAGATAACTGTTCCTTTTATTTGCTATGTTTCTGGCTTGTTTCTGTAATCATGTCTTTAACGCAGGAGTTTGTTATAACTCAAGAAAAATACTTCTGTTCATTTCTGTAAAGCATTTTATTGTAAAAGACACTAATGCAAAATATGCTGTGTCTGGGTGTAGTTCTGTCTAATCCTATAGATCAGCAATCCCTGGTGCCCAACCCTCCACTGGTTCAGTGGAGAGAGGTTTTTCTATGGACCAGAGGGAGCATGGTTTCGCAAACTGCCTTCATCCTGTAAATAGGGCTTCGTTTGTTTGTGCAGCCCGGTTTTTGGCATGCCATGGCCTGGTGCTGGTCCACGGAGCAGGGATTGGGGACTCCTGCTGTAGATGTCAGCTCTAATGTAAGTACCACTAAATTCAGTGGGCCTTAATCACATATAAAATTGCATTAACGGAAGGAACATCATTCACTTGCTTAATTCTGAAAGCAATGTAAGTTTCTTTTTTTTTAAAAAATAACACGAATAGGGTTTTAGTCTCAATCTATGCTTGGCACATAAGAAGCAATAATGGAATGTCACATAACTTGACATTCTTGTTGTTTTTATCTGCCATGTAATTTCCTCAAATAAGGCACTTCCAGCTCACAAATATATTTCTGGTTGAAAGAGCTGCAGACAGTTACGACTGCTAAACCTTTAGAAAAGGAAGAAATCTGCTGTGGCCCACAATCCATGTGCATCTCTTCTTAGCAACATCTAATTGCTAATCTTAATGGATGGAAACCTAGCACAATTACAGCAGAAAATAGAAATGACATCTGGAGCAAAACCCAAATGTGTTTTTCTCCCCAATACATTTGCACAGATTGAACAGAGCTCAGGTAACCAGGTGCAACACAGGCTTTTGTGTCATTAATAGATATAAAAAGGAACATTTTGGCAGATATATCTCATTATGATGTTTGAATGGTGAAAAAACACCCCTCTTTTACATAGCTATTGGAAGTTACAAAAGTCCTTGTCTGTTGCATCTCATCACTGGACAGTTATTGAAGTCAAATTCAAACAATATAGGAAATCTGATAAACTTTATGGGGGATATTGGTTAGCAAGGAAATTATAAGTACTGGAACTTAATCTTATCATGTATAAGCTGTTCATCTACATAATAATAATAATTGACTATAATGTATTCATCTTTTTTTCTGAATAGAGGCTCTAAAATTCACTGGGACCTTACACTTTTCAGCACATACTATTCCCATAAAATCCTGCTGGAAGGTTGGGTTAAGGGACAATACTATTAATACAGAGGGGGGGGAAATGCAGATATTCTCTTTGGAATGTATAGATTTGCTTTGTAAGGTTGAAATATTCAAAACTAAATAACGCATTCTATGTTCTGCTTTGAACAGTCTTCAGCAAAAATAGTAAATAATATTTACGATATACTACTATATAATTTGCTTTGAGTTCTCTTTTCTGAGTGGTTTAGAAAAACCCTGATATCCATTCCTTACTATTCATGTCTCAGATGCCCATTATCTGGAGATGGAAGTAACCGCTGCTTGTTTCCAAAGTCATTGTGAAAGCAAACAGGATGGAAGTTAAAATTCGTGTTCATAATTTCAAAACACCACTCACTTACTCATTCGCTCACTCAGAATAGAACTGGAAGGAACCTTGGTAGTCTTCTAGTCCAACCCCCCTGCTCAAGTAGGTGGCCCTATGCCATTTCACACAAGTGACTGTCCAGTCTTCTCTTAAAAACCTCCAGTGATGAAGCACCCACAACTTCCGACAGCAAGCTGTTCCATTGGTTAATTGTCTTCACTGTTAGGAAGTTATTCCTTAATTCCATGTTGCTTCTCCTCTTGATTAGTTTCCATCCATTGTTTCTTGTCCTGCCATCTGGTGTGTTTGAAAATAAGTTGACCCCCCTCCTCTTTGTGGCAGCCTCTCAAATATTGGAATATTGCTGTCGTGTGTCCGTTCCCCCCCACCCGCCCAGTCCTTCTTTTCTCTAGAATAGTCATACCCAGTCCCTGCAACCATTCTTCATATGGGCTCCAGGCCTTTAATCATTTTAGTTGTTCTTCTCTGCACTTTTTCCAAAGTCCGAACACCTTTTTTGTAAATGTGGTGTTTAAAACTGGATGCAGTATTCCAGGTATGTCCTTACTAAGGCTTTATAAAATGGTGCTAATATTTCACCTGGCCTTGATTCTATACCTCTGTTTATACAACCAAGGATTATATTAGTTTATACACTGCATACACAACATGTTGGACACCAAGTCTAATGCTGAGCAATTGGGGGGCAGAACTGAAATCATCTTGAAAGAATGACCCTCTTTCTCCATCAAGTTTTCCTTGTGTTTGAAAGAATTGTTACAGGAAACAGGTACATTCACTTTCTCCCACTTCTGTGTCATAGTTATGTACTTCCTTGACCACATGCTGGCACCAGCCACTATTAAACTGAAAGTACCACAGATCTAATTAAGTCAGTAATGGGTTTTCCACTGTTGTATTCTCTGAGTGACAGTTTAATAAGTAACTCCAAGGGGGATGTATAAATCAGAACTAAACTTCATCTTTACAAGATAGATCCCATGTGGCCTCTTAAGGAAGTAGAAATGTAATATTTCTAGTAGCCACTTTGATTCACTTGCATTTCGATCCAGGAATACTGGCTGTCTTTAGAAAAGTTTGTATTGGTATTTTTCCTTGAACACACTGCTTCTGAAAATGGGAATTCTCATCACATGTTGTTGCACGTATTTCATTTACTTGAACAATGAGCAGTCTTCAGGGAAAAGTTACTAAGTTTTAAAGGTCAGATCACTGGAAATCTGAATTTAAAAATGGACATGTGCTGTATTTACAAATATACCACTACACTATAAGCAAGTTAGCAAACATTACTATCAGCAGACTTACTAATTCAGACCAGACTGTTTTCCAAATAAAGAAATCCTTTCTAATAATACAGAAGATCAGGTATGTGATATCCTATAAATCTAAATTATAAATAAATATATATTCCTGCAGCCAGTAATAATGACCCTAGCCATGTCATAACAATGAACTTCATTTATTTGCAGTTATCATCCAAAATTGTGTGGCACTAGTGGCACACACATCTACTACTAATGTATCCCAATAATCCCAACTGACCACATTAGTCTGTGGTCTGGCTAATCTGGTGCAATCCTAATCCAACATGCTTCCAGTTTTGGGTTCAATCACCACTTTCTCTTTTTGCTCCACTGTGACAGCTGTTTTCATCTCATGCTTTCCCAGCTCACATAAAATCAATTATTGCCCTATGAACACTGAGAACATACTGATGATTGGAACTATTGTGGCCATTGCCTTCTTAAGAGGAGGAATTCCAGCTAATGAAATTCATAATAGACAGCATAAGAATATGTAGACCATTTGAATGCCCACCATAACTTTGGCATTGACAATCTAATTATAATGGCCTAACAGTTGTTAAAATCTGTTCTAAAATGGATGAATAATTATCCCTTCAAATGTGGTATTAAGATAATACCTGCAGCCTTGCTCTACCCTCATGACTGTGCTCTGCGTAACAACTTATTTGCCAGCAGAAAAAGAAATATGAGTATTTTTCTCATCATCCAACTAAAATGCTAAAATATCAGGCATTTGGCTTAATAATCATATGCATTGCAGTGGATCTGGGATGTGCTTTGTTTATATGTGTATGTTTCAATAAACCATGTTTGCCTTTCAAAACAGGAGTAATCACAGAAGCCATATGGCTTCTTTGTAAAGTTCTCTGTAGAGCTCTGACCATCTGACCTGATGTCCACATTGCAGAAGGAATTATGATGGAAGGAAAGGGAGGAGGGGTGAGGACTGTGATTATTATTTCAGCATGACGGTGTTGGGTAGGAAAAGCATTAAAACAACTTACAGCCTACCAGTATTTTACATGTTGCAGAGATATCTGTGGTGGCTGAAAGGCCCTTGGAATTTGCTTCTGTACATAGGGCTACCTAAAAGTTAGTTTGTTTATGAAACCCCAGTTTTTTGATTGCGGTGGTTGTTTTCTTGTCCAGACTGTAATGTTTTATTGATATTTGTATATTTGTTGTAAGTGGTCTAGAATAATTTGGAGTGGGCAGCTATAAAGGAGAAGGGAAAAGGGAAAAGGAAAGAGGAGGAGGAGGAAGAGGAGGATTTTAAATAGCTGTTTTGCAAGAGTTATGCAAAAGTAAGTGAGCTTATTGTGCCTATTAAAGTATTATTTTAAATTTTATTTTTTTGCTAATTCTAATAAATTTTATTTTGTAAAGGTATAAGGTGCTATCACAATTTTATCTGATTTATACATTACAATTATATTATTAAAAATAAGTGGTACATTTATTTCTTGACCAGTTTGTATCAGGGGTGAAATCCAGCAGGTTCTGACAAGTTCTGGAGAACTGGTGGCGGAAATATTGAGCAGTTCGGAGAACCGGTAGCGGAAATTTTGAGTAGCTTGGAGAACTGGCAAATATCACCTCTGGCTGGCCCCAGAGTGGGGAGGGAATGGGGATTTTGCAGTATCTTTCCCCTGCCATGCCCACCAAGCCACGCCTACCAAGCCATACCTTGCCCACCAAGCCACGCCCACAGAACCAGTAGTAAAAAAAAATGGATTTCACTGCTGGTCTGTATCCCAAGAAAATCATTAGTTTTATTTGGTTAGAGTTAGATGGTGGTCTTTTTCCTTAGGTACAGTATATCTTAACTTTCACAAAATTGATAAAAATTGCTTTGAAATACATACAAAGATTTGTAGGTAGGACAGTTAATATGCCAAAGCCAGATTCCCAGGTAGACTAGATAAGACTAAGCGAATAGTGCCCAAGCGATAAGTACTGTATTCATGTAAATGCCTTTATCTTTCTGTGGTTTTTTTATTTTTACAAACAATAAATAATGATACTAAACATGTTCATAGACAAAACTCAACATATTTTGCTACATTTGGAGTTTTACATTCACTTAGGCCCATATTCTGGGCAGAATGCAAAATTGTAATGCATGAGGCAGATAAAAGATTGGCATGAAATTTAAATATATCTCATAATTTTTATTTACTGGGCAGAAATGAGCCACAAGTGCCAATAGTGAAGAAGGGTGAGGAAGATATAAAAGGTGAGATAGATATAAAAATTTCGCTTTGCTGAACTAACATTTACCTATGTGGGTCCTATAAAGGGTGATTTGGATAACATTTGGAATTTAAATCCCAAATTTTTATTTAGGTAGGAATGCAATATGCAAAATTAATTTTTAAAAAAGTCCGAAGAATGACATGTTTTCCCCCCTTACATCTTCATAGTCAATCAGTCCAAATGCCCTTTAGATCCTCAGTGTGGCTGAACACTTCAATTAATCCTCTGAAGCCACTCAGTTCGGCTCCAAGCAACAAGACAATAACGACAATTGGCAAATTACATTTTGCAGCTTATCAAACCCTGCAAATGATAACACAAAGACCAAGGACAGAGATATTATTTCCCCATATCAGTCACCAAAACACATATATCAGCTCAGTTTATCTTATTCAAGGTGATAAGAACTCACCACAATTATACCATTCTCTAGCGACCGGGTCCCAGAAGCAGTGCAACAGTTCTTTTCCTGCAAGCTTTTCCAAACTGAACTAATAGATTTGGGCTGCAAAAATCCAGATAATCACCAGAGATACCGCCACCGCTACCTCATTTCTGTCATCTAAGGGTCATTCAGCGGTTTGCCACCCAGTTCTCTGTATCTTACTTTGAACAGAGTATCTCTGCCTTCAGAGACTTAGCCTGAACAATTCAGGGAGTTTGTATTGGCATAAAAAGAATGGGAGAAACTTGCAGTAATGGAGTACATTATGATCTCTGGCAGGCTTTTACTTCCCATAAAATAGGAGAAAATTCATTTTATTTTTAAAAAGCCATTATAATATATCTGAAAGCATGGAAGTTGGTTTGAAAGATCAGGAAAGAGAATTTCGAAGTCATTTCCTATATTGTTTTATAGCAAGTGACATCACCTTAATCTATCAGGAGGTTATTAGCTTGTTCTGGGGTTTCTTAAATGTCATGCTTTTCCATTTCCCATATCAGTAATCAAAGAAAAATAGGCAATAATATAAACAAGTAGTTTATATTGTAGTTGACCAGAGGCTCAACGTTGACTCAGCCTTCCATCCTTCCACGTTTGGTAAAATGAGGCCCCAGATTGTTGGGGGCAATATGCTAACTCTGTAAACCGCTTAGAGAAGGCCGTAAAGCACTGTGAAACAGTATATAAGTTTAAATGCTATTGCTATCAATGGAACCTCAGGGATTGCCTTTTAAATTTACTATGTGAAAATATCACTCCTGGTTCAGCCATGTAGAGGCAACTTCCTTACACTGATAAAGTTAGAGACATGTGCACAAGATAGCAAGACAGGGAGAGGAAGGAGAATGGCTGCAAAAGCTGAACCAAACTTGAAGACAGAACATAATTTGTACAAATGCCCAGAAAGAGACCAAACTGCTAAATTTGCTCAAGATGGATAAAATTGTGCTTAATAGCTATTCTCTTTGAAGAACTGAGCAATATGCTTCAGAAGGCAGATGGATGTTACTTAACCCTTATTCAGACATGGGATGTGTGTGTGTGTGTGTTTGAAAAACTGCCTCTACTTGACCAACATCAGAGTTCCGTTTAGCCTTCTTTGCTATTTATCCCTGAGAATTCCTCCTTTGCTATTTATCCCTGAGAATTCCTCCACTGCAATTTTAGTGGCCTCTGCCAGTGTGCAGATGGGGTGCATTTCTAAGTAGTCTTTGTCAAATCTGCTGTTCCTATCTCACCTGTACAAAGAACAAAGAAAAAAGCATGAGGAGCAGTGGAAACTGAGAGCAGAATATGGGGATTGTAGCCATAGTCTGTCTGAAAGGGAGATATGCTTCTGGAATTACTACTGGAATTGGTATTTATTTATTGTATTTATTTATTTACTGGTTTGATTTATATGCCGCCCTTCTCCGGAGACTCAGGGCAGCTTCCAATGCGTTAAGCAATAGCCTTCATACTTTTGTATATACCTGCTTAGTAGGGCTTTTGACCCCCCCCCCCAGCAGTGTTCAGCTTATTGCCCCCACAATCCGGGTCCTCAATGTACCTACCTCGGAAGGATGGAAGGCTGAGTCAACCTTGAGCCTGGTGAGATTTGAACTCGCAGTAATTGCAGGCAGCTGGCAGCTAAGTGCTACTTAACAGCACTTTAGTCCTCTGCACACTAAGGTATGTCTACTTTAATGAAAAGAGGACTAGGGATGGCATAATAGCAGTGTTCCAATATCTTTCCACAAAGAAGAGGTGGTCAACTTATTTTCCAAAGCAGGGCAAGAAGCAATGGATGGAAACTAATCAAGGAGAGAAGCAACCTAGAACTAAAAAGAAATTTCCTGACAGTTAGAACAATTAATCAGTAGAACAACTTGCCTCCAGAAGTTTGAATGCTCCAACACTGAAAGTTTTTAAGAAGAGATTGGACAATTATTTGTCTGAAATGGTATAGGATTTCCTGCCTGAGTAGGGGGTTGGACTAGAAGACCTACAAGGTCCCTTCCAACTCTGTTATTTTGTTACTCTGTTGTGAATAAAATTGAGTTGCTACAGGCAAATTCTGCAAGAGGCAATAGTTTGTCCAACTGTTCTTCTAACAACTGACATAGCATCTCAAGTGCACCCATTCCTTGTTTGGAGACTACCTCAGTTAGTGATCATTCACAAATAGAATCATCTATTTCCAACTACATTTTATGTGTCTGACAACAATGCATGCCAGAGTAAGAGTTACACTGGTGTAGCTGCACAATGAGACAGCAGTAACCAGTTATATTCATCATCATCTCTTTCATGTGTTCACTTAGCAACCATTTTGCTCAATGACCTAGTCATTGGAACAAAACCCAGTTACTAAATGAGTGTAAGTATACCGTAACAGTTGATTCACTTTCTCCAGTTACCCATCAGAGGCTAGATCAGGGGTGAAATCCAGCAGGTTCTGACAGGTTCTGGAGAACCAGTAGCAGAAATTTTGAGTAGTTCGGAGAACTGGCTGGCCCCAGAGTGGGATGGGAATATCCTTTCCCTGGAGTGGGGTGGAAATGGAGATTTTGTAGTATCCTTCCCCTGCTATGCCCACCAAGCCACGCCCACCAAGCCACACCATGCCCACCAAGCCACACCCACAGAACTGGTAGTAAAAAAAATTGGATTTCACCACTGAGCTAGATGATGCAAAGATGGCAAATAAATCTGAATTTCTGATAACTGCATATTAAATATCTAATGACAAATGAATCTGAATGTCTAATACTCAGCCTTTCAAAACCTGGATATAATTTGTGATCCATGATGATTGATTAAGCGGTGTACTTAAAGCACAGGTGTCAAACTTCATTATGTCACGTGACATATTGTGATGTATTGGAACATTTTTTGCCTTTGCGGAGCTGGGCTGGGCGTGGCCTGCACGTGACACATCTGGTCCTTGGGCTGCCAGTTTGACACCCCTGACTTAAATCATGGTGTTGAAAAAACTGTGCAATCTCCTGAGCTAATAGAGGGCCCTATCACAAAAATGATCCCATGACCCTAAACAGAGGGAAGATCAATAATAAAGTAAGCTGAAACAGAATCCCAGGATCTCAGGGAATCCTTTCATTGCCTAAAAGAAAGAGGTGAAGGAAACCAACCTCCTGCAGACAGTGAGAATAAAGCATAGATTATTTATATCTGTTTTTATCAGAACTCTTCAGTGAAAAATTGTCTCTCTCATTCATCCAGCTTAGAAGTTATACTGGATGTAAAACCTTTTAGAAGCCTACCAGCAAAGCCTTTTGCCCTGCATGGGACATTTACTGGAACCAGTACAGTGAAAATAAGACTAAGCATTAATGTCACTTACAAAATCGTATTCAAAAATCCTTCTAATATCTGTGTATAGAGACAGAGAGAGGGGAAAAAATGAGAAGAAAATGAGAATTTTTCTCTTTAAAGACTATGCCTGATCATTATTATAACTTGGGCAGCTAAACAGAGTCAGCTGCAAAAGGAAATTGTTCTGATTTTTCACAACAGATGTCTTATGAATGCTGTAGCAGGCTATTTAATTCTCTTTGTGATGTGATAAATAAGATATTTTGGATCAGGAAGCTGATAAGAACATTTCCAATGGCTTTCCAGTTATTTCCTTTATTATTGCAGATACTTGGACTACAACAAAACCCTGGAAATACCCAAGGCTATTCTTTGTGTAATAGAAAGTCATTTTCTCTATGTAAGTTTTTAAAGCCATAATATATACATATAAAAAAACAGATTTAATAAAAGTTTCTATAACTGGAATACAGAAACATTCTTAAAAAAGATCCCAGAATGTCTTTCTTTCTGAGTCACTGGACCACACCCCACAGGCTATATAAAGGAGTTGGGTGGCCATTTAGATTCTGTGACGGACAAAGTTAATTCTTGCAAGTTCCTTTGGTGCAAAACCTCAGTCTGCTGAAGGATTGTGAATTGGACTGTTTTTTCCCAGCCGGTGTGTATTGTATTTGTTATCTGGTGGAGGAACACCCCCCTTCTTGTTATAGTAAAGAACTTGGCAGCCGGTTCCCGTAGTGCTGCCAAGCCTCTGATAACGGAACGTTTGTGTGTGCCAATTATTTAACCCTCGACTGTCTGTGTGGGTTTGTGCATGTGGAGGACGGGGACAGAACAATATGTAACATGAAAAATATTTGAAATGCTTTGAACTGATACGTAACCTGCAATCTGTTCTCCCTCAAAATCAATTGTTTTCATTATATTATCTGAAATTAATTCATTGCAGAATAAAAAGGTTTTCATTTAACTATATAGACCCTAATCAACCACAGTGATTAGGTCCAGTGGATGATAAACAAATGTATTTTGACTTCCCAGCTGAGAAAAAATGACTGGCCCAGACCACCCAGCTAGCTTCTACGCTTAAGGGAGGACTAGAACTTGGATGTCCCTGCATTTGGCCCAGCACCTCCAAACATTATACCACATTTTAATCCCCCCCCCCAATTTTTTTTCTTCCTCAAATAGTCCAGCCAACCAAGTAATATGTCAGAGAAAGGCTCTAATTTAGCTTTTGGTATTAAAATATTTTTCTCTGAAACTTATTTGTAGGCAGAATTAGCTAAAAATCTTTGCATGTCAGCATGTATTTCTAAACTACTTTATGTCATCTTGGCTGGTCAGTGAAGCAACTGGGGATGCAAGATAAAAGAAGATGAATTTGGAAAAATACAACAGATGAAACACGAAAGAGCTAGCCAGATTTTAAATAGCAGCAGGCTAAATCTGAGTGTTTCTTTTTCTCACTCTTCCCTCCAAATGAAACTATTTTAACAAATGCTAGGAGAAGAATGAGACCTACATTTCGGAATTCATAAGGGTTCTGATGGAAGAGTTGCAGAGATAAGGAAGGATCAGTGGACAACTAGCCATGTCCATTACACCACTCAATCCTTTCTCAGCTTGGTCAGTATGTGGAAGGAAAGATGCAACTAATTGCAAGAGTCTGCAGTTCAGGAAAAAACAGAAAGTTCATTAAACTGCCACATTGCCTTTGTAGCTCATACAAAGGTACCTAATTCAGTATCCTGAATCCATCTGAAGTTTTAGTTTGCAGTAACAGTTCAAGTGAACCTCTTTAAAAGTATTTCTCTGGAATGTCATATATTAATATTTCTAAATCATCTGCAGAATATTGGAGGTTTACTAGTCCAGAAGCAGTAAGACAGATACGCTTGGCATTTCTTACTTCAAGTTTAGAAGTTTGAAAATAGCACTCTTACACGAAGTTAGATGCTCTAAGCATCTGCCTTTTAAAGTGTACATAATTACTAAAAAAAAAAAAAAACCAACCCCTCCAGAAAACTACTATCAACCATAGTTTCAAAACAGAGCAGTTGGAAGCAAGTGTGTAAATTACTCATTCCATTTATTTTCAAAATCTTTTTCCAGCTTGTTTTCTTCTTTCTAATGTGGGAAAAGAAATGTGTTAATAATACACTGTAGTTGCAATGAACACTGTTAAGATGCAAATAGTGCCATATGCAGCATTTAAGAAGAAACACGTTGATGATTTTCAGCATGTAGTCAGGAGAGCGTCCCTTTTTCACTTTTTTAAAAATCAATTTCTGTAGCTCACAGACTTCAGTATAGCAGAATACGTGTCTGTGGAGGCCCCAATAGGGTGCAGCAGGCTTCAGCTCAACCCAAAGACTGAGTTAGCTTTGGGTTTTTGGACCTGTTGATTCTGTGGATCTTCCACCTTTGGCATTTGTTGGGGTAGCACTACCTCAGATAGACGAGGTGCACAATCTAAGGGTCTTCCTGGACTCACAGGCCCTGCTTGATGAGAAAATGACAGCTGTGGCTACAAGGGTTTTCCACAGCTTTGGGTTGTGTATCAGTTGCACCTGGACCTGAACCAGGAAGCCTTACTCCCAGTCACCTCCTGTCTGAACTACTGCAGTATACTCTACATGGGATTGCTCCAGCTGGTGGAATGGGCAGTTATTCAGCACACGTGACCCCATTCTCATAAGCTGCATTAACTACAAGTGTGTTTCTAGTTCAATTCAAGGTGGTGGTAGTCACTTCATGGCCCAGAGCTGTGGGATTGTCTTTTATTTGCACTGTCCTATCCAATCCAATAGGAAAGGTGTGCTCTGTGTAGAAACAGGTAATATTATTGATTGACAATGCTTAGAAGAAGAACCTTGACTGACATGAAGTTTTCTGAAACAGCATCCCTCGGAGTTCCAGCTGGCCTTAATCCTACTGATGTTTCATAAGGCCTTAAAAACCGGATTCTGTGCTCAAGTCTATATCCCTGCATAGGCAAAGGAGCTCATGTGCTTAGGTCTGGGTTCCTAGATGTGTGTAAGAGCCCATCTCTTGGTTGTGTTGATGGCTTTTTTTTCCCCACTTGCAATGATTTTTGTATTTGTATTTGCTTTTTATTTACTTTTAATATTACTTTTAATATTGTTTTTGGAAGGCGAGTCATGTAAATCGAGTAAATAAATAAAAATGTGTTAAGAAATAACAGTATTACAAAAAGTCATTGGTATTAGTTTTCTATAGAATAGAATTCTTTATTGGCCAAGTGTGATAGGACACACAAGGAATTTGTCTTGGTGCATATGCTGTCGGTGTACATAAAAGAAAAGATACATTCGTCAAGAATCATAAGGTACAACACTTAATAATAGTCATAGGGAAACAGTCAATATAAATTTAAGGATACCAGCAAGAAGGTTACAGTCATACAATCATAAATGGGAGGAGATGGGTGATAGGACTGATGAGAAGATTAATAGTAACCAAAGTAACCAAATAGTTACCAAATATATTTTATTCTCTTTATTCATAACTAAATGACTTTGTCTCACTAATACCAATCAGCTATGTTCTAAATAAGAACCATGTAGGCAGTCTAAAACTGATTAATTGGATTAAAACAAGATACCATTGGAATTCTAAGCATGCATTTCTAGATATATTAGTTTCAGCTGAAGCAAATTCTTGATATCAGGGAAACTTTATTTGCAAATTCCTTTGTCTAGTGTTTGCTAAATCTCTCTTTTGGCCTGCTAATTGCTTTTAGAGATCTTCCTGTGCCACTTTCCCACATTTACTGAAATCTTTACAAAGGCACAGAAATGATAAGAGGATTGTGTCCGTGCCTAAGCTATTGAAATATTAGTCCTGCTCTTTGGAGTCCAGTATAGTGACAAAATTAATTGTTGCTTTTAATACATACTACAACTGATTCATCTATTTGTGTTTCCCACCATGAAATGCACACCTATTTTTTTCCCAACAGCTTTCCATGGTTTTGCATGATTACTCATCTAGGTGGAAGACTAGAAGGCAAAAGGAAGAGGCTTATAGAGCCATTTGATTGATGTGCTATGTCTATCTAAGAATTTTAAATGGATGTAGATTTTTGGTTAAAGCTCTTTACAATTCTACACTTGAATAATCGCCCTTCTGAGATCATAAATAAGCAAATGCAAAGCTAGCACATTGCTGGCATTTATCGGAGGTTTTGTTGTTCAATTTGCAGATCAATCCTATTCTGTCTCAGTGTCTGTATTTCATTCAAGACATACAGGGGAAAAAAATGTTAACAGAACAGAAATAATGTCTTCTTGTTTTAAGGAACTTGAAAGGATTCCATATGACCATTTTGCCACTCATGTAAGACTCCTCTTCCTTTATTCCCTGCTAGCACATCCCTGCCCAATTGCAAAAGGGAACAGAAAAAATAATAATAGAAATAATCTTGGCTGAATAAGGGGGCCATCAGGATTTATATTCCATTGAGCACAAAGATTGGGAATGATATGTGAAGAATGACAGAGGTTAGATCAATGGTGAGGTTCAGCCAGTTCACACCACTTTGGGAGAACCGGTTGTTAACTTTCCGAGCAGTTTGGTGAACTGGTTGTTGGAAGAAATCATTAGGGCAGAGAACCGGTTATTAAATTATTTGAATCCCACCACTGGGTTAGATGTGTAGACTGCTAACGTTGGTTCACATTTCCTCTTTTCCTAAGTACTTAGTGCTACCTCTTTGGCAGTTATTACTATGTACTCAGTATGTAACACAAGGTTTTATCAAAGTGCTTGATTTTCTCAGGTCACAGTTGACATTTAACCGGAGATACCATCTTCCTGCATTAACAGGATGAAATTAAGCAGCTGCTATTACAAGATTACAAAATATTACAAGGCCAAATGAAACAACAATTCTCCAAACAAGCATTGTCACCTACCCATTGTAATGAATGATGCACAATGATTGATTAAAATTATTTATGAAGTAGTTGACTATGAAATCCTATGTATGCTTGGGTCAGAACTGGGTCCAACGGAACATACTATAGGTAAACTTGTATAGAAAAGCAGCCCCAAATTTTCCAAAAATTTATTTGGTTTGGGTTCCCACCTCCCTGCATTCATCAACGCACTTGACATTTTCTTTCTTAACCAGCAGTAGATACTTTTCTTTAAAGGGTACATAAACTGTATTTAAAAATCAAAGACTTTTCCATGTCAAGGTCAACCTCTCCATGTTTTAATAAAGACAATAATTTCTTCTCTAAGCAGGAAGCACTATTAGTCATCTAATTATTGACGCAATACTAATCATTTGTACTTCTATTGTTCACAATTTCTTTTAATCATTTACCAGTGTGGTATTGCAACATATGGGAACACAATACTTTGTCTACTCTCCCCTGCTATTGAATAGAAATCAACTGTACTACAATTAGGCTTAACAAAAAGTTGAGGAAAGGACAATTTTTAATCAAGATTACAGTAGGGCCGTTGTTCGATAGCTTGGTCACTTCCAATCCTTTGTGATCCAATGGACATCATTTGGCCAGGAGCATCTGTCAGCTTTGCTTCTTTGGGTTCTTATAATTCACACTTGGGTCACAAATGATAGTGGAAGTTTGTACAATTGTTAGGTACTGAAAGTAATGTCTTTCTCACTCACAGGTATAGCATTAAGCACAGTTAAGTAGATAAATTTGTATATAATAGGATTTATATAATAGTATTAGCACATTAGGAGCGTAATTGTAAAAAAGAAGTGTGCGAGTTCATTGTAGCAGAGGTGAGAAGAGTTCACTATATTTGCAAATCAAGATCTAATATTCTCTGCTTTTGCTTTCTCTCATCCAAACCTAACATGAAGCACGCCAGGGTGTGAGACCATAATAAGTCAGGTCATCCATTACTTGTTTATTTCAAAAAGACTGGTCTTTCATCTCTTTTATTTGACTTTTTAAAAACTTTCTCACTATAGTAGGAAAATGTAAGGTGCTCAAGTAATTCTGGATAGAACTGGTATGTAAGCACTAGTAAATAAATAAATACTGGGTTTTTTTAAAAAAAACAGCAATACACTCATTACCGCACTTAGTAGTAGCACTCTTATTTTCACCTTCAGCAAGATAGTTCTTACATTTTCACTGTTTCTAGCATATCTGAGATTGATGATATATCTCCCCCAAAAATTTCATTTTTATTGCTTCCAGCCCAGCATTTCTCATGAAATAAACTGTATTTAAGCTATATAAGGAAAGGTGATTGTATAAACTCTGCTATATTTCTTTCCTTATTCTGTATCTTTTAATTGCTCCAAATTACATTGTCACAGTTTCCTTATCATTATATACATTTGTCAAGAGGCAAAGGTTGTGTCATGGAAAATTCATCTTTAACTATAATCAAAAACCTTTCTATAATCAATAAAGCAAAAATAGCCTTCTTTTTGGTGCCTTTTTTATTATTCATTGGATGCTTCTGGCTCTGTTGCTTCTGAATCCATCTGAACACCTAGCAGTTCTGGTTCTGTGTATGGCTGGATTATGCAATAATACATTGTGTAATTCTTACTAGCACATGAGATCAGTGTAATTGTTTGGTCATTTGAGCATTCTTTACCATTGTTTACTTTTTGTATTGCAACATATCTTTTTCCAGTCCTTTGGTCACTGCTATATTCCATATCTATGTGTAACTTTCATGTAGCATATTTCATAATCTTGCAAGACTTTAAATAATTCTCCTGGTATTTCATCAATAGACACACTAACATGGATGCATTATCTCTTTATTTCTTTTTTCTGTACCAGGTCTTTGTCCTTTTTGTCTTTTATCTTGTCCATTTTTGCATAATAGTCTCCCTTGGTTTCTGTAATGTTCTGAAATAAATCTCTCATCCTTCCCATTCAATTGTTATTCTCAATTTCTTTCAGTTTCTTACTTTGATAAAACTCCTTGTGTCTTCTTGCTGTTCTCTGAATCTTTTAAGTCATTGGAAGAAGGTACATTGAATTATCTTGGCAAAACTCTATTAGTCTGTCTCATATTTTGTTTCCTACAACAAGGCTAATTTTTTTTCTGTTATTCCAGATGCTATTATATTTCCAACTTTAATATTTTAAGCTTCCTGTACTTAGTATAATGGGGGAAGCAGTTTGTCAAAACATGACAAGCTCCCGTGGAATTGTTCAACTTTTATTTCTTATGCATCTGTGGTTAAAGCATAGATTTGGATCACTATGATAGTGATTAGCTTTCCTTGGATTCAATCACAATTTGGATTATTTCTAAATACTGACTTTGACACCTGTTTTGTATAATGATAGCTATTCCATTTTTCCTATCATTTTTTTTACCACAGTAGAAGACCTGATGCTCCTCTAATGTGACGTGACCCATTTCAGTCCATTTAAGTTCATCATTCTTTAAACATCAGTATTAATTTTGATATTTCTGTTCTGACATCAAGTTCCCCTTGGTTAATGGTTCTGACATTTTACATGTTAATATTATACATATCTTTGCAGTATTATGTTTTCTTTTTGGCTCTTGGAATATCAACAGAAGGTTGTACTTTTAGCTTTTATTCAGCCCATCATATGCACCAGGGCCACCTACACTTGCTCTCTTTTCTTTCTCATTAGCTCGTTGAATGTCTTCTGATACAAGAGACCATTTGTCTATTATTGGGTTGTTATTCCTTTTGAATGTGAAGTTGGTATTCTTGAAAGAATCCTGGAGCATGTTCCCATTTTAATCTCCAGTGGATCATATTTAATCTAATTCCTTCTTTAGTGAATAGAATAGACAAATGAACCAGAGACAAATTCCTTGTATGTCCAATCATACTTTGCCAATAAAAAATCCTATTCTATTCTATTCTATTCTATTCTATTCTATTCTATTCTATTCTATTCTATTCTATTCTATTCTATTCTATTCTATTCTA
>WNWU01000005.1:24649254-24677026 GCA_012654045.1 Ptyas mucosa | reverse complement strand
TATTCTATTCTATTCTATTCTATTCTATTCTATTCTATTCTATTCTACTCTACTCTACTCTACTCTACTCTACTCTACTCTACTCTACTCTACTCTACTCTACTCTACTCTACTCCCTTGTTTATTGTATGATCTGGCCATGTTGGGGGTTTGATTGTTATTTCCTAACAATATATCTTATTGTATGATGAGGATATTCACAATTCATTATGACAAGGTGACTAGCCATAACGGAGAATTGCAGAGTAAAAAAGGTTAAACATTTTCTATAATATCTTATCATTTCAAAATTATGGATGATCACTAAGAAGCAGGAAAGAGATTCAGATAATTCTTTGGTATAATTTAGTAGTCATTCAATTTTTACAGCCTAGATCTGGCAGCCCTAGTCTCTCTGAAAACAGGTCCCAATAAAAATTAATTCATATCCCATATCCCACATTGTTGGTGTTTTCCCAAAGCAACAATAAAAACAAAAACAAGCAAGTAATCCACCCATAGCTCATGAAATAGTACAGCTATGGTACATCATGGTGGTGTGGTGGCTCAGTGGTTAAGCTCACTGAGTGGTCACTGAGCTTGTCAGCTGAAAGCTGACAGCCTGGGTTCAAGACCCAAGTGCTTCATGACAGGGTGAGCTCCCATTACTTGCTCCAATTCTTGCCCACCAAGCAGTTTGAAAGTTTCCAAATGCAGGTAGATAAATAGGCACCACTCTGGTGGGAAGATAACAGCATCTATGTGCCTTAGTATACAGTCCTGCTGGCCACATGACCACAGAAAGGTCTTTAGACAATGCTGGCTCCCTCAGCTAGGACACAGGGATGAGCACCCCCACCTACAGCCAGAAATGACAGGACAGAGGAAACCTTTATCTTTACTTTTATGGTATATTTTATCATATTAGCTCTGGTGCCACTTTAATTAATTTCACTCATTACAAAACAAACTGAAATCTTTCTTTCTGTGTGTCTTGCATTCCCTGCTTGATTTTGGTTGCTAAAGAATCAGAACTCTGTGAAGTATCTTTAATTGTATATTTGTTATATTACCTTGAAGCTTGTTCTTTCAATTGATCCAAGATGGAAAAAATTGTGTAATGACCAGGAATGGAATTTCTTGATCCATGTGTCCTCTCTTGTTGATAGTAACTATGTTTATGTGATGTGCTGAACACAAATTAGCCAGTACTTTAACCTAGTATGTTCTATGAATTTAAAGTTAGATTGCAATTCAGTGTGTTGGCCACATGCAGAGAATTAAGTTAATTAAATAAATTTGTGATTAAATTAAGCATGAACAAAAAGCCTGCAGAAAAGGCCACTTACAGAGAGGTTAAAACAACCACAATGCAGATGGTATGACTGATCAACTCCTTGTCCCCTTTTTAACACATGTTGCATGAATGTAGAAAGTAGTAGGGTTTCAATCATGCAATTACACCTGTTATCTTGATATTCCTTTGGCACACACCTAATGATTAGTCCATTATGAAACTAAAATATGCTATGAGTAACAAGTTGCTATGGGTATATATAGAGAATTATTGGAAGTATTTTATTACTACATTATTACTAGGATTTAGTTTATGGTTTGAATGAAAACTATTTTAGCATGTTTTAAAGGTTGCAATATCTGAGTGTCATGATTGTATGACCAGAAGTGGGCAGAAAAGAGACACAGAAAAACCTGTTGCCCTCTACTAGTCATATGGATTTTTGCAACAAAAATGCAATAACCATGATATTACAGGATGATTAACTTCAAAGAGTATTATTATGACAAACTATGGCAATGGCACTTCTTGTACAACATTTGAGCATGTTACTAAGTTAAGATTCATGGTTACCCCAATCATCATCATAGCCAATAGCAATGGATTTTGGGACTTACAATTCAGCAGGATCTTTACCCTAGACTGCAACACTCCTAAGAGTTAGAGATAGCCTCAAGCATTTAATATTTGAGGTGGAACAAGAATTGGTGTCCTCTATCAGCCAATTCATGATATGTACTTCAGTGGCTAAGACACTGAGTTTGTCCATCAAAAGGTCAGCAGTTCAGCGGTTCAAATCCCTAGTGCCACATAATGAGGTGAGCTCCCGTTATTTGTCCCAGCTTCTGCCAACCTAGCAGTTCGAAAGCACATAAAAAATGCAAGTAGAAAAATAGGAACCACCTTTGGTGGTAAGGTAACAGTGTTCTGTGTGCCTTTGGCCATGGAGACGTGTGCCACATGACCATGGAGACGTCTTCAGACAGCGCTGGCTCTTTGGCTTTGAAATGGAGATGAGCACCACCCACTAGAGTCGGGAACGTATATGTGCGAGGGGAATCTTTACCTTTACCTTTAGACTCCTAGAGTCAGCCATGAGGCAGACTACCAGAGTAAAAAATACAATTTTTTCACCTTAATTATTTCATCCAATAATGTGGATGAAGTCTCCTCATCTGCCCCATGTTAGGGTTGACCCAGCGTGCAAAATACCTTTTCAAATTTGTTCTATCTGGGAAAGTGATCAGAATGTATATTTCTGTCCAGACTAAATTATTGCTTATACGCACTGTAAGCCGCCCTGAGTCTCCGGAGAAGGGCGGCATATAAATCAAATAAAAATAAAAAAAAATAAAAATAAAAAAAAATAAAAATAAAATAGTTGGAAGGGAAAAGCCAATATCAAAAGTTGTATATTTTCAGGCAAACGACTATGCAATCTCAAAAATGGAAGTATTATAGCAATGAATATTGCCTGTATGACAAACATATTTGCCAAACCATTTATCTTTGCGGATTATTTCCCAAAAATTCTGTTTCAAATTTGACAGAATTTCAAAATAAACCTGTTCTTTGGATTATGTTTCTTAGTTTCTCAGTTTGGATTATGGTTAGCAGTGTATGGCATTTTTAAAATTTTGATTTTGCAAGTAATGGAAATAAGCCAGACAGTTGCAACTGCAGTGACGCTATTGAAATACAGAGAATGGGCATTGCTCAAGACGCTGAGGCTATGTTCAGTTTGAACTGCAATATAATTATCACCCCAAACAAGAAACAAATTGAATATACTCAGTTGGAAGCAAATTGAAGCCTTGATTATTTGTGGAGCACCAGGAAGGTGCTGTAAATTGAACTGCAAGAAAGTCAACAAATGTGTTCTGACTGTTTGTAAATCATGAGTCAGTTTGATGGTGGATGTGGAAACATGAGAGTGTATTACAAAAAGCAAATGTCATAACAATTTATATTCTAGAAATTAGTCTTTTGAAATTAAGAATTACAACAATGTGTTTTTGAATATTGAATTTTGCAGGTATGAAAAGGTATTTTGGACAGCATCTTCATTTATGATTCACATACATCTGGTGAAATTTATGCATCTTCTTATGCATTCTGTTCTATGCATTTCCAACCTATTGCTTTCCTGAACAGTTGATACTATAGTTCCAGAATTACCAGATAACTATTCTGGCTAATAATTCTGTGATTTTTTTTGGGTGGGGGGTGGGGTGGGGGGTGGCCAACTCATCTGGGAGCAAGGAGTTAAAAGAAAACTAATTTATGTTTTCACTAAGCACCCTGCATTGAGACAGTTATATATTCTATTTCATTGATTGCAGCCCCTTGTTTTTGATTTTTCTATGAGAAGGTCTAGGTTTAAAGATAGAGAACCATGAGAAGCAAATAGCTAACATCTGGTCAACCAGGGGTGAAATCTAAAATTTTTCTCTATCGGTTCTGTGAGTGTGGCTTGGTGGTGGGGGGTGTCCTGTGACTAAGTGGGTGTGGCAAACTCAAAGTCACTCACAGCCATGCCCACTCAGTCACAAGATTCTCTCCCACCAAGGCACGCCCACAGAACCCGGTAGGAAAACTTTTTAAATTTCTATTCTGCCGGCGTGTCCTTACCTTTCTCTTGCGGCTCTGCCCACCCGCCCCATTCCCCCATTAATTCAGCGGCAGGTTGGATGTGCACTTGTGTGAGCGACTCCGGTATCTTTCGGGTGCTTACCTTCCCTGACAGCCAGCCATGGGAGAAAGGTGAGCAGTAGGAATCGGGGAATGCACCATTCCCTGATACCGGCTCGCCCTTCGCCACGCGGCTCCGCCCACCCGCCCCAATCCCTGGAGCTCTGGTCCACGCGCCAGCTGCACAAGCACACATCCAACCTGCTGCTGAATTAAACAGCGTGCGCTTGCGCAGCCGGTGTGTGGACCAGAGCGGCTCATTCAAGGAGAGTGAGCGACTCCGGTACCTTTTGGGCGCTTGCCTTCCCTGACAACCAGCTGCAGAAGAAAGGTGAGCAGTAGGAGTCGGGGCCTCCAGCTTCCATTGCTACCGGTTCTCCGAACCACCCGCCATCATTGCTACCTACTCGCCTGAGCCGGTCCGAACCGGGAGCATTTCACCCCTGTGGTCAACCCATAGAAAGGGGCAAATGGCAGTAACTGAAACATGTGCCACTATGTCATTACAGAAACTCTGTAATGTATTTGTACCTAACTTAGTCATCTGAACCACATGATGGGTGGCAAATAAGTTTGATAAACAAACAAAACATACTACAGAGCGGATCTTGTGTCATTATGCATAACAGCCATCACTTTCACATCACTGTAGTTACCTGAGCAGATAGCAGTCTTCTCCACCCTGTTAAAATGTATTAAATGTCTATTTAAAGTATAGCATTTCTTTATTAAATTTTCATGGAGAATTCTTCAACAATTTGGAAAACTCTTTTGAATATTTCAGAATGGAGTCCTTGCTTGATTATGTTGTTAGTTAATTAATCATTTGGTTAGTTATTTTATTTTACTTCTGTCACAGGTGAACTAACCTGTCATAAAAGGTTCGTTCTATTGACTGTCATTCTAGTTCCTAGTTACAAAATGAGGCACTGTCTCTGTATACTACTAAAACTCTCATTATCATGACCTTTAAGTGGGTGAAACAGTACATTATAGAGCAACAATTTTTAAACTAAGCTGCCTCAGATGGCCTAACTTACAGAATATGTCCAAAATCCAGGATCGGGAAGGGAAGGGGAGGGAAGGGAAGGGAAGGGAAGGGAAGGGAAGGGAAGCTCGCTGTCAGATTTCTACAAGGAAACTCAGTGGAAAAGCTGGCAAGAAATTGGCTTCCATTGCTTTTTGCCCATCCTTGGTCATTCTGTTTCTCTGTTTAGCCAAGGAAATATTTCTGAAACAATGAAGCAATTATCCAATAGGGCAAACGTTATCTAGTATTTTATAGAATTAAATTTGTTGGACTTCAGTAATTTTTTACATAGAATGTTATTGTTACATTCTAGTATTCAATGGTCAAATTGTTTTTTTTTAAAAAAAAAACACCTTATGCTCAGTATGGTCTAAATAAGGATTAATGAATAGGTTATTTCTCTTCTATTTTGATTTCTGCTTTTAGAGTGGATTGGTGAACCACCATGTTATCATGTAAAGAGTACATCACAAGTACAGGAAATGCTAAGGAAGCAAACTTGTGAATCTAAGCTTTAAAAAAATTTAAAAAACAATGTGTCATATCTCAGCTAACTCATAAAGTTCACAATATAAATCAAATTGCCTATCACCCCCCCCCCCGCCCAATGGATTTTTTGAGGGGTAGAATTCATCCTGGATACTAGTGCCCACCTTGTCCAGAGTTTTATGAAGCATAAAAAACACCTTTGCTCCCAACTGTCCTTCTCACTAGGTGTTGCAATAAATCTCAACCCTCTAGTTTCCTATATCCAGGAACTTGCTTAGTACAGAAGTTCACAAATATGCTATCGCTAAATGTTGTGTTATTGCTGATGAAAAATAAATCATATCTACACAAAAGATTAACCTACTGCAGAACACAGAAATAGAAGCTTATAGTACTGTATGTCTGCTCCAGGGTTTAAATTCTAGGCCTTTTCCTCCTTATTTTTTGAGACAAAATAAATTTAGACATGTTTATTATAGCCCTGATATTAGGATAAACCTACCCAGTGTTAACATTACAGTTCTGCTTTGTTTGTGATTGCTGGATTGAGAAAACACAATTCATTTTAATCTAATCTCAAACCATATGGCAGAATAACAGAGTTGGAAGGGACCTTGGAGGTCTTCTAATCCAACTCCCTGCTCAGGCAGGAAAAGCTATACCATTTCAGATAAATGGTTGTCCAATCGCTTCTTAAAAAGTCCCAGTGTTGGAGCATCTGATTAATTGTTCTAACTATCAGAACATTTCTCCTTAGTTCTAGTTCTCTCATTGATTAGTTTCCAATCCGCTGCTTCTTGTCCTGCCTTCAGGTGCTTTGGAAAACAGGTTGGAAAATATTCCAAGATGGATGACATCAGGGGTGGGTTCTACTTACCTTTACTACTGGCTCACAATGGGGCTGCACGCATGCGCAGAAGCATTTTGATGATGTCGGGGTTGGTTGGCGGAGCCTCCCAGTGGTTTTACTACCGGTTCTATAGAACCGGTGCGAACTGGGGGCAACTCACCACTGGATGACATGCAAAGGGCCATGTAAATAGAGAACAAATGGAAACCTGGTTGATATTTCACATCTCTAGCATAGCCCCTGCATGTTAAAAAAAATACTTTTTGTTCATATGTTGGCATAAGTTCTAAAGAGTACAAATATAACTAATGTGCCATGAGGACATAGAATGTTTGTTGAACAGTAAAAAAATATCCCCAGTGAGCATATGATTACTTCTGAAATTTATTTTTATAGTAGTATTCTAAATTCCAACATGTTACATAAAGTGTGTTCTGACTTCATGTAGATGATAATATAATCTTTGCAGATGCTTCCTTTTGTCCAACTTTTTCATAATTCTAGAAACCTTTTGAAGATGCTTTGGTAGTTAAATAACACAAAATACTTGCATAGACCTTTCTCATAAATTGAAGCTCTGGTAGTTGTCCCACAGCTTTATTAAATGGTCTATTAAGGCAATGCAAATTTTATGGCAAGCGACATTCATTAAAAACAAAATATTACACTTAACACTTAATTGCAAAGAAATGAGACCCAAAGAAAAGGTCATAAATGCTACATTTCCTGATAAAGTTTAACAATGAATGAGATGGTATGTAATATCTTTGAAAGTAATAGCTCATTAAAAAGTCCCATCAAACATAGGGATATGCGGGGATTTTTTTTGGTAATGATTAAAATATTGTGCAGATTAACAGTTACTTTCCATTTTATACGTCTTTAATTTCCATATCAATTTATTATTATCCTTCCAGGACACTGCCTAAAGATGTACTTCAGTCAATCTCTGGCACAAGCAATACAGTAGTCTGGGTATTTTTCAAAGTTTCTCAAAATTGGCAGAATACTAGTGTTATGTATTAAGTATATTCTTCACAAAAATAAGTTGTAAGAAATGCTCAAGCTAAGAGCGGGGAAAGGGGGGAACTGAGATGGTTCTTCAAAAAATGGAAGTGTTCCCTGGCATGATTAGCCCTAGCTAAATCATGTCAGTTGAGAACAAAATGTGGTAGTGCTATATTTTCCTAAAAATAAGAGCTGCTATCCTATGCCACTTAGAATATCTGGTGTAATCCAATTCCAACTTTCAAACTTATACCGTTTCCCCCAAAATAAGACATCCCCTGATAATAAGCCCAGTCAAGTTTTTGAGCGCATGGCAATAAGGCCAAGCACTTATTTCAGGGTTCAAATAAATATAAGACAGGGTCTTATTTTCAGGGAAACACAGTATTGATTTTTGCTATTCTTCCAAATTCTTTCAATTAATGTATAATTTATCATTTAGAAAACTACTGAATCTAGCAGCATCCATAACAAATTGAGGAATTGCAATTTGTACATGCAGTCATGCAAATGCTACAATTCCATACTTGCAACCAATTGACTAAGTGCCATGAAGTCAATGTCTGATGCAAGTGCATATGTCATAGCATTGTCAAGATAACATCATAATGCCAGTGTGTTGTTGCCAATAATGTGTCACTGAGATTCTCTTTAATAAAGCATATTTTTTCTACAGCATTCATTTTCAATTCATTGGTGATCTTCATTATTCTTCTCTGAAGCCATACCATTTTCCTACCTTTTTGAATTGTACCATGGGCATTTTTTAAAAAAAATGTATTTACAAAATTAGCAAAACTACAAAAATGGGTTATTAGGAAGAATATATTAGACAGGTGCACATCTTCAAATATTTGGTGAATAGTTATCCATTCTATCAGAATTTGAAAAGAGTATCATATATATGTGACAAAATGACATTAAAATCTTCAGTTAAGAAGTTCTTGCTAGAAAGTTTTCCCAGCAGGGAAGAGCACAGAATTAGCTTGAAGTCACTGCACAATCACAAAACATTAGGACTGACACTCCCATTCCCAAGTTCCTTGGTGCCTTATCAATTTGTTTCCAAAAATAGACTGCCAGACTAGGAAGATTCTTGTATTATAGGCAGAACATAATAAAGTAGTTAACTCAAATTCTGCATATGTGGGTCTAATTGGTCATGTCTGGCAATTCTGCACTAAAAGAGGAGAATTATTTGTAGCAGCTTCATATCTTTTTGAGACCAAACCTTTGTCCCAAATTTTGTAATAGGTACTAGTGAGACTTTATGCAAAGATAAAATACAAATCAAGGCCATTCAACCAAGTTCCTGAGGTGCCTTCTCACAGCTTCCAGCTATGTATCTAATGTATCAAACTTGAAACTGGAGTGCTTAAAGACAAATGATTGGATTAAGAGTTGATTCTTTCTCATTAGTTTACTGCCCTTGGCTCTGACTGATCGCTACCCTGTAAGTTGGAAAACTGCAGAAGAAGAAAAACTAATGTTATGTGGGCTTTCAATAGAATTCCATAGTTCCATTAGGTACAAGCAAACTAATAACTTTTTCTCTGAAGGATAAATGTTGTAAATAGAATCACACAGAATAGGAAAGATGGGCACCTAGGAACAAGTATATGTAGACATTTGCCTTTCCCAGAAAAAAAAATGTTGCAAGGTCTCAAATGAAGGAGGAGACAACTAGATTTTTGTCAAAGAGAAGACATTCTGCTATTCCCTTCCAAATTGGAGACGAAAATATCTCCCAGTGCTTGTTTATCAACTTTCTCCGTCCTTTGTGCCCCCCCCCCCCCAAGAAAGATATTGAATCCACAGCAAATAATAGGACTAAGGTCTGATATTTCCTATTACCCTAGATTAAGACCTAGCAAATTAAAGAGATGTATTTGTGGAGAAAATGGATAGGCATATATCACAATATTGCTTTCCCTCAAGATAAACCTAGATCTTGGGCAAATAATATGGAATGTCAGTGTATTAGAGCCCAATAATCATGTAAAACACAATAAGAAAAGAGGGCAAAATTTCACTTTGGTTATGCTTAATTAAATTAAGCAAAGTCTTTTAGCCTTAATGTTACTTAATGTGCCATGCAAAACTGTTAAAATATTTTTACAGTACCTTCAACTTTACATAGAAGAAATTCTGCATAACAGTGGTGTTACATTTCTACCCTAGGGGCTTCCAAATTGTCCACAGTGCTGCATTCGGGACCAATTATAGCTTCCAAATGCTCTTCAAGTGTAGCCCCATGTAGAGTGTGTTGCAATAATCCAAATGGGACATGATCAGGGTGTTAGTGATTGAATGCAGGACTTCATGCTCCAGAAAAAGGCACAATTGGTGCACCACACAAAGTTGTGGAAAGGCTCTTCTAGCCATGACTGCCATCGGCTCTTTGAGCAGCAGTTGTGAGTCTAGGAGAACCCCCAGATTGTGCACCAGGTCTGTCTGTAGTGTCACCCCATCCAGAAAGGGCCTGGTGGCTCAGCAGACTAAAGCAGTGTTATTAACTGTTATTAACATCAGCTGTCTGCAATTACTGTAAGTTCGAATCTCACCAGGCTCAAGGTTGTCTCAGCCTTCCATCCTTTCTAAGGTAGGTAAAACGAGGACCCAGATTGTGGGGGCAATAAGATGACTTTGTATAAATATACAAAAGTATGAAGGCTATTGCTTAACGCATTGTAAGCCGCCCTGAGTCTCCGGAGAAGGGTGGCATATAAATCAAATTAAAAAACAGAACAAAACAAAAAAAACTAAAGATGATAAACTTCTGGATTCTAAAGTTCCACATACTCACAGCCACTCTGTCTTACCAGAGTTCAGTTAAAACCTGTTTCCCTAGACATTCCCTTCCATGTCCCCACAGCCTCCAGGCACCATGGAAGGGCAGTCATATTATCACTCCAGAGTCTCCAGAGGTGGAAATGTAAAGCTGAGTATATTTCATATTGATGTTAAAAAGGAATGGAGAGAGTATCAAATCCTGCAGCATCCCATAGAAGGGCAACCATGGGCTGGACCTCCCACTCCCACCTCTATGTTGTCTGGTGAGTCAATCTAATAAGAGATTACTAAATCATAATTATGTGGCCTGAGAAATGAATATTCTCTTCTCTTAGATAACAGATGGTCGAAGATCTCAAGAAGCATTGCCAAATTCTGTTCAATTTTCATTGCTGTGGAAACTCTAATTTTAACATTTTATTTGTACATTTGTATTGCAATATATTCTTTATAGAGAATAATATTAGTTAAAGGTAACATTGTTCCTTCGTTTGTCTTTGGTCTTTTACCAAAATCAAATGAAATAATAATGATACATCTTATGTACTGCCAATTCTGTCTTTACCCCTAATACCCTAAAAGTGGCATTTTCAATTTAATGGATTCCATGATTACAAACATCAGCCTTGAAGAAGATCCATGAATTACTTTATCTAGTTCAGTTACTCTCTCCCACAAAGTTAAGAAATGCACACAGCAGCTTCTTTTCAAGTCAGTTCTGGGAAGTTTCAAGAAAGAAAATTCCAGAACAGTCATTCACTTGAAAAATGAACCTTTGTCTTGACTTGTACCTTATTTTGAGTTATGCAATAGCTTCTCTGCTTCAGTAGCACATACTTCTTTTACCTAGCTGTATCTAGACAATGTTGTGATCCATTGGATCTTCCTTTGAGAGAAAGGTAGTGCAGTCCGATGTGATCAGAAGTAACACTGAACTTTAGGCTGATCATTTTTTAACTGCAATGTTAGATCCCGTGATCATCTAAGAAGAGTATCTCCAGAATCACAGGATCATGATTTTTGGACACTCCCTGCCAGCCTCCCCAAGGAAGTCAATGAGGAAGCCAGCAGGAAGTCAGAAGTCAGTGCCATTTTTTTTTGCCTGCCCATGATCATTCTATTAAGTAAATAAATATTGATGTATTATTAAAGTTCACTTGACACTACAATTGTTTTCCTTAGTCTAATCTCAAAATTTGAAATTTGAAAAATCTGTGTATATCCTCAATGAAAGTTCTTCAGATCCCTTCTCTGCAGCTTAAAGAAAAGTGGATGTCAGAAAGGAAAAGACAATGTGAGAGACAAAAAACTGAGGATCAGTGGCTCCCCTCTTTTAATTTTGGTCCTACTCATACTTTCTTTCAGTCTTGAAAGCTAAACGTTCCTTTTTAAATTACTCCTGAGAGAGAGAGAGTGCATCCATGACATAAAAAAATACTCATGGTACAAGTGGTTCTTAGCCTGGTGAACCAATGATCTACTTTGATGTGAAGCAGCTTCTTATGCTGGATGGATTATGTTGTAATTTGTCAGAATATTCCTTCTAATTATGCAAGCTTGCTGCTAATTATCGGTTAATATTTTTCCCCCTCTACCTTTCAGTTCTTCACTGTATTTTCAAGGCTTTTATGATGCCTTTTGTACTGAATGTATGTGAGAGGCAAGATGAACTAAATTTTTGCTAAGGCTTTCTTATTTTATGTGCATACGAGGCCAGATGGATTATGCTAAATCCAGATCTTGTTTCAAAAACCATTCAATTAGCTGGAGGAAATGTTTGCTATTGTGGTTGGTTGTTCAATGTTTTGTGCCCACTGCTAATATAGTAACCTGGGCAGTGAATACCATAGAAACAATCAAGTTTGATAAATGAGCATTTATTTAGGTTTTTTAGTGACTCCATTAAATTATAGACAAATGAGGAGACATGGAAAAATGGTGTTGTGATTTTATTTTCATAAGACACAAAAGCAAAAGGGGATATGTTAATCTTGAGGAGAAAGTTGTTAAAATTGTTTGTGTTGTCTCAGATGAGCCATGAAATGTTAAAGCAATTTCAGACGTGATCTTTTCCAAGAGCTGTTATCAAAAGCATCAACACCTGCATATGGTGATGCTATTCTTTGATATAATTTGAGTTTACTCAAATGAAATGTATTATCAGAAAGAACATTCTGATAGCACCACTAAGAAATATTCCTATTTCTAAGGAATATTCCTTGCCATTTTCAAGGAAACATTTCTGAGTAAGTATTTTAGAATACTTATAGAAATGTGCTAGAAGTTGCATAAAAGAAGCAAGAAGAAGGGAAGAGAAAGAGAGAGAAAGGAGAAGGCTGTTCAGCTAGTCCTCAATTTATGACAAGAATTGAGCCCAGAATTACAATGATAACTTGTTGCTGTCATTAAGCAAGGCATCCATGCAATCCTGGCTCTCCCTGTTGCAGTTGCTATGCAGAGCATAGGGCGGAATGGGACAACTAGCCATGGCCAACTTGCCACAACCAATTCACCACTGCCAATTTGTCATAGCCTAGCTTGCCATGGCTACTTACCATGGGACAACTTGCTGTGGCCAACTTACTGCAGGACAACTCACCATGAGATAATTCAATAATTTTATTTAATTACTGTATTTTTCAGAGTATAAGATGCACCGGGGTATAAAACGCAGCTTAGTTTTTGGGGAGGAAATAGGGGGGAAAATCTGCCTACCAGGTATTCATCTGGCTAGCGTCCTTAGTCTGGTCAGCTTCAGCACATTAGTTTGCTGGTTTTTTATCCCCAGCTTGGGGATAAAAAACAGCTTCTAAGACACAGCTGAGAGGAAGCAGCAATGAGAAAAGCAGGCAAGGGACAGGGAGATCGTTTCACTTGGCTAGCGCCTAGTTAGGGCTGGAAAAAAGGTTCTAAAGAACAGCTGAGAATCGGATCAAAGCATGGAGATCACTTCACTCGCTAGCGCTTTGTTAAAGCACAGCGGAGAGTTGAGGGAGTAGGCAAAGCCAGGAAGATCGCTTTATTCGCTAGTGCCTCGCTAGCGCCTCGTTAGGGCCTGAAAAAAAGCTTTGAAAAGGCTACATTCGGAGTATAAGACACACCCAAATTTTCAGCCTCTTTTGGGGGGGGGAAGGTATATCTTATACTCCGAAAAATACAGTATGTCATTCATATTTCATTTTGTCCCTCCTTTTACATTCTTTCTTTAACGATTCTATTCCACCACTTCTTCAATATTCTGTAACTTTCGTTCTGTGGCAAGTTGTCTCATGGCTGTCCCGTGGCTGTGATGAATTGTCCTGTGGCAAGTTGGCCATGGCGAGTTGGCTGTGGCGAGTTGTCCTAGACCTAGCACAGGATGCCTCAGGGGTAGGGGAGGCCCTGGGTTACTGAATATTGCAAGTTGATATATATCTGGCAGGCACCACTCTGGAAAAAGGTCTAGTCTAAAAGTAGCATATGTGATGCTTATAATTTCACTGAAAATACAGAAACCTCTTAGAGCAGACAGTGGTTATGTATGATGCTATATATCCAACTATTGTTTTAAAGCCAGTTTTGGAACACTGTTGATGCATTGTTAATTAAAAATCAAGTGAGATATAAAGCTCATTGTTAAGTCAGAACAGAGGAAAGAAATGCACCTGCAGGGTCTTTGGTGCTCTCTGAGTTTGGTTGTTTTCTTGCAGATGTTTCATTACCCAATCTCAGTAAGTAATGCACTGATGATGTTACCTATTTTGAATAATGAAATGTCTGCAAGAAAACAACCAAACTCAGAGAGCACCAAAGACCCTTCATTTCAACCCTGAGCTAGAATTATTCTTTTTTTAAATGTATCTGCTTAGGTAGGATCCATAGGGTATCCCTGCTGGCTTATTATCTATCTGAGCTTCCCAAACAAACATTTTTGAATCAGCTTTGCTACTTACAGGAACTTAGCATAGAATCTTGTAGGAAAGTTTCTTCCATAGAAGATAAAAGAATGAACTACTCTGCTGAGATGGTTCCCAGTCTAAAAAATAATAAATGAATCAGCTTGACCAGTTCCTTGGTCTACTCTAGTTTTTCTAACAACATAGTATAAGTATCCAGGATTAGCAGATAATAGCAGATCAGGGGTGAAATGCTCCCGGTTCGGACCAGATTGATCGATCTGGTAGTGATGGCAGTGGGTGGTTTGGAGAACCGTTAGCAAAAACCCTGCCCCACCCACCATGCCCAGCTGAGCCACACAATCATCAAAGACCGATTTTTTTAACTTTTAAAAGCATTTTTTTTCTACAACCTCTTTGGCCGAAAAAATGCTTTTTAAAAGTAAAAAAAAAAAAAAAGTTGGCCACGCCTACCCAGTCACATTACCCCCGAAGCCATGCCCAAGAATCAGTAGTAACAAATTTTACATTTCACCACTGTAGTAGATGTAACTGAACCCATCCTACAGCACATATAGAACAAGTTAGAAGTTATTTAGAGAGCCTTCTACAGAGAGAACAAGGTATTGTTGGCTATTGTAAAGCCGAAGTCATACATAAACAATGAATTGGAAGGGAGGAGAATAATCAATAGGATGCATCTAAACTTTTTTTTCCTGGTGACTTCCCAGGGGGAAAAAAGGAAATTTGTGGTACCTAGTTTTTTTCCAAATCAGCCAATTACTGTTTTGACAAATGTTGTTTCTTCCTAATAAGATATACAGAAATATGATGACCAATATCATAAACATACCAGCATGTATGTAAACTTTGTCATCTTAGAATAATCTTTGATCGCAGTCGTCATGCAGGGGTGTCAAACTCACGTCTCCTGGGCCGGATGTATCATGCTCAGACCATGCTCACCTCAGCCATGTGAATGGGAAAAAGTCAAGAAACGCCATATGATGGCAACATGATGTTGCAAGTTTGACACCCGTGCTGTAAAGCAACATGAAAATACTTGTCAGCTTTGCTCTGTGGTTTTTTGGAATTTATAAAAATTCTCCCATAAGTCCCCTGCAACCATTCTCCTATTTTTCCCTTATGAATATAGGGGAGATTATTAAGAGGAAATGTAGAGAGGAATTACTAGTCAACTATTTCCAATCTGTTATCCTAGAAATAAGGTACCATAAGAAACTATTTACTTTTACACATGCTGAGATGGGACAGGTGAGGTGAAAAGATCAAATAAAAGCATTCTACAGATCATAAACAATCCCCCAACTTATGCAGATTTTTTTATTGTTAAAATTTTACCCAATCTCTGTTGAGCTCCAGTTCAGCATAATGAAATTCTTATATTATGTTTATATCTCATGTTGATCTAAGAACAGTTAACATAATGCTTACATTGCTACACTCAGGTTTAAAATTACTACCTGCTTCTAGCCTTTTATGTCTGATTTGGGAACACTGAGCCCAGCTGTCTGTGTGTCTGAGCATTTCTGCACATGTGTGACAAAGCTTGTAGAGTCGATAAATAAAAAGCGATATATGATTCAAGTGCTTACCTTCGACAATAATCATATGGTTGTATTCTGAGCAATGACCACCTTCAGATCCTTTTTGATGGAAATGACACTTGTAATCCATCACAATGCTCTAAGACAGAAATGGCTAGAAAATAGGTGATTGTGGCACCGCTATCTCCATCAAGCTGAGGTCCATTGCATACTCTGGCAGTTCTCCTGAAGGTGATAAAGTATTGAGCCCCGGAGCTTCCTTGTCCTAATGATGTAATTGATCATTAAAACCAGAAGACTTTGCCTTTGCAAAAATGCTTGAAGTGAAAATGTAGCCATTGGTGAATTCTGCCACAGCAGAATTAAAACTCAATCCTATTTCTGTTTCATTGCATGGGTATTCTTTTTTCATACACAGTGTAAAATAATTATATAATAATAATGTTTAAATGATAATAGTAAAAATGAAAATTATTTATTTGGAACACCACTTGAATACCACCAGTCAATTGCAAAAGGCAGTTTTACTAGATTCGGCTTACATCCTGCAACAGTAGCTTTAACACCATCAAAAGATCACCTCCTTACCTCAGGTCCTTGGGAAAGACTCAATAGGTAGATAAAAATGCCAAATCCACTCTAAACATCTGGCTGATGGTGCAAGTTATGATGCTATTAGGAAATAAACTTCACTTCTGCTGAAGCACTGTAGTGAAAGCACTGTGAATGTAAAGCCATTGTTTTCAGCTAGGTTTCATTATTTTGTGGATGTTTTTATTTATTTTTTTAAATTGCTTTAAGTATAGAATTGGAAGCCATCTAAAGTCACTTAGTTGAGTTGGACATCTATAGATATTGATCATACATACATACATACATACATACATACATACATACATACATACATATTTTCCCAAAAGCAAAGAAAAAACATCTTTAAACATCTTTATAAAGATTAAATGCAGAATATACTTGGGTAAACTTTGAAGAGTTTTGTATTTAAAAAAATATATAGTGGCAATTATTACAGGCTTCTAATCGGTAAATCTGTGTTCAGCTGGTCAAAGAAGATTTTCTTTTCACTGTCTCCACTAGCTAAATAGTCTCTTTAAAAGTTTTGTTCTGGAGACAGAATTTTTTTGTTTCAGTCAAGATATCTTCTGTTTATGTATAGAAGTGAGACAAAGTTCAAAGGGGGAAAAGTTTTAACCTAAGCAAAACTGGTTTGCAAATGGAAAATGAATGAAATCAGATTGCTTTGAAACATACATACACCCCTCTATTTTGATGGCACTCTTCCTGGTTCTGTGGTCAGACAACGCACAATATTGCAACTTTACTTCCATAGATGGAGAATGTTGAAAGATGCTGCCTGTGACACGGACACATCTCGCTGGCTGAGGAAGATTTATCATGTCTTTAAACCCTGTGCCTATCACAGTTCTTCAGAGTTGGCAAGGTCAACACTACCTTGGGTTTCACTTTCAGCACCTTCACAGTAGCTGGTGAAGTGAAACTGGTAGAGCAAGCTACTGTATTAGAAACAGGGAGCAAACCCCACCCTCACTAGCACTGATGTTGTTGTCCAGGCAGGTAATGAAACAACTGCAAGCAAACAACCAAGTTCAGAGAGCACCAGGTTGAACCCTGAGCTAAAGATATTCTCTTCTATTTGAACTTTTACTATTTCTATCTTAATACAACCCTAACCCTAACCATTGAGGACTTGTATACTGCACAAGTCAAAAAGAGGGCTGTGAAAATATTTACAGACCCCTCGCATCCTGAATGTAAATTGTTTCAACTCCTACCCTCAAAACATCGCTATAGAGCACTGCACACCAAGACAACTAGACACAAGAACAGTTTTTTCCCGAACACCATCACTCTGCTAAACAAATAATTCCTTCAACACTGTCAAACTATTCACTAAGTCTGCATTATTATTACTATTAATGTTATCGTTCCTATCACCCATCTCCTCCCACTTATGACTGATGACTGTAATTTTGTTGCTTGTATCCTTACGATTTATATTGATATTGATTGTTTCTTAGTATGATTTGATTGCTTATTTGTACCCTATGGGTTATCATTAAGTGTTATACCTTATGATTCTTGACGAATGTATCTTGTCTTTTTATGTACACTGAGAGCATATGCACCAAAGACAAATTCCTTGTGTGTTCAATCACACTTGGCCAATAAAGAATTCTATTCTATTCTATTCTATTCTATTCTATTCTATTCTATTCTATTCTATTCTATTCTATTCTATTCTATATGTGTTGAAATATTGATATTTCAATATTGCTTCATAATAAAATCCTTGAAGTTACTGAGCTAAAATCTTGCAGGGTTCATGTCCTCTAAAGTTCTACCATCCCTGCTATTTCATCACATTCTGTAAAAAAAAAAACATTATAGGCATTTTGATGCTTCCCTATTTTAAATCATGTACAATCTTTTTTTAAAAATCAAATATTAAAGTGACCTAAATCCTAATGTGTTGCCCTTGAATCTTGAACTGACTCATATGACAGCCTTCTCAATTCTACCTCCAGATCAGCTTGATTCACATTGATGTGCACAGAATTTGTGTGAAGAATTGAAAACAAATATAGAATATATGAATAAAAGAGCCATTATGTTATGCAGAACAGGGGTTTTTTTTTCCTTGCAGGTTAATTAAAATTGTTTAGAAATGTTAGATTGTTTACTAATTTTTCTATCCCTTGCCAATATTCTGAATGTCTGCCATGCGTATGGGTACTTGATAGATAATTTTCATGTTGTTTACATTTTTAAAGATCTCAGCAATACTAGCTTCTTAGGACTGAACATTAGTGCTCAGTTCAGTAGTCATGGTGCCTGCTCCTAGACATTAAGAAGAAATCACATTATCTACAACCCTCCAGGCTTGTTTTAAGGTTTTGGCATGCCATTTGCAGCAAGATATGCATTCTAAATCTATTTACATGTGCAATAAGACTATCTTAATAGGAGATACCTAGACTCTTATCAGTTGCTCGTGAGGGCTAAATGCATCAGTAAATGGAGACAGAAATCATCTCCATCTCATTCTTAAAATTAGCTCTCTCAGAGATCATTAAAGAAGAATGTCATGATGCTACAAGACAGCAATTCAAGAAAATAAGCACTGCTCCGAAGATTTTTAAAGCTGTGGTTCAGAATGCAGCCCTGCCTAGCATTTCAGGTAGCATCATAATGTAATGTGGATCTCAATATATGTTTATGCAGCAAGAATCTCAGATTATATTTGATGGACTGAATATTCATTCATTCGATTTACATAGCCACTCATCTCGTATTTGTGATTATGAGTGGCTTACAATTAAAACAGAAACAGTACCCAAAAAAAAAAAATTAAAATTAAAAAGAAGCCATACAAACATTAAAAACAAATTTCTTTTCTAAAAAAAAATAAATAATATCATACAATCACCGGGAGGGCACCAGCTGGCAATCAAATGCCACAACCCCAAATTTCTAATCTCTATCCACACTGACACCGAACAGCACCATTTTTTTTTAAAAAAATGATTTATATGCCGCCCTTCTCCGAAGATTCAGGGCGGCTTACAATGCGTTAAGCAATAGCCTTCATACTTTTGTATATTTATACAAAGTCAGCTTATTGCCCCCACAAACTGGGTCCTCATTTTACCTACCTTAGAAAGGATGGAAGGCTGAGTCAACCTTGAGCCTGGTGAGATTCGAACTTGCAGTAATTGCAGACAGCTGGTTTTAATCACTATGCTTTTAGTCTGCTGAGCTAAACCAGGCTCCTATTTGATTGGAGCAATGCAAGAATCATTGGGTATGCTACTACCTGCCATGCTCGCAAGTTTATTGAAGCCTGGCACCCCACAAGCAATTCCATCAATAGACACATTGACCTATAACCAGCTTACAAACCCCTGAAAATTCAAATCAACCACAACCAACCAGCAACAGCACTGACCTTCAACCAACCCCCGGAGTCCCCCCCAACTGGCACTTCATCTCCCAATGACCCTCACCTGATATGACCTCCCTATCACAAGACCCTCACCTGACGTGACCCACATCTGACCCCTCACAAGACCCCTCACAAGACCTTCACCTGACATATTACCATATTGATATGTTTTTGTAAAGTGATTAGTATTTATATGCACATCAAATATCAGAAGTAACTTTAGGACAACCCTTGTTTTGAATTTAAACAATGCAATTTGCATCTTAGAATCAAGGTATAAAGAGAAGCATGCCTAATGCAAAAAAGAAGGATTTAGCAATTAGGTGATTATCCTGTATACATTTTAGAATCATCAAGAAGCTGAATTGCTGGCATTATCTTTTCATGTCCTGTTGAGATTTAATGGTAGAATGAGTATAATAAAGTTCATCAAATATAATGAATATATAATTTTCTGCATTACGCGCAGTTAGATCTGCTGTTTATATTTCCATTCTAGGAAGAAAAAAAAAGCTCACTGCAGCTTCCTAGAGTAAAGGTGGAGGTAGTCCCCACAGTGTTTATCCTGCTGCAAAAATATGTACTGTATCTTCACTGTGGTCTATAAACCCATGCATATTCATAGATAGTCCCCCCCCCTCCCCAAGGATCTACAATTCCCTGAATTGCCTATGCCTGACCTTGGTCTGAAAGGCAATGGGTTCACTAATTAGGAGAAACAAAATCTGAATTAACTCCATATGTGGCACCGTTGCCTGTTCTAAGGCAATGTTTTTCAACTTGGTAAGTTTTAAGATGTGAGGACTTCAACTTCCGGAAGCTGAAGTCCACACTTCTTAAAGTTGCCAAGGTTGAGAAACGTTGCTGTAAGTATTGAACGCCTGCTCCTCCTGCTCTTACATATGTGTATAGCTGGAGCAGAAATGTTTAGAGAACAAAATTCAACCAACCAATCAATTTTTATTATAGTCAGAAAGCAGAATTTGTTCACTTTCTACAATACCTCATTTAAAACAGCCATGAGGCAGAAATACCTCAGACCGTTCCAGGAATGTGCTTGACATCATTTGGAAACCAGAATTCGTTGTGCTGATTTTGAAGAAATGGAATTGAAATGGTAGTGCCCAGCGGTGGGTTGCTTTCAGTTCTGTCTGATTCTTTAGAACTGGTAGTAAAACTGGTGGGAGGCTCCGTCCACCTGCCAGGATGTCATAAATGACGATCTGCGCATGCGCAGAAGCTTCTGCGCATGCACAGAAATGTGTGCTCACACAAGAGTGAAAACAGTGTACGCGGATGCTCCTGTTGCGAACCGGTAGTAAAGGTAAGTAGAACCCATCCCTGATAGTGCCTGTCCTCATATTCTGCTTCACATTATGCTCTTCAACTCATGAAAGCCAAATGACAACTGAGTACTCAGCACACTTACCTTATACAAGCCTGCATGACTTGGTATTCTACTGGATTAACATTTACTTACTATCAGCAGCCTTGCATTGTCCAAAATCAGATTTTGACAATGTGGCTTTCCAATGGGATTCTTCTTCTTTCCCATCTGGAATTCCACATAGTTGGCTTTGCTCACTTGGTTCTAGCATTTATAGACGGATGGTCATCTATTTTGTCTATAACAGTTTTATTAGCTCATAATATAAAACACAAAAATACAAAAGCAAATAGTAGGGAACAAAAGGAAGGGAAAGGGGAAAAGAGAAGTGTAGAAAAGAAGGGGGGGGAAGGCATAGACTTCCGACTCCCTCTGGTGCAGTAGAATAAGGCATTAACATCAAACCTCAACTTTTTACTTTTCCATAATAGTATAAACTAGTCATTTCTATAACAACAAAAATCTATCTAATCAGTAAAACCCAAAATCAAAGTTTCATTTTTTTCCACCTCAGCACAAAGTTTCCAAGTAGGAACAAAAGTACTTATATTATTTTCTTTGATCAAAACAGTCAATTTAGCCATCTCTGCTAACTCCATCAGCTTTTGCAGCCATTCATCGATTGTAGGAATCAAAATATCCTTCCATTTTTCTGCAGATTCATGGTCATCTGTTGACAAAGAGTGTCTATGCCACAAATGGAGAAATGAAAAGGGGAATGATATGAAATCTAGTTGTTAAATGTGCCTGGAATCCATTTTTAAAAATCAAGTGTAAGTTCAGCCTATAGTATATAATGACTTTTTAAAAAAAAATCTAAGGGAAAAAAAAGTGGTTTGATGATCCAGCATTACTAAGAAGGTCATAAGCCATCATGCAGAATAAAAACTGGCACAAAATTGTATGCATAAATGTGTATGGAAATAAGCTATCTAAATCAGCTTAGGACACCATTCATGAAAGATAAGACTTTCTTTTTGGTGTACAATATTGATAACACAGCTAAGAAAAAAGCAAGATTCTCCCTTTATAAAATTATGCCTTTAAACTTTCAAAACTCAGTAAAAATGTAGCTTTGAAATTCACAATAAAGAAATAAAAACAAGCAAATGAGGAAATGTGCAAAAGGGAAATACTCAAAAGATACTACAGCTAAGAAAGAATATTCAAAACAAAGGAGAATACATGAAAATGAAAAAATGAAAAACTGCAACAAACTATTTACTTCGGAAAATGAAATGCAGAGAAAACAGGGACAGAGAAAAATAGTTGGAAAAAAAGCTTTTCACAAAAAGAAAAGTATTGCATTGTAAAATACAATAAAAGCAGTAGCCTGACTTCCATTTATAGGTTTGATGAACTATATCCTGGTTTTGGGGCTCACCGTTATTACAAAAATAACCAGGTTTGGCTTATACTCACTTGCTCTACTCATACAACTTCTCAAGGCATTCTGGACCCTGCAATTCTTTTGCTTTCTATCTGGGTGATTCAGAAAAATACATGGTTGGAATCAGTGATGGGTTTGAAAATTTTTTACTACTGGTTCTGTGGTGTGGCTTGATGGGTGTGGCATGGCTTGGTGGGCGTGGTTTAGCAGGCATAGCAGGGGAAGGCTACTGCAAAATTCCCATTTCCTCCTGATCAGCTGGGACTTGGGAGGCAGAGAATAGATGGGAGCGGGGCCAGTCAGAATTTTTACTACCGGTTCTCCAAACTACTCAAAATTTCCGCTACCGGTTCTCCAGAACTGGTCAGAACCTGCTGAAACTCACCTCTGGCTGGAATGTATGAAGCACACAGCCCTGGTTAACCCTAGTGGGGAAAGAATTAGAAAGATTCATAAACCATTTTCAAGCAAACACTGGAGCATTCAAGGTTCTAATAGACTGCATGGAGAATCAAAACAATTATAATAGTAATAAAGCTTTCTGGTTTTATGTCATTGTTCTCACACTCACTGTCATGCACACCCCCACTTACCTAAATCCTACTCAACTAGATTGATGAAGTACAAACTAGAGGAATGGTAGATACCAAGTCTAGGCGAGAATGATTCAAAGAGCTGGTATGTTTCAGGACTTCCTTTTATCCCTCCCCCAAAACCTTTACTTCATTTATTTATAAATTTGACAGTTGATGGGATTAAGGTTTCCTTGCACTCGGCACTCAACCTCTTTTCTCCATCTTCTGACAGCATTTCTTTTGCAAATCCTTTGGCTTTTAACTTAGTTCCTTCTTATCTATTTTCCAAACTTTTGTCAATGTTCTTGGCAGTCTTCTTCACAAGTGTGCAGAATTCAGTTTTAAGTTATGGCTGCATTGTCAATTTCAGCCTACTCTCACAACCTTACACAAATGTTTTATTGTGTCTCAAGGACTTCCACTACTTCCTTTATAAATAAATGTTTTAGAAATATATGGGCATAAGATTTTATAGTCATAGATCACAGTCTTTTATAACAAAATCCTTTATAACACTATGTACATATAAGAACTACTATGTGCAAAGGAAAAAACCAATTTGGTACAGTGTTAAGGCATCAGACTAGAAACCAGGAACACTGAATTCTAGTCCTATCTTAGGTGGGTGACTTTGAACCGGTCCCACTTTCTTCGTCCTATGAAGGAGGCAATGGTAAGTCACTTCCAAAATTGCTGCCAAGAAAATGACAGGGACTTTTCCAAGCAACTGCTGACCCAAAAGCACAAAAAGAAAAAAAAAAAACAATTGCAAAGTAACTTTGGAGAAGAGACATTCTAACACATTCCTATCTAGCTTCTAGATTCCTAATCAAGTGATGCAGTATTGAAAGAGTATAATAGTTTAGGTATATAGGGTCTAAACACCATGTTTCCCAAAAAATAAGACCCGGTCTTTTTTTTTTCCATCAAAAAAGGCACCAGGTCTTATTTTCAGGGGGGGTGGGTCTTCCACTGACTCACTTTGCAGCGGTGGCACAGACAGCCCCACCTAGCAGGAGCCCACTGCCGGCCCACTTCTTCTGTGGCCGCTTGCCGCCACTTGTGCGCATTGCCCCCAGCCTCTGTTTTGCTGTCAGAGGCCTTCACGAAAGGCCTCTGCAGCTGAGAAATGGGCTCCGGATTGATGCACATGGCACCGCCCGGCCTCATTTCTCTGTCAAAGGCCTTCTGGAAAGGCCTCTGCAGCCAAGAAATGTGGTCCACATTGACACGCACCTCACCCCCGGCCTCCATTTTGCTGTCAGTTGTCCTTCCTTCTGGAAAGGCCTATGCATGCAATAAAAGAGCTCCAGATCGAAATGAGGCTGGGGCACCACACACATCAATCCAGAGCCTGTTTCTCAGCTGCAGAGGCATTTCCTGAGGCAAGCAGACACAGATGAAGTGTGCCGGCAAGGCAAGACAGGTGTCGGGTGTGCAAGACCTGGTAATAGAGCAGCTCCATCACCCCACCCCCACCCTAGCCTAATTTTTACCTATGCGCCTTCCCCACCCCCTGCACCCCAGAGGGTGGGGTCTTAATTAGGGTTTATTTTGGGGTAGGGCTTATATTGGGGGTACATGTAAAAATCAAGTTAGGAGTTACTTTCATATTTTTGGGAAAACATGGTATTCATAGTCAACTGGTCAAGAGAATGCAAGACAATATTGTCTATGGAGTCATCCAGGTCATGGTTGTCCCAAAGGTGCTTTTTCAAGTGGCAACTGGATCTTGTTTTTTCTTTGAAGATGTTTCATTTCTCATCTAAGAAGCTTCTTCAGCTGACAGTCAGGGCTGAAGAACCTTCTTGGATGACAAGCGGAATGTCTTCAAAGAATAATAAGAAAGTCCAATTGCCTCTTGAAAAAGCACCTTTGGGGCAATGCAGTATTGCACATTTGGGTTCTGATCTCAAAGATCAGTACTTTGAGAGCTACCTTCTGCAGAATCCTAGGATGTTACTTCAAAAAATCAAAATAATTGTACAAGTTTCTCTAAAAATTATCACTACATCATTTTTCATGGTACAACTCTTCCTCAGAGTGGGGTGAGTTGAAGGACAGCTGCCTGATTTGTATTGGCTTTTTGGTAAAACAGTAGGTTTGATTAATTCTCTGTGTGCATTAAGGATGGAGCCTAAGAATATCACCTATGATCCTTTGCAATCTGTACACATTATAAATTAATGGTCCATGGCCCTTTGTCATTTGCAGGGCTTCCATAGATAACGGATGTCAAAATTTGTGTGTGCATTTACTGCTGTAAAGTAATCATATTTGCTTCTACCCAAAGTTCTCTCTTACTGAAATGGATTATAATAAATGCAATTAAGAACCTGAAGAACTGAGAAGATTACAAATTAATCAATTCATTAATAAGATTTAAATATGGTGGCTAGTTTAAATAAGTTGATTTAAACTTTAACTTGGACTCAGATCAAGACAAGAGACCCAAATCAATTTCTAATTGGAGAAATATGTCAAAAATATTTCTTAATATTTGCAGAATCCAATTTGGGTCAGTTGCCAGGACCAGATGTTTTGTCTTCTAAGCTTTTGGACTCATGCTGGAGCCCATCTTCAGGGAACTTCTCTCTTCTCTCCTTAATATTTGTTCGCTTTTGGATAGCTATCGGGTTTTACTCTTACCATAGAAAACATCTTCTGGTTAATTGTTTTAGACATAGCAGCACATCCCATTGCAAACCTTTGTTTTCTGCCTCTATTCAACAATTCACCTCTGTCTTTAGGGCACCATTTCTTTGTCTCTTGAAAAGGGATGATTGATTTTCCCCTGAAAAGTAACCAACTGCACCTGAGAAAAAAGGAAAGAAAAAGGAAGATAGGTTCCTGTATTTTTCATCCATTTAGTTCTTCAGCTTTACCAATATCACCTATGATGGAAAATAAAAAGCCATGCAAATGAGGATAACTTTAACCACAATATATAATTTATGATTTTAAATAAATAAATCATTTAAATAAATAAATAGTATTGTTTTATTGCTTTTAATATTTTAAAACTTTTCAAAATATATATATAAAGTGTTTTTCTGTTGAAGCATCTGGTCTACCCCAATATGAGAGGGAGCATACTGCTTCCCTTTCGCCTTTCAGTTCCAATCCAGGAGCCCTTAAACAGTCGCATTCACAACAAACCATTTTATACCAAATTTATATTTTGCTGATAAAGAAATAAAGGGAGATTAGTATAGATCTATTTCAAGCTATTTAGCTCTCAATAGCTAGCCATACCCTTACTCGGATTCGAACTTGGGCTGCCTGCATGTTAGGCACTTGTATTAACCTCTGAGCCACAAGTTCTCCTCCCTTTATCAGCTTGAGCCAGGGGAGAGATTCTATGTACACACACACACACACACACACACACACATACACACACACACAAACACACACAGGGGTGACATGCTACCACTTCACTCCACTTGGGGTAAACTGGTAGTGATAAAAACTACTGGTTCGGGCTAACTGGTAGTTTTAAAAAGCTACTGGTTCTTCCAAACTGGTATTTCCAATGATCAGCTGTGCCACTCGGTTTAGCTAAACCATGCAGCACAGCTGACCCCTCCCCCCTCGCTGTTCTACTTACTTTCCCAAGCCGCCTTTTGGTGTGTACTATGCATGTGGTGCTTGGCACGGATGCGCGGCCAGTGAACCAGTAGCAAACCGGTTCAGATTTCACCACTGTATGTATGTATGTATCTGTGTGTGTGTGTGTGTGTGTGTGTGTGTGTGTGTGTGTGTATCTGTCTTCTCAAGTTTTCGCGGGTGTGAATATGCAAAAAATTAAAATCTCGGGTGTTTTCCCGCATCATGGTAAATAAGTTAGTTAAAAATGTTTTAAAATTCTGGTTAAAGTCCTAGCTTAAAATCTTCTAAAAATCCTTACAGAGCACTCTTGAAGGTCCTTTAAAACCTTAGCTAAAATCCTACCAGTACCTTAAACGTTTTTCTTTCTAGAAACGTTTTGACAAGCTCACAACCCTGTCATCTTCAGGCTCTTGTCTAGTTTAGAAGGTCTTTATATATATGTAGGTCTTTGGTTATTCAGGTTTTCTCCCATGTAAAATTGGAAGTGTCTTGGCGACGTTTTGACAAAGTCTCATTTGTCATCTTCAGGCTGGTGTTTTTGGCTTCGTGCTTCTAGGAGCAATGTGAGATTGCAGCTGTTTCTTCCTTTTAACTGCTAGTGGGGGTGTGAACTGATTGGGTGGGAGCTTGGCTGTGTTCTGATTGCATGGAGGTGTGTTCTGATTGGGTGGGGGCTTGGTTGTGCTCGGGTTAGTCTGAGTTGCAGGGGGATTTGAGCTGGTGAACTACATTGCTGTTGTTTGGCTTCACATTTGTGGTCGTGCCACATCTTCAGGGTGGGTGTCATGTATGGATTGGAGGAGTTTGAAGTGGCTAATGATGCAGCTGCAATCTGGCTTCTGGTCCGTGGTCATGCCTCATCATTGGTGTGGTTTTGAGTCTGCTTTATGCGTGGATGTGTGGTGGTGATTTTACACGGGAAAAAACCCGAATAACCAAAGACCTACATACAAACCCCCGTGAAAACCTCAGGAAAAAAAAACACACACACACATATATATTGGCCACATTAATAAAAATTACTCTTTTTGCTTACTGTTGAGTATGAAATGGAAAGACACATTTTAGACTATTAAAATCTGAAGTTTAGATAAAAGGTTTTGAAATACATTGAAGTATATAGATTATACAAATGTGAGTGTGTGTGTGTGTGTGCATGTATGTGTGTGTGTGTGTGTGTATGTGTGTGTGTGTGTGTGTATATATATATATATATATATATATATATATATATATATATATATAT
>WNWU01000005.1:24599757-24643305 GCA_012654045.1 Ptyas mucosa | reverse complement strand
GGGGGGTGCAGAGCCGGTGCAGATGAGAAGCAGGAAAGCCTTTCAGCAGAGAAACTGCCATGCGGAAACCATCAGTAATCATGTTATCAACCTCTTTATTCAGGTCATGATACAAACATCGAATAGCTCAGGGCTCAGGATAGATACTCGCACTTGATACTACTTTCCAAGCCAATGTGGAGTCCTTTTTCAGTACTCTCTGGGTGCAATTATTCAGCCATCTAACTGTTGTATCATAAAATTTTACTATTTTGTTGATTAAAGTTTTATATTTATTGTGCTTTTACCCTGCCAAAATCTAATGAGTCACAGAGGTTTATATAATGTAATAAGAGTTGGAGGCTTTCATGATGTTCATAACACTTCCACTATTTACTTAGGTAAGGCTGACATGACCTGTTTGTGACAAACACATGGCCCTCTCTAACTGCTACATATATATCCAAGTGCTGTTTAACTGAAGCACTATAATTTCTCAGGTTTTCCTCCTGCCCTTTGTTGGAAGATAGGAACAAGATTTACTATCCTCCAATCCTCTAGTTTTTCACCAGGAATTCTCAAAGATTGCAGTTAACCATTCTGCAGTCCTTTCTTCTAGTTCCTTCAGAAACTTATGATGTGATCTATCTGGCTCTAGTGACTGGAATTAATTTAAAATTAGTATATTTTTCTTCTTCCCTTGTCTATCCTGATCTAGTAATGGTCAGCTAAAGCTTCTTTTCCCTCTGTGAGGAAAGCAGACATAAGTACTAAAACATTACTGACTTATTTCTTGTACCTTGTAGAAGCATTTTGTCTTTCTTTTTGTTTCTAACACACTGGAAAAATTCTTCTCTGTTGATTTGCGCATTTACAGCAACCCAATTCTGAATTTTAATGTCTCTGACATAATCCTTATGGTTTCTGGTGACTATCTTTGAAACCTTTCTTGTTCTATGGCCTCTCTTCCATTTCCATATATCTATTCCTTTTCTTTTCAGCATTTTAGAACGTTGTGTATATATCCACCCTGATGACTCCCATTTTTATTTCTAATAGAAACATTTGTGACCACTCATTTCCATCCTTCTCACTTTTTTCCTCTAGGAATTCAAGTCAGTGGATATCACCTACATTCCATCTGAATTCATCAAGATCTAATCTTTTGAAGTCTATCATACAAGCCTAACTATTTTTTATTCCTTTTCCCTTTGATGTGGTCTTCTCTCTCATCATTCCAGTCATCTTCGTTCTTCAACCAATTACTCCCACTTGGATTAGGCCTGGAATAGTGGATTCCCTTATTTCTTCTGTCATTTTCTGACAAATTAAGTTGCCAATAAGAGAGAACAGCAATTTGTGTGACCTCTAATCCTTGAACAGAGTTAGATTTCCAGCAGCTATTAGAGTAGTTGATTTTCAATTGCCACTATCACATGCATCTTTGAAAGTGTAGTTATCTGACATAAAAAGGCCTCAATATATCTTCTACCTGTCTGTGTGATCTATAATAAACCGTTATTATATCATTTCAGTTTCTCATTCTTTTATTCTTATCCAGACACTCTCAACAGAATTTCCATGCTCTGATTCCTGAATTTTTGCATAGGCCTATGCTTCCTTTTAGGACACGGTGGCTCAGTGGCTAAGACACTGAGCTTGTTGATCAAAAAGTTGGCAGTTTTGCTGTTCAAATCCCTAGTACTGCGTAATGGGATGAACTCCCATTACTTGTCCCAGCTTCTGCCAACCAAGCAGTTCGAAAGCACGTAAAAAATGCAAATAGAAAAATAGGAACCACTTTTGGTGGGAAGGTAACAGCGTTCCGTGCGCCTTTGGCATTTAGTCATGCTGGCCACATGACCACAGAGACGTCTTCGGACAGTGCTGGCTCTTTGGCTTTGAAACGGAGATTAGCACTGCCCCCTAGAGTCGGGAATGACTAGCACATATGTGTGAGGGGAAATTTTACCTTTACCCTATGCTTCCTTTACATACATTAAAGCACTGTCTCTCTTTCTTTTTCAATAAGGAACAACTCTTATTGCATCTCCCTTATTCATTCAGAAAAGCCATTTGTTCTCAGTTTTTTTTATCTCTACTTAATATTATCTACCATGTATGTTTTCTATGTGGATTTATATGTACTACATAATAATCTCTCTCCCTCCCTCCCTCCCTCCCTCCCTTTTCCCTCCTCTGTTTACACCCTACTTATTTCCTAATAAAGTGTTATGTTATGACTTGTTGATGGTGATTTTCCCTTTCTAAATCAGGTTGGCTGGAGCTTTTTTTTCCAGCTGGCAAAATATTTTCCCCATCCTCTTGGACTCTCCCCAGAGCCATCTGTGCTGAGCAGATAGGAAGCACATTCTTATTTTTTTCCCCCACCTTTGGAGGAAACTTCTCCAAAACATGCCTTGCTCTGCTTCACAGACTTCAGGGCACTCCCCAACCACAGGGTCTCAGTGTGAAAAAAATCTTCTGATTCCAACTCAAATTTACCAGCCGTCATTGTTATATAGATCTTCAATATTCAGAAGTGTTTCATTTTAGTTGTTGGCATTACCTCCATTCAGTTCTATCCCGTTCTTCTTCCAGTTCCTCTATTAATTTAAGACTCCACCTCTAATACCAGCACATTCTTTCTTCCTATAAGAACATTTTTTCTTTTGAAGAGTTAAACCCTGCTTTCCTCCCAGTTTCATATCAGCAAGATTAGTTTGTTGGGCTTTCTCTGTGGATACAGGAACAACTGGTAGGAAAACATGGCTGAATGCAAGCTGTCAGATGCCTTCCTGCAAAAGTGATCCTTAAATGTTCATCCTATAAAAGAGATCCACATTTTCAATGCTAATTACAGAAGATTAGTTTATTTAGTCTACAGCGTTCCAAAGTGGGGATGAATTGATCATGAAAGGGCATAATCTACAAGGAAGGGGGGAACCCACTTTATGTTCATGCTATTCTACTGCTATTTCATATTACTTTTTCTGGCTATCAAGTTCTATATATTGAATAAAAGTATAATAATTATTCACCATGAATTATGTAGGTGCAATGTATTTTATTCCACAAAAGCTAACTTTTTTCAGTTTATTTATTAAACTTTTACATTGTTCAATTCCCAACAGTTCTGGGTGTAATACATGAATAAAAATGGCACACACACAAAAAAGTACAAGTGTACAATAGTATCACATTCACATCTTATATGGATCTCACTTCCTCTATCATCTCAATCCTACACAGTGCTGTCCACAAATAAAATAATGGCCTTTTAAATAATTACTATATGTTTAATTTCATTGTTCTCTGCTATTAATTGCCTAATAGCAGAGAGCAATAGAATTTAGCATACAGCAGAGGAGACATAATTGCACAAATCTTTAGCCTTTAATTAAGACTGATCTTCAAATTAGAGAGGCATAAGCAAAATTAGGAATTGCAAAAAAGAATAAAATAATTCAAGATCCAATTCAAATTGTTTTGGATCACTGACTCAATTTGAATTCACAATTTTATTCATTGAATTTAATCCATTCAAATTATCAGTAGGAATTGTGGAATAGAATCGTTGCAATCAATTCAATTTGGCTTTGATTCAATATATTTAAGCATTCACACACACAAAAGCTCACTGAATCACTAAATTAAACTGAAAGTGTCTGATTTTATTTGACGGGTATTAATCTGGCATTTTGGTTTGAAAGGGTGATTTGGTTTGAACTGCCTATTGAACTGAACCAAAAGTTTGAACTAAAGCATCAACATTATTAGCCCTGCCTTAACAAAATTCTTGTGTGTCTTATGATACATATGAAGCTCTTGCAGTCCAGCTGGAGTAGAGGCTGTTCTAAATCCATGACAAATGTTCTTCTCCCCGTACTAATAGTTACCATTTGTAGACAACGGACTCTCTCTGTGCTTCACAACAGTTCAGTATTTCAACTAAATAATAAAAAAGTTGGATTCATCTATCCCCAAATGCCCCTGGGATTCAATACTTATTCTCAAATGCTGATTATGATACTCAAGAAAACTACTTTGAGAAATGAATTTTGCATTCTTTTCCTCTCCTTGATCAGGATAGTGATATACTAAGGATGTTGAACATAATTTATGCACGTTGGTGACCTCCCTCTGTGGTTGATGGGCACTTCAAAAATGTAAAAAATAAATAAAATATTGTGTTTTCTGGCTGAGATATTCTGACCTAATGTTCTCCCTGGAAATACTGGTAAATGTTCAAATATTTATTGATCTACTGCTCTCAATATTCATAATATAGTGTACCTCCAGATTCATTTTTCACAGATAGTGAGGTAATCAGTTTGGACCAGTTCGCAAGAACCGGTAGTAAAAATAGTGGGAGGCTCTGCCCACTGACCTGGACATCATCAGATGTGATCGTGAGTGTGCAAGAGCGGGCACAATGCGAACCAGTAGTAAAGGTAAGTAGAACCCACCCCTGGGCAACACTTATTTGGTTTTCCAAACCTGGTTCCAAAGTATAGTAGCAAATGCTTTAAATGGTCTTGAAAGTGAGTCTTGAAAATGGTCTTGAAAATGAGGACCCAGATTGTGGGGGCAAAAAGCTGACTTTGTATAAATATACAAAAATATGAAGGCTATTGCTTTACGCCTTGTAAGCCACCCTGAGTCTCCGGAGAAGGGCGGCATTTAAATCAAAAAAATTTTTAAAAAGTAATCCTGAATATGTATCTACAACTATAATCTATTTCCTTTTCCCTACTAAGTTATTGGGTTTAATATTTGTATATGAGGGTCATTTACTTTGTAGAACACTGCATTTCTCCTGACTTCCTTCTCTGTTTAAAATAAGAAGCCAGACTGATTTGGCACCTAGCCCACTCTAACCCCAAAAGTGTTTATCCTCTTGCATTTGTTTAGCACTACTGCGCTAAGCTCTACACCAAGTTACCGTTAACAAGTGTCTGCAATTTACAATTGGAACAAAACCCACTGAATTTTGTGTCATGATCTGCAGTTTGTCAACTTCTTTTCAGGCCCGATTTAAAGCAGTGTTTCTCAGTCTCAGGAGTTTTAAGATGTGTGGAGTCCAACTGAGGAATTCTGGGAGTTGAAATACATACTTTTTAAAGTTGCTGAGATGGGGAAATGCTGATTTAAAGTGTTAGTCATTAAAATCCTTGCTACAGCAGGACTCATATCGCTCCCTATCAACCTGTCTGCATTTTAAAATCTGCAGCAGAGGCTCTTCTGGAAGCAGCTCTGCTCCCAAAGCTCATCCAAAAGATATGCAGTAGAGAAACTTTCACATAACACAAGTGTAAAGTGGCTGCAGGACCCCAGAGCCGAGAACAGCAATCTCCTAAAATTAATCACCATCACAGCAGCAGACATCTAACAGTAGGCTAAGAATCTTAAGAGCTGGACAACACCTGGCCCTGACCTGCTCTACACCTACTGGCTTAAGAAACTAACAACAGTGCATGAACACCTAACAGCACAGATAAACCAGAAAGAAGGAGTACAGGAAGCTGGAAAAGTACCATGGCCTGAAGGAGAAACTTGAGAGGATTGGAAAGTAAAGCCCAAAATGGTTTCAGTGCTGGTAGGAGCATTTGGGGTTGTAACTCCTAAACTGGGAGAGTGACTCCAACAGATCCTAAGAAAAACATCGGACCACACTATCAAGAAGAGCACAGAGCTAGGAACAGTTAAGACACTGTGCAGAAACTCAAATTCCCAGCCCTCTGGTCAGTGCTAGGTTTCAAAAAATTTTACTACCGGTTCTGTGGGCGTGGCTTGGTGGGCGTGGCATACCTTAGTGGGCGTGGATTGGTGGGTGTGGCAGGGGAAGAATACTGTAAAATCCCCATTTCCTCCCAATCAGATGGGACTTGGGGAGGCAGAGAATAGATGGGGGCAGGGCCAGTCAGAATTTTTACTACCAGTTCTCCGAACTACTCAAAATTTTCACTACTGGTTCTCCAAAACTGGTCAGAACCTGCTGAAACCCACCTCTGCCTCTGGGAGAGGAGTTAAGATTGAGGAAAACATATACTACCAATAGGGTGAGAAGAGATAGATAGGTGATAGATAGATTGGAGAGAAAGAGGGAGGGAGGGAGGGAGGGAGAATCTTTCTCTTAAACATATGACTTTCATCAAGCTTTTATCAAGCAATGATTTTATTATTTTTAATTTATCATTTTTTTAAATTTTAAGAATATTTTTGCACTTCATATTTCTCTGTGTATATTATTATAAATTGTTGGTCTCACTAACATTTTTAATAGAAAGGTAGGATTATATATTGAGAAACTAATCAAGAATAGCATGGCAAATAAGATTATGTTTGTCTATCATGCAGCATGTGTGAGTCAATAATCATTTGTTTATGATTATTACGCAAACATCTGTGATCTTATTTGATTGTTTTGATCTCATCCCATTCACTCACACATTTGTTTAATATAATGCTGTATATTTTATTGTACATTTATTCTTCTGGGTCACAGCCATTATCAAAATATTTCTTCAAAGAGGTACTTCACTATAGAACTGAAGATTAACAAAGAAGGAGCCAGTTTGGTGGAGTGATTAAGATGCTGGGCTGAAAACCAGAAGAGCGTGAGATCAAATCCCGCCTTACACGTATTATTGTCTCATGGTCTAACTAACCTCACAGACATTGTTATGAGAAAACAGGAAGCAGGAACATTAGAAATGCATGGTGCCTTGAATTGACCAAAACATTTTTAGGTGGGATAAAAGTTAAATAAATAAAATGTTCCATTCCAAGTGACATCAGTTAGGTGGAGCAGCACTCCACTTTGAAGTCAGACTGCAGAAACTGCCTCTCTTCACTTCAAGAGGAGGATGGCTTCTGCCCCTGTATAGTGGCCATTTTTCCTGAAATGAGAAAAAACTACAGACCAATGCATCACGGAGGCATGAGACAGATGGGGTGCAATTTGTGAGGCTTAGCAAATGAGTTTTTTCCACTTCCGTTCTCACTTCCTTTTCTTTCTATCTTTAATGCAATAATATAGATCTGCTAGAATTTATTATGTTTCCTCACCTTGTCAATGCAAGAACTGCTTGTCCTGCATAGCCTTTTGGACTGAATATTGGAGTTGAGTGGCTACAACAACCTTGAATGAATAAATAAATATGTAGCCCTTGCCTCCTACGTATAGAAAAGAAGAGGGAAAAATAGGGAACAACCAACTGGATTGCTACGTGTTATCATGATTTGTGCTTAGTGCTGTCCATTATTTATAAGAAACACTGACATCCAGAAATGTGTGACTGTGGGTGTCCCAAATTGCAAGTACACAAGTACAATACAGGATAATAAAAACAAGGACAAATAGGCTGAAAAGCAGCTTCTATCCCAGGGCAGTAACTATATTGAATTCTAGTGTATAGTGCAATATTAATGCAATATTAATGCAATATTGGGTTTTCAGTTCAATTGCATAGAATGTGAAGGATGTGTGTTTCTGTTTTATTTTTATAGTTATAATGTACACTGAAGATGGCATTTAATTTCGTTGTATGAGGTGCAATGACAACAAAGTAAACTAAACTAACTAAACAAAGAATCTGAACCAACAAAAAGTTGGATGATAACTTGGAAAGAGAATCCTGCTCTATTTCCGTGTTATACAAATTCTTTTATATCTGTAGTAGAGGCTCCTTAGCCACCTGTGTTCAGGTGTTTCTCTGTTGTAGGGAAGGCTGTGACAACTTTTTCTAACAAGAATTTATTTCTTTTTGGTTTGGATCCCAGTGCTTTAAATAAAAACAGCAGCTTTATTTAGTATTGATATTTATTTTTAAACAATGTCACACTGTGGCATTTAGTACTGTCACACCACAATGTCTGGCCAAAAGAAAATGCCAAATTGTGTTGGGTATGCATAAACAGTTATTAAACTCTGGATCACTCCTACCAGCTACTTTAAACAATTCAGTTCTGTAATATTGGCATGAGAAAATATCAAAGGGAAACAAATCTGGCTAAATATTTCTCATCATTATCTTCCTCTACAAAACTGCACAGCAATTACCACAATGGCTTAAATAATTAATCTCTTAATTAGTAAAATTAATTCCTCAGCTGGATATGCTAAAGGCAATTTTAAGTGCATGTTAGTCAGTGCTCTACCTTGCTACCTATTAACTGAAGTATATGTTATTTTTTTTTAAAAAAGTTTGCATTAGACTTAACTTTATGGGGGGGGTTGTCCAATTGAAAATATGTGCTAGCTTTGTTCCTTTTAATCTAAACTCCTTGAAAAAACTACCTGAATGTAATCAAAATACAGTTATAGATCTCTATGAATTCATGAACATTGCAAAGTTTTGACTCCTTATCATAGGGAGCTGGTTTGCAAAGATCTGCAACCACATACTGTATAGTTGCAATAGCATTTAATCTTTTTTAATATAAGAGCTATAGGAATAGTCACGGTCTACTGCTACAATTTTAGAATGTATGTATAGGGTGGTGATGGCTAAGCTTTTCCTGACCAAGTGCCCAAATTGTGCATGTGCGCAAATGCATGCATGCTCGCCCGAGCCCCCAAAATGCAGTGTGTGTGCAGCCCTTTGCACCGTGCATGCATGTGGGCCCCCTGCATATGCCCCGCCCCCTGCATATACATGTGCCCCATGAATGCATGTGCAGCCGCCCTGCACATGCCCCACATGCATTCCATACCCTGCTCATGCACACATGCCCCTGCATGTGCCCCGCCCCCCACATATGCATACACACCCCACCCCCAGTGCATGCGCAGCAGAGACCTGAAGACCAGCTGGCCGGCGGGAGGCATGCGCACATGCGTGGCGGAGCTGAACTGGGGCGACAGCTCACGTGCCTACAGAGAGGGTGCTGCATGCCACCTCTGGCACGTGTGCCATAGGTTCTCCATCAAGGAGATAGGCTTTGGAAGGGCAACGGAATGCAACTCTTTGCATCAATGACTTCATTCAATGCTTCATCTGCCAACAATGAGGGTGGATTCTTTTTGGTACCTGTCTGCCACCAAGATTTAAGTGTGGTGAATCAAAAGCTAAAAATAGGTATCCTGTAATTTGTTCTTGGGGCAGTCTCTGTATGATCCATCCTGATTTCAAAGAAGAGTAGATGGAGCAGCAATCTAATTAATCATGAGCACTTGGGTTTGACTCCTTAGGTGGTGGAAGCAGCATTACATTTCCATTTAGATCAAATGATTCTTACCAGGATTCTGAAGGAAAATTACATTTCCATTGTTTGATCAAAAATAATAGAGCTTTGGATTTTATTTTTAGGCTGGGAGGTGATCTGCAAAGTGTTTTTTTTAAGGATGAATTCCACTGAGACATTATCCATAAATCAGAGAAATATTAAAGGATAAGCTCAAGGGGCTTCCCCTTGCCTTTTCAGCTTTGCGTGCAGCTTGTGCCTTCTGGGGGTAGAGGAGAAGATAAATATGAAGCACCTATAGAGTTGATGAAGTCTTCGTGCTTGTAGAAATGAAGAGCTTTGGGGGAATAAGGCTTTTGGCAGATTTCTCATCACACTGAGCACAGGTTGTGTTCGATACGTCATGTACAAATGCAGCAGAAAAAAAAATCAGCATGAACATTTGTATACAGTTTTATTGTATTTATCTTGGTACACAATTTATATACATTTGCATGCGGTACTTCCACGAATGGGACAACATTTTAAACTATCTTTCTACGTGAATAGTTAAGGGATAGGAATTGTTTAGCTTCTAGAACGATTCACCCTTCTGGTTTCCTTGCGTTGTCCCCTTTCTCCTCTGCTGTATATTTTTAATGTCTAGAATGTCAGGTGAAGCAAATTAAAGCTGGCATTGGCTTAAGCATTGCTTCTAATGGTCTCAGTTGTGCCTCCCCTGTGAAGTAAAGTGACTGTCAGAAATTACTTTCTTGGAGCTAAAAGAAAAAAATAATGGAATAGGACTAGATACAATGTGCACTGCTACATGGGGATGGGAATTACTGAAATAATCATGATGACTTTTTCCTCTGATCACATTTTGATGGAAATAGGTCCACTCAAATTGTCCACCACAAATAAGTCAGGATGAATGATCAGAAATGTTTCATCCTTGCAGGAAGGGCAATATACTGCCATTAAATATATCTGGGATATTTGATCATTACTGCTCATGAGAACAGCTACTAAGCTAGATGGGGTTCCAGATTGCAGAACTCAAGGTTGTAGAACTGAAAGCAACTGAATAACAAAAATAACAGAATGATATTGTGCTTGTTACACATACACTAATTAATCTTTCTTTGCTTCCAACATCTTTCCTCCTTCCTGTCTTTATGGAACAGACATACTGTAGGGCCATGATGGCGAACCTATGGCATGCGTGCCACAGGTGGCACACGGAGCAATATTGGTAGGCACGTGAGCTCAGCTCCAGAGCACATGCACGTGCTGGCCAACTGATTTTCGGGCCTTCTGGGCCCACCAGTCGGCAAATGGACCACTTCCAGCCTCCAGAGGGCCTCCGGGGGTGGGTGGGGAAGGCCGTTTTCGCCCTCCCCAGGCTCCTAGAAAAGCTCTGGAGCCTGGGGAGAATGAAAAATGGGCTTTCTGGTCCCATCAGAAGTCGGCAAATGGACTGTTTCCAGCCTATGGAGGGCCTCCGAGGGGGGGAGGCTATTTCCGCCCTCCCCAGGCTCCTAGAAAGGGCCTGGAGCCTGGGGAGAGTGAAAAACAGGTCTATCGTTTTTCATGTGCCAAAAGCGGGGGAAGCGCAGGGGTGTCACACACACATGCGCGGGCAGGCGGGTTGCATAAAATTATGGGTGTGGGCACGCATGTGTGTGACACCCCCGCGCTCCCCTTGCTTTTGGCACATGACGGCAAAAAGGTTAGCCATCACTGCTGTAGGGCCTTGTTTTAATCAACACATGCATAGTCGTTAGCAGGTTGAGCTACTAAAGCAGGGGTTGATTTCAGAATTAAGGCTTGCAGATGAGGCTCTGAAAAGTGAAGCATAATATCCAATATGGTCAGCAGGCTAGAAAAGCAGCAGATTCTATAGGAAGAAACAAGCAATAAACACCACGTCTTCGGTTTCCAGTTCTTGAATTAGTTCTATACAGGCCAAAGAAGATAAATCAAATCCAAAATAGATTATAACCCCGACACCTACACAAAATAAGAAGTAAAATAGCTGAGCACAGCAACAGATTTATGTGACACATATCCTGAAGATTATTGAGGAATTAAATAGTTGGAAGGCTTTCCAGTGAAGTTTTTCACTTTACTTTGTGGAGACGGCTAATATTTAAAATCACTCTAGTTCAAAGAACAATTCCTGAATTTATGCTGAAGAAATTAAAGCTCCTGCAGAGTTCATTCATACAGCAAGAGATCCAAGCTACAGATTCATCAAGATGAAATTGCATTGTCAAAAAAAATTAGCAAATGCACATACGTACATATACATGTGTACTCAGTAGATAAAGCAGTTATCTGCTTTATTATATTATATGCTTAAAAGGGTAGAACTGGATTAGGCCAAAGGTATCCACAGGGCATGGCAAAAAAGAAAAAAGAAAGAAAAAGAAAGCAAGATAATATCAATGATGGTCTGATTGTGGAACACACAATTGAGGTTCTTTTTTGTTTTTTGATGTCTGCCATTTATATGACAGATATAAAAAGCAGGTGGAACATTAAGTGCCCTGTTAGGCAGCATGGAAGCTTCCAGGGCTAATATGGCTTCCAAAGATTTCTGGAAAGTTTTCTGGAATGCTGACACTGTTGAGGTTGTGACTTACAATTGTGACTTACTTTACCACACCGTGCAAACATCCCTGGATTAGGCATGCGCAAAATCCCAAGCATCAAAGGGATAAGAACATGGTCAGATTAACCCCAGCCCTAGATTTATTTGAGACAAAAATACTCTCCTCTGATCTGCCATTCTTGTGGAAGGAAAGATTAATGTCAAGTTAAACCTCTCTTCCATCAACCTGCACAGATGGGAGCCTCAAGCTGTTTTGCAAAATGGGGGTTCCCTGGGCATTCAGTCTCTCTTTGTTCCTGCTTTCAACTCTCATTATCCACAGAGCATGAATTACCAAAACAAGAGCTGAAAGAGTAGAAAGAGCAAAACCTATCTATCCATAGTGACTCCTCTCCAGGACACTACAGAGTTAGGGTGGGGGGAGGTTGGGTATTATGTTTCCAACAACTGTCAAAACAAAACCAAAAATGAAACCTGACAGCTGACCAGCCTTTGCAAATGATGCTGGGATGGCAGCCAAGATGGCTTCCCTCGATATAACCAGGCAGCTTTAGATTCCATTGATCATCTGCTGCTTCATCGCTTGGGGATTTTCTCCAGGAAAAATAGCAGTCTGATTCAAGTATGTCACCAAAAAAAAAATCTTTCTCAGGCCTGTTAAAATGTATCTTTTTGAGCTATCTGATCTGGACTGCAGAATTCCAGAAAACCACAAGATGGTGGCAAGGAGATGCAGAAATTTTTATGTTTATACCGCCTTCTAGAGGTTCACCAGCCTGTTGCAATCCAATTCTGGTGCCTATTATCCACCTATCAAACATATACTGTACATACCAAAATCCTGTTCTTCTATAACGTCCCAGTCTATGCACAGTTCTGCATTAGCTCACAAGACAGACAGTTGTTTCTAAACTGTGCCTTCTGATACTTTTTGCTTTCTACTTCTCAGCCCCATATTGTCAAGTAGCCCAACAGTAATGAAAAATTGATCTATACAGGTACACCTTTTTCTACCAATAGTTGCAAGAAAAGACAACCAACAGTTGTAAGAAAATTGGACTCCCCTTCCTTTTTTTAACTCTCTCCCACTAAAAATTTGAACATTTTAAGATGGTTGATTTGAGCTTCAGGTTAGGATGTAGGGGATAGATGGCGAAAACTAGATTTCATTGCTTATGGTAATGTATGGACAAACCAAATGATTTGATTGATTCCATCCAATCATGTATGATTCTCAAAGACTGTCTGGAAAATCTGTTCTGACCTAGGCTCCCTTAACAAGCAGAAGGCAGGAATTACTGGCAAAACCTCTTTTATTTACACGACTGTGAATTACATTCATTCATAATCAGCAAGGCTTATCCAAACAGTTTTTCAAAGGAATATTTCTCAACACACCTTATCTCGTTTGGCAAGCTGCCACATAAATTGTTTCCAACCGCAGTACAAGGCAAAACTTGGAACAGAGTCTCTCAGAGTCATGGAATGAACAAATTGTTTCCTGCAAAAGCCCACTCCCTGTTTGCTCCTCTTTTATTTCCTATGGGAGGGGCCAATTATCTCCAAGGTGTGGCCTTATTCCCAAGTCGACCCTGCTTTCTTAATTGTTCTTGTCTTCTGGCAGCTCTGCACATGATCACACTGGGAATGGGCTCCAGCTGCTCCTCTGCCTCACTGCTGTCTATCTCCCTCTCTGCCTCCGATGCAGAGCCCTCGTCCGAGCTTTCCCCAGCCCCCAGGACTGGCCCAAGTTCCTCCCCAACCTCCTCACTTCCAACTCTGCTGCCAGCTCTGCTGGCCACTGGTGGGCCACAACAAAATCTCTCACTTTTCTTGGCAAGGTTTTTCAGAAGTGATTTGCCATAGCTTCCTTCCTAGGGCTAAGAGAATGTGGCTAGCCCAACGTCACCCGGATGGCTTTGTGACAAGGACTAGAACTAAGGCAGGACTAGAATTCATGGTCTTCTAGTTTTTAGTTTGATGCCTTAACTACTCTACCAAACTGCCTCTCAAAGGATCTATACTGTCTGCCAATCACAGAGGCAGATGCTGCATTTCCAGTCATCCTTTGCATTTGATGTGGTTTTTGAAGCCTTCCTAGGTCATTACAGGTAGTCCTTGACTTACAACAGTTCATTTAGTGACTGAAGTTACAACGGCACTGAAAAAAGGAACTTACAATCATTTTCCACACTTATAACCATTGTAGCATCCCCCATGGTCACACGATTTACATTTGGATGCTTGACAACTGACTTACATTTATGATGGTGGCAGTGTCCCACAGTCATGTGATCTCCTTTTGAGACCTTCTGACAGGTCTCAAGAAGCCAGATTCACTTAACAACCATGTTACTAATTTAACAACTGCACTGATTCACTTAACAAATGTGGCAAGAAAGGTCACGAAATGGGCAAAACCCAATTAAAAAAATTTCTCACTTAACAACATAAATTTTGGGCCCAACTGTGGTCGTAAGTTGAGGGACTACCTGTCTACTGATATCACTGGGATTCAGGCTGCTGAGTAATATAACCACTTCAGAGATATTGTAACAAGCAACAAAGAATATTGTGGTAGGTTATCTTTATGGATCACTTAACCCAGATTCCCGATATTGTAATCTAGTGTAGAAAATTACAATATTGTAATCTAATTGTAGAAAAAATGCTTTTAAAAGGCTCTGATGATCCCAGCTGAGTTGCCTGATCGTCAGAGGCTTTTAAAAGCATTTTTTACAACCTTGTTGGCTGAAGTGGTTGTAGAAAAAATGTTTTTAAAAGTAAAAAAAAAAAGTTGGCCACACCCACTCAGTCACATTACCGCCCACCAAACCATGCCCACAGAACTGGTAGTAACAAATTTTATATTTCACCACTGATATATACATTATGGTTTTTTTCAGATTCACTAGAACTTTTAGTGAAAGGACATTAAAAAAATCTACTCTTCAAATATCTTTGGTTTCATTTCAACAACATGCTGGGAGATTCATATAATCATATATGATTTTTTACTTTTTTTACGCTATTCTCACAAGAGTTTTCAGAATTATGTTCAGTGGTGTCAGAAGCTTAGAAACAGATCAGTTTAAAGGGGAATGAAAATAATCCCCTATACCCGTGATGGCGAACCTCTGGCATGTGTGCTAGAGGTGGCACCCAGAGCCTTCTCTGTGGGCACCCACTCTGTCGCCAGCTGCTATTCTGGTTTCTGGCATGCTGGTCTTTGCGGGCACTGGAGTGCCAGAAAACAGCCTGAAAATGGCTCGAAAAATGCCCCCAAAACAGACTGTTCTCAGGCTGTTTTTTGAGGTGTTTTCAGGCCATTTTTGAGCTGTTTTCAGGCCATTTTTTGGGCTGTTTTCAGGCCATTTTTCAGGCCGTGTTCAGGTCATTTTTGGGCTGTTTTGGGGCCATTTTCAGGCCATTTTCAGGTCATTTTCAGTCTGTTTTTCAGGCCAAAAACAGCCCAAAACCGACCCAAAACTGGCCTAAAAACTGGCCTGAAGACAGCCCGAAATACGGCCTGAAAACAACCCAAAAAATGGCCCAAAATAGCCAAAAAACAAGCATCCACATGCCAGCCAGCTGTTCAGGTTTCCAGAACTCCGGCGCATGCACATGTATGCACATGCACGCGTGTTCTGGTTTGGGCACTTGGTGCCAAAAAGATTCGCCATCTCTGGCATAAGGTGGCCTTCTTGAACAGGGGATTGGACTAGAAGACCTCCAAGGTCTCTTGAAACTCTTGTTATTCTATTAAAATGAAAAGACTGAATCCCCCCTTCCCCCAATACAATGGCATTTCCTAATAGCTTTCTTTGTGTTTCACTCCTTAATATAACTGCCACAGAATGACTGAGAGGTCAATGCAATTGCTCAAACCATCTCTACCAAGCATTCTAATAAAAAAAAAAGTTTCCAGTTTTTTTTTTCCTGTATCTTTCTGATGTCTCTCTCCTCACTCTCAGCAAGGCATTCCTCTTACTCTGAAATTGATTAGATGTTCAGGCACAGCTAATTATATATTTGACCAGATGCTTGAATAATACATTTTAGAAACTTAGTGCAGAAGTTTTAGCCATGTGTTCCTATTACAATAATGGGAAGGTTAGGGATTATAATAGTGGATCAGGATGCATCTGCTTCATTTTACAGTCGAATTTTAAGGACAGATTTCCAATCCAGCAAATTTCCAAGCCAACTGCTTATTTAAAACATACTTGGAAATTCACATGATCAGCCCTTATCTGGAAGGGTTCTAAAGTGGTCAAGAGACTTTCTTTTATTAAAAAAAAACAAAACAGAATTTAAATGCTCCCAGGGAGCATTATATGCTCAAAAGTGGAAAGATTTGACATTACCCAAAGTGGAGGAATGATAAAGAAAAAGAAGGAAAGAGGGGAAGAGAGCAAGGAAGGAAAAATAAGGAAAGAGCGGAAGGAAGAAGAAATTAGAAGGAAGAGGGAAGGAAAAAAAGAAAAGAAGGAAGGAAGGAAGGAAAGAAGGAAGGAAGGAAGGAAGGAAGGGGATTATAATGAGAGTGAGGGTTGATCTTAGGGAAGTTCTGCTTTAGCACTTGGCCACCACAGGTGCCCCTGACATGAGTCCTGTATCATGCCCACCATGACCATGACCACCCCCAGCCATACCCACCATGGCGACATCCCCCCACCCCAGCCATGCCCCATGCCCCTCCAGCCCTCTGAGGTCAAACACAACCCTGATGCGGCCCTCAATGAAATTGAGTTTGATACCACTGCCATAGAGAAACAGAAAAATAGAAAGATCACAAGCTGGTAAACAAGCAGTGAGAGTGGGGCTGCTTTTATCTTTATCCCCCCTCCCTTTTTTCCTATAATTTTTGCTGGCTTTCCCATTTTCTATGCTTTGCTTCCAGCAGGGAGAAATTCAGTGAAAAGATTGGCAAGAAGTTGCAAGTCCAAAGCCAGGAGGCAGGTAAGTAACAGCTGTTGGGTAGGGGAGGGTGCACAGGGTATGGTGTGGATCCGGGAGACTCTGCATGGATGTGGCACAGGTTATATAAAATGCACAGAGGTGTGCAAGGGTTGCTGTGCACTTCAAGGATGGCACATATGATGCTGGTCAGGGAAGATCCGTGGGGTGTGTGAGTGGCTGGTGTGGCATGAGCAAAGAGGGACTGGGGAGGATGCAAATTTTATTTATTTAATTTAATTTACTTATTTATTTCATCAAGCATATATTTTATGACAGATACAAGTGTAAACATAACTATGAATACATGAAATGGATATGAATAAAAGAAAACATTAGGACAGGGACAGTAGGCACGCTGGTGCGCTTATGCATGCCCCTTATAGACCTCTTAGGAATGGGGTGAGGTCTAAGGTTAAAGATTTGGGGAAGAAACAACAGTCAGGTAGTGCATTCCAGGTGTTGACAACTCTGTTACTGAATTTTCGACTTCATTTTTTCATAATTTTCATAATTTGGGAGAGACTTACCCAAACAACTTGTGACCTTCCCTAAAGCCTTGTAAGAAGCTTTCAGAAAGTACTGGAAATAAGGATCACATGATCCTCATTTCCAGTGCAGCATTGAAGTGGACATAATTTCCTGAAATTTTATTCCTGCAGGAGTAATGAGTCCTCGCATTTTCTACAGAAAAGAAAATAGTTAAAGAAAAATAGAAAAGATACAAAGCAGTATTTTCCGATATTCTTCATAGCAGATATAAGTACAATTATATTTCAACCTTATCTCTAAAGTTAGATCATAATACTCTTTCTATAATCATCAGAACCATAAATCACAACTTTTTAAAAAAAATTGTGCAAAATAATCAGTTTTCCAGGCACTAGTAAATGTACATAATGTTTTTTTCTGTGATGAAGAAAATTAGTGTACAGCAAGATCTGTCATTTTCAGCAACCATTTCTCCATGATAGATTGGGTCCAATATAATAATCTTATCTTCACCTGTAAATTGATTATATCCAAAAGTATTTAAGAAAATGAGGTTTTTGCAAACCTTGTGATCATATAGGTTGTATTCAGTGGTGGGTTGCCCCCGGTTCGGACCGGTTCTATAGAACCGGTAGTAAAACCAGTGGGAGGCTCCGCCCACTGACCCTGACATCATCAGAAGCGATCTGCGCATGCGCAGAAGCAAGGCACATGCGCGCGATCCTGTTGCGAACAGGTAGTAAAGGTAAGTAGAACCACCCCTGGTTGCATTGTAATTGTGAACATGATTGAAATCCCTTAACTCCCAACTGCTTGACCACAAATTAACTGCAAAAATCTCAGTTCTCTGGTCTTCTCACAAGGAGGTTCAAGTGGGTGCTCTCCAGTTCACTCCTTATCTGGAAAGACTATGTTAGCCAGAATACACCATCTGGCCACCAATCTCTACTGCAATGCTGTCCTCACTCCTTCAGGGATATCTGATCAACCATCTGATCCTCACCTGAAGCTCAAAATGGCAAATTTAAAGATGCTTTTCCCCTTCCCCTTGTCATGTCAGAATCCTAATATAGGTGGGGAGAATATTGGCCATTTATGAGAAAAAAATGCAGTGAAGGACATGACTATGTAATTGAGATCAGATATATGTGTTCATGTGCAGTAAAAAGAAATAAGTTGATGCTTCTTGGTTTTTCTCCCCTTCCGTTACTTTATTCTTTACTTTAATATCTGCATAGAATCTTTTAGTAGTCAGTTCAAGATTCTGAAATTTCTGAAGAACAGTTGGGTAACCTAATAAATTAGTGTCTTTAATGGCTTTATATCAGGGGTGAAATCCAGCAGGTTCTGACAAGTTTTGGAGAACCGGTAGTGGAAATTTTGAGCAGTTCGGAGAACTAGTAGCAGAAATTTTGAATAGTTCAGAGAACTGGCAAAAACCACCTGTGGCTGGCCCCAGAGTAGGGTGGAAATGGAGATTTTGCAGTATCCTTCCCCTGGAGTGGGGTGAGAATGGAGATTTTGCAGTATTCTTCCCCTGCCATGCCCACCAAACCACGCCCACGAAGCCACCCCACCCCCACAGAACTGATAGTAAAAAAAATTGGATTTCACCACTGCTTTATATGATAGCACTAGAGCAGCCTGAAGCCTAGAAACTAGGGTTTAATAATTTCATAATATGTCTGGGGCTATCTCCATAATGCCAGGGTTTTATTGTACCAAATTGTCCTGAAAAGGTATCATTTTGAAAGTCATAGAAGTCATCAGGATTGTCAAAATTCACCAAAACTCAGATGTCTTCAGTATAGAGAGCTCCACAAATAAACAAGCAAACACACACACACACACATACACACCTCCCTCTTGGAAGATATACTCTTGTAAGCTACACACGTATTTACACAGTACAGCAGTTTTTTCTCCCTTCTTACTGATGTTCAAAAGATCAAGATTACTGCAATTCCCTCTAACAGCCATTCATGATTATCCACGATAAATATTTTTTTGCATTTCTTATAATTGTTATTTACCTCATGATTTTTTTTAAAAAAAACCCATTAATAGTAATGACAAAGTTGTACACAATAAAATATTATTCAGGGGTTTTTAAAAATTCAGCTTCTAAAAGGTCAATCTTAATTTAGTGTCATGTTAGTTCCATCTGCCTAAGTTTGGTTTCAAGCTTTTAGTATTCAGTATTCTTGAACTTACAACTTCGACTTTCATGAAAATGGCATGGCATTTGTAGATGTTTCATCCCCTGAGGGTCATCAGTCTTAACCAATTAGATAAAGACTCCATATTTTATTTATACTGAAAAAGAGGGCCATGTTCTCTATCCTTCCACCACTTTCAGTATAAAATAATTGTATTCTTTTGCTTATAAAATTAATGTTATTTATTTAAAATCGCATGGGGTTTTTCCCCCAGTCATTTTGTTCCTTTTTTTGGAGAGGGGGATGGTCAGATGTGGCAAATGAGATCAGTGGGATTTGCTTTCACACAGCAAAGATTCAGAAAAACAATATTGAAGGACTAGTTATTTCACAGGGTCAATTTCATACATTAATGTCAAGCACCAGGGAAATCGGGAAATCTAATCAGTTCAAATGCGTACAAAAATTTATTGCAAGCTTAAGCTCTCTATAAGAATCTGAACTACTAACGGTCAAGGGAAATTAGCAAGAGTTAAGAATAGAAAGGAATTCAAGATGGGCTAGACTTAGATCTCTTTGGACTCAAGACTGATGACAGGTTTGACCCCTCCCTTGGGCTCAGCCTGGTTATCTCCTACAATTACACTTGCACCAGGGGTGGGTTCTACTTACCTTTACTACCGGTTCGCATCGTGCCCGGTTCTGCGCATGCGCAGATCACCTATGATGATGTCCAGGTCAGTGGGTGGAGCCTCTGACCAGTTTTACTACCGGTAAAACTCTTGCGAACCGGTCTGAACCAGGGGCAACCCACCACTGACTTGCACCATTATTTCTTCTCTACCCTACCATTTGTCAGCTAGTTCAGAGTTATTTAACTATTGTTAGGAAATTTGCATTTTTCTATATATTTGTTTTGCCTCATTGCCTATGTCTAAAGACAGAAAAATGAACCAAATGTGTTTTGGAGTGAACACAATCTATGTATGAAGATAGTTCTGTTATTTGAAAACCTAGAAAACTGGTTTTATTAAATAACTCAAATTAAAAATGGAGAAGGCTATTACACAAGCATAACTATTCAGACCACAGTAAGAGATTCCTCCACTGATCTTTCTGAGAAGAATTTTTAATGGAAATTATTTATCTTTTGTTATGTATTGAGATCAGCAACATTCAACCAGTCAGGGATCCAGGCATGTATGGTTAGATTCCAAGGACCAATTCCTGCTCCAGGAATTCTGATAGGAACACAGTTCCTGCTTGAATCACTTCTTTGCTGAAGGTAAGGAATCAGTAGGTGAATCTGTCCTCCATAAAGCTCTGAACAGCTGCAGCTAAAGTCAATTAAGCTGATTCCATTGTGTAAATCTTGGCATTAGCAGAGCTAGTATAACTATCTTTCAAAATTCAATTAACAGCTTTCCATTTCCCCAATGGCTAGAGGTAACATAAAAAATGGGTCTTCTGAAACCCCTTTTTCTTTAAATCTAAACAATGGGTACCTTCCTCTTATAATTAAGCAACCTGGAAGTCTCCTGGGAGGAAAAAAAATGAGACACTACTTTAATTCCCCAGAGAAATCAGTGTGAAAGTGTTTAATCTGATCTGTCTTATCTCTTTTAAAATGTTAAAAGTTTGGTGGAACTATTATGGATCTAAACAAAAAAGAAAGATTGTCTTGGCCCAGTTGGTGAAACGATTAATTTACAGTGTTGTTACTAAAATAACATTGCAATGATTTCAGAAGGAGTCCTCCATTTGCAGGCTTTTCCCCAGAAAGAATAAAGTGAGTGCAATGGAGCCTTGTTTGACATATGTCTTGTATTCTGTTTTTAGCAAGCCTTAACATTATATAAACGACTTTCTTTGCCTTCATTTTTAGTCATCCTGGAATCTATCATGGAGGGTTGTCACACACAATGACTTTGGGGCTATAGAGTACCTTCAAGTCAGTTGTTTAATCCTGGCAACTGCCTGGACAAGTCCCTGCAGCTTTCTTGGCAAGGTTTTTCAGAAGTTGTTTGCTACTGTCTGCTTCCTAGGACTGAAAGAAATACCAGCCAAAGATCCCCTGTTGTCTTTCTACCTAAGGCAAGACTAGAATCAATTGTCTCCTGGGTTCTAGCCTGATGTCTTAACTACTATACCAAGCTGGCACTTATACATGGCATAAACCAGTGGTGGGATTCAGCCGTTTCACATTGGTTCAGGTGAACCGGTTGTTAAATTACCCACCTCCCGCTATCAAAGTGGATCTTGGGCACTGTGCTGTGGTGTAATGGAGAAACGTGCAACAGAGTGGCTGGTGCGAGGGAAGGAGAAGGCCGCTTTCCCTCTTTCTTCTCCTTGCTCCTCCTCCTTCCCTCATGCCAGCTGCTCCATTGCCATTTCTCCATTGCAGTGCAGTGCGGCACCCAGGATCCACTTAATAGTGGAGTGATGGTGGTAATTTAACAACCAGTTTGCCCAGGGTCAGGTTGGCTGTCACAAGAGGTTTGTCCCGCATGTGTAGCAGAGCTGGAGGATGGGATGGGCCACACCTCCCACGACAGCCAACCTGACCCTGGGCAAACCGGTTGTTAAATTATATGAATCCCACCACTGGCATAAACATAAGCAGACAAACCAAAGCCTGATGTCCCTGGAGACAAATACCAGACTATTATATTTTCTATGGTGTGAAGGGCACAATAAATGTCATTGTTTATGGTGTGTTACTATTGTAATTAAAAGTTGACCTTGGGCCAGTCAATTTCTCTAGGAAGGAGGCAATGATAAACCAGTTCTGAAAAACCTTGTAAGAAAACTGCAGGGACTTATCCAGGACTCTCCGAGAACATTGAACAATAAAGATTTTGATTTTGGTTCTTGAAAACATTTGGTAATATTTATTTTATTATTTTTATTTTATTTTATTATTCATATTTCTATGCCGCCCACTCTCCGAGGACTCTGGGCGCTTACACCAAAGACAGTATACTAAATAGCATATTGCCCCCAACAATCTGGGTCCTCATTTTACTCACCTCGGAAGGATGGAAGGCTGAGTCAACCTTGAGCCAATGAGATTTGATCTGCTGATCTGCTGAACTAGCAGTCAGCTGAAGTAGCTGCAGTACTGCACCGTAACCACTGTGCCACCTCGGCATATCTTATACACCCAAAAGATTTTAAGAAGCAAAATCAAAATCTTATAGATTTTTGGGTGCTACTCATGAAAATAACTTATAATTTAACCTATCATGTACCATGCTGTAGAAATCTGCTTTTGCAATGTATCTTTTAGTACATGTTGACTATGTTCCACACGTGAAAGAAATGTACAAAAACATGGAACCACTGTTGAAGCCCATCCACTACATCAAGTACAGCTATAATATCCATAGAAAATTAAAAGCAGTAATACAGCTTGGAGATACCAAGTAGTGCTGTTATGTATGTGAATGGGGCAGCCATGCAAGGGAGTCACATTACATTAAAAAGAAATGTCCATTCTGAAAGAATTTGATTCCAGGACAGAAAAACATGGCAACATGGCACATGTTGTTGACCCGACAAGGATATTTTTGTTCTTTTACATAAAACTCAGACTGATGAAAACTTTTGTGGAAGCAATGAACAAGGAAGGTGAACGTTTTCATTATCTGAGATAGAAGTTTCCAAGAAAAACTGATGCCAAGATTAAGGAAGACATTTTTGTCAGTCAACAGAACAGATAAGTCATCAGTGACTAATGGTTCAAAGATCTGTTAGTAGGACCAGAGAAAATTTTCTAGAAAACATTCAAGGATGTCATCGAGAATTTTCTTGGCAACTACATAGCACCAAACTACATTCATGGTAAAAAGCCCGGTGGTCACTGTACTTGTGCATGCGAAGGCTCAACAAACACTTTGTTTTCTTATTTAAGCAGGCATTCCTCCCCCCCGTCCCACAATATTATTTATTGGCTTCATGTCAATAAAATCCATTGACTTGAATTGAAACTATGCCACACACAGGTTAGGCAACAGCATCTTAGTTGGTCAAGTAGGGTCACTACAGCTTAGCATGCGAGACCACTAGTGATTTAAGGGGTACAAGCTAGAGAGTGAACCTGACAAAACATCCAGGAAGAAGGCAATTGCAATCCATTTCCATATTACTGCCAAGAAAACTAAATGAATATATCCAAAAAATCACCAGAAATTTTGCTCATCTCAAAGGAAAAGTCTACTTTTGGTCCATACACCTGAATTTATTTCTACAGTACAACTAAGCTCTATTAACTTCCATACACACTGTGACATCAGGTTTTCATATTGTAATTTCGACATCATACTTAGGTCTTTTTCTTCCACTTCCAAAGAATTAAGAATGTTACAATCCCAAAGAGAAGGAACAAACAATCTTTTGTCTTTGACGAGCCACACTTTGAGTGCTCTGCTGGGGATCACATTAAAAAAATAGATGGGACTAAGAAACTGGAGTGGCTGGGTTAGAACAATTTTATCTCTTTTGCTCCATGCCACAACAACCTTTAATTAGTGCATCCATTTACAATGGCCAATTCCTTATCAAGCAAGGGAGCATATAAAATAAATGCTGCCGTCAGTATTCAATTGGTATATTCTGCAGAGTTTGATTCCTGGCAGGTCATTTTAATAAATGCAAACATATAACCATAAATATTTATAGAATGCAAATGTATCTGAGACAGATTTGAAAAATGGAAGCCTTTGATGAAAGAAAACTTAGCTGCTTCTAAAATGCTTCAATCTGTAATTATGAGAGACTGGCAATTGCTTCCCCCCACACACACACGCACCAAAGATTGGGGTCATATAGGCCATATTATGAGCATATACAGCATAGCTATTTGGCAGGTTGCTGATATCAATCCTGTCTCTTTGATAAGTTTAGTTAAATGATACATATTTTTAAAAGAGTGGTTTTTTTAATACACCTTTTGTATTTTTAGGCATGTATTTAAAAAAAACAGGTGTGCAGACAAAACTTTATATGTCTTCAGTTGATTAAAGATGTAGAGGGGCCATTTATATTTAGTGTCCATGAATATTTGGCAACAGAGCTTATCAGAGTACGTAAAAGTACACTTACATATCTGGTCTGCAAAAATCCAGACAATTATTACATAGAAACAAAAAATTAGTAGCTTCCATTTCACCATCTTTTTGCATGTCAGTAAGCTTGCTATTTATCCAAGCGGACATCTTAAAGTTTTCTCATTTTTTTGTTCCTCAACATAATGTTTTCCCTAATGTATCTGATACTTTCAGACTACTGACCATTATCTATTGGTCAGTTTCAGTCCCACGTAGCTTGAACCCCTTGATTTTTCTTCTACCTTCTGAAAATATGGTCAAAAAAATCTCTTGGCCATGCCTTTCCTAGCTAAGTTAGTTCAATGGAATTCTTGGTGCTTTCTGAACTCAACTAGGTAACATCATCAATGCTGGTGAATGTTGGGGTTTGTTCCACTCACTAAGCTAACAAGGAAACAAAAAGACCAGACTGTATCTTCTCCAGCAAACATTACCTAAACAAACAGTGATGAACACCACACAGTCTGACAGAAAACAATACCCTAATCAAGGAATTACCAAGAAGAGGACCATACCACCCCTCCAACACTGACAAGATAAGCTATTGTGTATAAATAGGGAGCAAACCACACACCACTAGCACTGATGATATGGCCTAGTCAGGCAATGAAATATCTGCAAGCAAATAACCATGCTCAGAGAATACCAAGGACTCCACAGTTCAACTCTGAGCTATATATTATAAGCTACCGTATATACTCGTGTATAAGCCGACCCGCATATAAGCCGACCCCCCCCCCCATTTTACCCCCCAAAACTGGGAAATCTTGTTGACTCGCGTATAAGCCGGGGGTGGAAAATGCAGCGGCTACTGGTAAATTTCAAAATAAAAAAGACTGGTCAAAAGTGCGAGGACCTGTCAGAAATCACTTTTTTCAGCCCTCTGGGTAGTCCTTTTGTGCACATGGACTACTCAGAGGGCTGAAAAAGTAATTTTTGACTGGTCCTTGCACTTGTGACCAGTCCTCAAACTTACGACTGTCCTCACATTTTACTTTTTTGCCCTATCTTGTCACCATGGTGAAGAGAAGCAGTTGTGAAATGAGTGACATGGTTTTAAGAATGCTGCACGGGCATTTTGCATGGTGACAAGATAGGGCCAAAACGTAAAATGTGAGGACAGTCGTAAGTTCAAGGACTGGTCACAAGTGTGAGGACCAGTCAAAAATAACTTTTTCAGCCCTCTGAGTAGTCCATGTGCACAAAAGGAGAACAAATATGAATAAATAGCAATAATTAGAAACACACATACAAACATACAATGTATTTTCTTTGAATATTGAATATTCCAATTATTTCCATGCAATCCAATTTCTTACAAATCAATTAATTATATATAATCAATAATAATAAACCAAATAATTTCCCCCAATATTCTTCCAAACCACAACTTAACCATTTCTGCTTTCAACACAATATACAATTAATAATATCTCAATTATTACAATTCCCTATTTAAATAGAGCTTTTTTTTCTTTTGTGTTTTAAAATCTTGAACTCCCCTCTTTTGCCATTTGCCATAAATTTCCCATTGTTTGCACCAACCTTTTTTGATGAAAAAAAAGAAATCAAATCTGCCTTAGCAAACAGCAAAGCCAACAAGCTGTTTTAGTTTCGCTTTGGGTTTCAGCAGGAGAAAAAAAAATGTGCTCTTTGCAGAAGGCACCTTTTTTAAAAAAATGTGCTCTTTGCAGCAGGCACCTTTTTTAAAAAAATGTGCTCTTTGCAGAAGGCACCTTTTTGTAGCCGGCACCGATCTTCTCATTTGTTTTTTTTTAACCCTGATCAGCTGTAGGGGGGGCCTTTGAAGCCCCAGGGCAAGAATTTAAAGTGTTTTTTTACCCTCTAGCCATCAGCTGGAACTCAGGAGGCAGTCCCAATAGATTGGGAGTGGGCGGGGTAAGCAAACCCCGTTCTCCCGCTGTTTCCTAGCTTGCAGGGAAAGTCATTTTTTTGTGACCCGCGTATAAGCTGAGGGGGCGTTTTTCAGGCTGAAAAACGGGCTGAAAAACTTGGCTTATACTCGAGTATATACGATATATATTCTCTTTTACTGTAAGTTAGTTCAGCAGATACTGGTGTAGCTGAAGTCTTCTGTTAGCACTATGGCTTACCCTCTTGAGGACGTAATGATCTAATTCACATTGGTAATATCCAGCTCCTCCTTTATGTAGATGGTTTGTAAACACTCTTATAATTGTATCATTTTTTGATATTGTTTCTTATTGATTTTAATGTTAATGCAGATGTTTTCAATAAGACTTATATTGAATTCTTTCCAGGCATATTGCTTTATTATATATTAAGTATTTCCATCTTCCTCTTTTCTGGGTCTATTTCTTTTAAGTAAATGATGTCCTTTACATTTCATGCTCCAATCTTTTGGCAGCTTTCAAGTGACAGTGGCATCTTGACAAGACTTTAGCAGGGGATTCTGTCATGAATTCAGCTCCTTTTAGAGGGCAACCAACTCCATGTGGCCACCAGATTTTTGTGCAATGGCAAATTGGCAGGTTGAATATAACACCGAAAAATTAGTTTGTTAACTTAGTTAACTCAAGTCACTCTCTGAAATATAAACACCAAATGAATCACAGCATTTCCTGGAAATCACATGGGGAATCTGCTCACTGTTCATTCTTGTTACCTTATGCCATTTTGAGTAAAGCCACACCAGAAAGCTTCCTATTTTCATGGGACTGTTGGTTTCCACTGACTCTTGGGAAGGATAGAAAATCAAACGCCATGTGTGCTTTAATTTAAAACATAATTACAAGTTGACAAGAATGGCCACTGCAGCATCAACAACTCTCTCTCCCCCTCCTACTCCCATAAAGGAAGCAAAAGGAAGCTTCAGTGCCTTAAATGTAATTTTCAACAAAGGGAAGACATCAGTCTTTGATAACATGTTTGTCAAATCCACATGAAACATCGCAAAGAATAGATTGCATTTCCAGCATAGGTTCAGTTGTGCCAACTTTAGAAGAAAAAACACCCGAAAATTATAACATGATTCTGATCCTCACTTTTGTTTTGAAACCAATGTTCCCTTTTATAACCATCCTATTATGGCACATAAAACTCATAAATGTTTGGACATTCTTCAGAAAGTTTATCGTTATGTCCTACTTTTGATCTTCAAGTGGAGAGTGAGTGAATGCAGCTCTTACTGAATTGTGTAAGCCTTCCGTGACTGTTTAGATTTTTCTCTTTCTCATAATCCAAGCAAAGAAAAAGATGAAAGAAGGGAATATGAGTAAGACAGAAAGATGGGAAAGGTGAAGGTTTTTATCACATTCTTTAGATCTGCTTATTACCTTCATCCCTACTCATGCCTAGCATGCATTTCCTAACAGAAACTAACAGGTTTTTAAATATATATATTTATTAACTGATACCTTTATCTTGAAAATGAAGCTATATGGCTCATCAAAGCAGGATGCAAGCATTTTAAATATATATGTTGTTTTTAATATCACCATGACAACATTATTAGCTGTGTTTACATACCTAGATGTAGATAGATACATATAACATCTGCATCTATTCATAAGTGCTTAATAAACTGCCAGGCTTAATTTTCTAAACCTTAAGAAGAGATTTGCTGATCTTATTTCTGAAGGGAACTAATTCCACAGAAGAAATATCTGGCAGAGAATGCTTGCTTTCAAGTTCCTCCCAGCTGCCCAGGAGAATTCAGCCCTTTACAGACAAATATTTCATTTTCTTGTTCTTGATCTACAACAAAAAGCATAACCCTATTTTTAATGTATTGAAAAGCTCGAAGCAACAATACCTTCGCAGTGGCTGATTTTTCCACAGCAATTTTATTCAGGACAACTATTCAGTAGGAATCAGGCTAAATATTTTCTGTAGTTTTAATGTGTAAATGTAAGCAATAATTTTATACAATAACTAGCTACAAAAATAGCACAAGGGAGGAGAAAAATGATCAAATTATTAATGGAAATGCCACCAAATTGCTCAGTAAAATTGTTCATTCTCTTATTCATCAGAGGTACTCACTGGCATATTCCTGTTATTAATTGTCCTCTCTCCTGCTGCAGTTTAATGATAGGATACCTAATTCTGGATTTGGAGCAAATGTAATTTGATGCAGCTTTCTATTCCTCTTCCTGCTTTTGGGGTATGTTCTATATGCCCAGGTATAAAATATATACGGAATCTTGGGAGCTGTTTCATATCTTTAATGGATCCAATGTAGTCAATTCAAGATTTCAATCAGAATAGAGCTAGAAGGGACTTTGGAGGTCTTCTAGTCCAATCAAGCTCAAGCAAGAGACCCTATACAATTTAAGACTAGTGGCTTGTCCAGTGTCTTCTTAAAAACCTCCAGTGATGAAGCCCCCATAACTTCTGAAGGCAAGCTGTACCACTGGTTAATTGTTCTCACTGCTAGGAAGTTTCTCCTCAATTCCAGGTTGCTTCTCTCCTTGATTAGTTTCCATCTATGTTGTTTTGTCTTGCCTTCTTGTATTTTGGAAAACAAGTTGACCGCCTCTTCTTTGTGGCAGGCCCTCAAATACTGGAATACTGTTATCATGTCACCCACTAGTTCTTCTTCTTTTCTCCGGACTAGCCATACCCAGTTCATCCAACCATTCCTGCGAAATTTGCTACATTGACTGGCAGTAGGTATGCAGAGTTTCAGCCAGAAGACTCTGCCAATGATAATTCAACTTCGAAACTGGGTCTCCCATCCATAAAGCAAATTCTCTATTCCCGAGCAATTACATTTTGCTGAACGTTGTCATGGCTTTAGAGGATTATGTGTCTCCATATTCCACTTTTATTGTTTCCATTTTTCTGTGATCTCCCCACATTGAGATATGATTCTGCAATGGCTGGAAACAGGTTACTTCTTCTTTTTCATAATATGTATTTTTTTGAAGATACACTGTAGGTAGAGAAAAAGATGTTATTGCATCCTAAAGCTTTCATTGGGGAACTAATATGATTCGCTGTCATTTCCTCATCAGAAAATGTCAAGTAAATAATTTTAGACAGGATGGCAAATCTCTATTCTCAAAGTGACTGCTACTTCATTTACCGCTGCAGTGGCAATTTCAACACATCCCTCTCCCACCTGCTAGAAGACAAACAATCTAGCTTCAGTAGTAGTTTTTATCCCCCAGAAGAAGATCATTTGTAAAGATATTTGGATGGGGAGGGAATCCAAATGGCACTTGTACTCCATTTATGGTTCCCTTGACTAGCATACACAGAGCACAGCTATGAGTCTGTTCTCATTATACTTCCAAATAATTGTGTCCAAATGATTTGAAAAGCTTGTGCAGTAGAATGATTAATTCCATTTATTTCTGAACATGACTGCAGAAAAATGATAACACAGTTGGTATTGTAGCTTGCCTTTCTTGATTTCAAATGAGATTGACAAAAATAAGAGGTAGTTTTCAGAATCATTCTTACATCAGTGTTCAAATGTCCTTATTGCAAAGAAGACCATAACAGTAGATCCATCCATCCATCCATCCATCCATTCATCCATCCATCCATCTATCCATCTATCCACCTTCTTCCTACATATTATCTATCTATCTCTCTATCTATCTACCTACCTATCTATCTATCCATCCATCCATCCATCCATCCATCCATCCATCCATCTATCTATCTATCATCCCTTGCCAAATTGATTGAAATGCTTCTGTTTGCTACAGTGGGGGAGAGAAAAAGCTTTGACATTTTGCATTGATTTAAGTAATTCTGATACAGCCAGATGTCAGAATTGCAAGCGGCTCCTGCTGAGTGCCAGAGCTTCTCTGCCTTAGAGATTATGTCAATCTCAGATGCCTTCTCTCCAACTGACACCATCTGGATGAGAGCTGCACAGAGGTGGCTGCACAAAATGCCTGTGTCATATCATGAAGCCTTATCTTATTATCAGAGGCCATCTCAATGCAGCAAGGACTAGCCAGTCATTCTATACTTGATTGTGAAGGGAATAACCAGGTCACTCTGTGTACTTCTTCTTTGTCTCTCTATTGTTTCCCAAGGGAAAGAGAGAAGGAAAAAACAGACTTCTAAGATACCCAAAATGTAATTTATGGAGTTAAGAGAATAACATAACCTGTATGCCCAGGACATGCATGCAAGCAGAGGCTGAAGCAGAAATTTTCATGGACTGTTCAAGAATGACTAATTAAAAGAGAGCTTTTTCTCTGGTTACATTCATGGAGTGCCTTTCCCAGAAAGACTTGACTGATACCCATGTTGGCATCATTTTGGTGCTAGGTGAAAAAACAGCTCAAGTCTCTCAGGCATTTTAATTTTTAATTTAATTTAATTCGTTTATTGTTTTTTAAATATATTTGAATTTGTACTGTTGTTTTTTTGAACCACTCTTTTCCTGTTGTCTTGGCTGTATGATGTCTTCATTGTTTAGTTGATTTTATTTGATTGTACTGTATATGTTTTGATTTAATTCATATTTTAACATGATTTATTGTAAACTTCCCAGACAGCTTAGGATATGGGATGGTATAAAATATTAGTAAATATTACGGCTATTAGAAAATTAATAATAAATAAATAACCCATTTTCATTCATTAGAGGTTACACTGTATTGTTGGTTCCCTGCATTGTTTCTAGCAGTGGTGGGTTCTAACCGGTGTTACTACCAGTTCTCTTCGCACATGCTAGCTTCACTCGCACGCGTGCCAAACTTGCGCTCTGCGCAAGCGCATTGGGTTTCTGGCCAGCTGAGGTGCGGCAATCCACTCTGCCGCACCCATCAGCTGGGCTAAAAATCAAGAAATAAAGGTAGGAATAAAGCGGGGGTGGGCGGGAGGGCCCAGCTCCCAGTCACAGAGAACCAGTTCAGTGACGTCACATCGTCACTGCTACTGGCTCGGCCGAACTGGGCCGAACCGGGAGCAAGCCACCACTGGTCTCTAGCATGTCTTTTTTTGAGAGGGGTGGCAAATGATTACATATACGGTTACCAATTTCTCTTAAACAGTGTACTTCTTGCTGATTAATTAATTGGTTGATTGATTGATTCATTCATTCATTCATTTCCTTCCATTTGCTCATCTTTTTGTTCTTTGCATATTATGACCAAATGTTTATTTATTTATTTAAAATTTTATACTGCCCATCTCACTGTTTGGGCTGACTATGTTTATTGTGTAAATAAAAGCATCCTGATTCCTAGCAGCCTCCTCATTCATTTCTTCAGGAGATGGTCTATTGCCCGCTACGCAAAACAGTGGTGGGTTGCCCTGGTTCTGTCCAGTTCTATAGAACCAGTAGTAAAATCGGTGTGAGGCTCCGCCCAGCCAACCGGATGTCATAAATGACGATCTGCGCATGCGCAGAAGTTTCTGAGCGAAGCGAGCGCACGCGCGCAACCCCATTGCAAACCAGTAGTAAAGGTAAGTAGAACCCACCCCTGATGCAAAACCATTTTGAAGTGTTTACCAAATATAAATCTACAGACAATAAAAATCAGCAAAACCATACACAGCAAATAGAAGTGAGGAGAAAAGAACAAGAGAGATTTTTTTAAAAAACCAGTCATGCAATATACCACTGGGAAGGGCCAAACGAAGAATAGCTCTTCAAAGGCATCTAAAAAGATTGTGAGTGCCTCACAAATTTTGGAAGAGAAAAATAATTATCTTGTAGGTGCCAGTCATAAGAAACTGGGAGCCTTCCCTGGGGGGCCCTAAGTTTATGGAGCTCTTTATTCTTTCAGAATGTTCTGCAAATGTTCGGATGGATTTTATTTCAGTCACTTTTGTAACAATCTCTGCCTTTTAAAGCTATCCTTCTTAGCAGTGCTTGGGGTTTCTGAGGAGAAGAAACTCCCGCTTGGAAAGAAAAAGCAAACGAAAAAACAAACAAACAGCGAAAGAACAATAATCAAGTAGGCCTGTCATTCCCATTGCCTACTTTGAGGAATCTGAGAAAACAAATATAAAAGGAGCCACAACAATACTCTGCATGTTTGTTTGATGCACTGATTGCCTTCCATATATATATATATATAAACACATAAGACTGAAAGATTCATAATCCAAATATTGGAAGTGAACCAAAGCCAAAAGAGAACCAATCAGTATCAAATGTACGGAGAGCAGCGTGTTCCTTGTATTGCGCTCCTAGAGAAGGAATGAAGGGCAGCAAGAGCTTCGGCCATTCCAAGTCTCAGAATCACATAGTCTGGTGAGCCACTTCAGAAGTCTCAGCCATTTCTGCCTTGCCAAAAATATTGGAAGACACGGCCCCTCCAGCCTGACAGAAGAAAGCTTGCCAAGGAAGCCTACTTAAATTTGCCTAATATAGTTGAAGTTCAGAAACTCTTTCTGTGCCAGAGCTTTGACTGATTTGATTCCAGGAGCTTCATTTAATTCAGAACTGTGGACCTTGGATTTGGGGCACCTAGAACATTTAAATTGGACATGGATACTATTAGCTTTTTTTAAAAAAAACAAATTAATTGTGTGGGGATTTTTTTGCCCTGGGTCCACTCCATTACTGAGGTGGAAGGAGAGTGGTCTCTTACAAATGCACACTCTCTCACACACACAGTCTCACACAGAAACATAAATACAGTTATAGACAAATGTAATATATGCACATATTTGTTAAGTGTGTGCAAGGAAAATGTCCAGGATTTGTTTTTACTTGGAGTTTGCACCTCTGGCTTCACAAGGTGGATAAATGAACATTAAACAAATTTCCATTAAAAAATTGTTGAGGAAAAGTTAAATTTAGCGCTAGATAAGAACCATGAAAAAAAAAATATTTCCTATGGATGATATAAATTGTCCTTTGCATTATTATTTTTTTAAAAAAGATCAAGAAGTATATCCTTGTACGAACTGTATCCCTTGAATTGGGGGATGGGGAAACTGCAGATTTTGTACATCCATATAAATAAAACAGATTTCTAGTTTGCTATGCAACATTCTTCTCCATTAGCAAGATCTGTCTGCTGACAGAAATCAGTTTATGCTGACAGATTCAGCAACAGCAACAGCAACAGTGGAAGCATAAACATGGTCTAGACGTAATCTGCATCCCATCTGATGAGCTGTCTTTCCATAGTCAATTCATTGCTAAAGGCAAGAAATGCCAGCCTGCAATATGCAATATGATCATTCTCTTGTTGGAAATGGTTATTTGTCTAACTAGTTGGTCAGGCAATATATAAACCAACAATGTATGTTTGAAGTCAGAAAGGTATTATATTGCTTTAAGACTGTATTGCATCATCCTGTATCCTGATTGGCTAAGCTTTGTAGCCAATGTACTTAAGGGAAGTCAGGATCATGGCTTGTGTGGATACTACACCATTTTACCTGCTTATTTGCTGTAACTCTCTACCTGATCTCTCTGCATGATCACTGTTTAATCGTAGCTACATGTTGCTTTCTACTATTTATTGAATGTTTTAATACTGAACTTGTTCCTGTTTTGAAACTCAAGAAGAACTGTTTTATTGTGTATGACTACAACTGGTAAGAAGACTTTGTACTTGAAATATCCCTGGATTGATCTTTTAACTCTCGTTTTATCTGTGTATGACTTGGATTATTTTTGGACTTTGCTTTACTTTTTCTAAAAGTAAAAGACTACAACAACTCAGTGTGTTTGTATGTTAACTGTGATTGTTCACAACCACTCCCAGTCACTTTTCATGCGTTTACTCAAAGGGTACTCTGCTCAATAACCTACAACATCGGTTATGAGCCAAGAATATCCTTAATACTCTTGTATGATTGGATTATTGGCCCTGACAACCAGTCTCTCAATGGAAATGGCCAATAGAAGCAAGGAGAAAACCCACCGAAACTGGCAGGGCAAGCTGCTATATATAAACAAGCAGCAAAAGCCACACTCACACTGTTGAGGTTATCTATTTGGGTAATGAAATGTCTGCAAACAAATAGCTAAGCTCAGAGAGCACCAAAGACTCCACAGTTCAACCCTGAGATACAGATATTCCCTTCTATTAGCTAGACAATGTTTGCTATTTTTAAATTTCCACCATTGCTCTTACAGAAAATGAAGTGTAGAGAAATTTAGCTCTGGCCTTGAGAAGGTGGTTGGAATTATGAAACAAGTGCTTAGCCCTGCAAAAGTAAAAAACACAAGAGATTCAAAACAGCCTCACCTTGACTTTGTTGTCCTTAGTGAAAATATTGGGCAGGCTTTCAAGATTCAGCTAATATATTCTAAACAGTATTTCTTAACCTTGGCAACTTTAAGTTGTATGAACTTTAGCTCCCAGAATACTGTCTGGGGAATTTTGAGAGTTGAATTCCACATATCTTTAGGTTCCCAAAGTTGAGAAACGTTGCTATACCATCAATAAAATAGCATTTCTGGAATCCCTGCAATGTCTGTTTCATGACATGACTTATCTCAGTGCTTCTCTGGTGGAACATTATATTAAGAATTGGACATCTTAAAACCAGAACAATCAGACTAGTGATACAGGTGAATGATCCAAGTCTGTTTCAAGAAGTTTAATCAAAATGCAGTTAACAGTGATAAGCCATCATTAGGAGTATATACATATATATATACATACAGTATGACAGGAACCAGAAAATGCCTTAATGGAGCAGCTGAAGGCAACTCCTAGAGATACAGGAAATGCATCTCAGAATAGAGCTGCCTACACAGCAGACATAATCACTGTAACCACTGACCACTACCAGTGGTCAGACAGCTAGGCTGTTTCCAAGATAATAATCCTCATGCAAAGAATGTGATACATGGCAATGAACTTCATAAACCTGAGTGAATGTAAGGGATTTCTATTTATTCCACTGTGAAATTATTTTCATAAGAAAAATCTGAAAATAGATTGAATTTAGATAGGAAATGTTTGAGAAATATTGAGGAATGATTGAACAGGTCACTCCTGTAGGCTGCTTCATCATTACAAGAACATCCCAGGCACATTAATAGAGTAATTATTTATTAAGGGTTAGAACAGGGATGTCCAACCTTGGCAACTTTAAGACTTGTGGACTTCAACTCCCAGAAATCTGGGAATTTAAGTCCATAGGCGTTAGAATTGCAAAAGTTGGACAGCTCGGCTTAGAATAAACAATATCCTCCATTAATCATTTCTGATGGCCGCCACAGTAATACCAAGCTAAATCAGTAATTTATAATAGCACAGCATTCTCAAAACAAATGGATGGATCTCACTATTAGTTTGTCAAAAAATGTAAAAAAAAGTTATCTTTTTCTGCCCAAATTAATGCATCTGTAACAGATATGGGAATATTCCTAAAATGGACAAGCTATCATATGGAAATCGATAGGAATAAATTGCAGGCACCTTTTTAGACTGCTAAAGCTAAGCCAACAAAATGGATTTGTCAATATGTGATTTTTTTTTTCAGATGAAGAGATGTCAAGTATAAGGAAATAATCATCTTGACAGACCTTGAGCTTCTTCCAAAACAAATGCCGCAATTCACATTCTGTAAATTATCAGATTTTTAAAAATATATAAAATCAAATGAAAAAGAGAAGTGGCATGGATCATGATGAAGCAAATATGTACATTAGGAAGCAATTCAATAAGCCTGACCTTCAAGACGTACTATGAAGATCTTCTGAGAAGGTTCAAGTTTTTTCTCAAACTTGCTAAAAACTACTTTCCATTGAATTGCTACAATTAATCAGTACAACTAGTGGTTGATGTCTAATAATTTGCCCTAAGTATAGAAATGTATCTCATTAATACCCACCCTTCTTAAACAGTAGTTCTTCATCTTTGTTTGAAATAATAGGAAGATTTATTATTTTATTTTCAGGCTTTATATAGCTGCCTACCTCACAGAATGAGTCTAGGTAGCTCGGAACAATCTATAAAACATAGATAAAAACAATGGTATCCTTCCCGTTAGATGCCAAACCATCCTTGCAACTCAACCTCCATCCTAGCCCAATGCTTAGAGAAAGGCCAGGTCTTCACAGCCTTCCAGAAGTGTAAAAGGTAGGGATCTCTGATCTTAGGTGGAAGGTTGTTCCAAAAGGCTGGGGCAGCCACCAAGAAGGTCCTATTAGAAAGCAACATTTAATGGAGGGGACCTGGAGCACAGCCATACTATCTAACCCAGTAGGACAGGCAAATATCCTCAGAGATACTTGGTCCCACAAGTATCCTGATCCTGCGACTCTTAGGGATCTCTGTCCCCCTAAAATAGAGTCCACTAGTTTTGATTGTATAATTGTGTTTTGACTGTCCATCTCTACAGTCACTTCCCCAGTCCTTTAGTAGAATGCTTCTTTAATTTGGCTTTGCAAAGTAGTTTCTCTCCTTCAGTGAGTGCTGGGTATACAGTTAAATGCAGAAGAAACTTGCAACTACAGACAGTGGTGGTATTCACTTACTTCCCCTACCAGTTTGCAAATGTGAGCACAGGCGTGCAATCCGCGCATGCGCCCGGCCTCAAAAACGTGCCTAAATAGGATGGGATAGAGCTGGGGCAAGTGGACGACAGGGGTGGGTTCTAAAATTTTTTACTACCGGTTTTGTGGGCGTGGCTTATTTTGTGGGCATGGTTTGATGGTCATGTGACAATTCTTTAGGATTTAGCAGAGGTACTGGTCTACCAGGCTTTTAACTGCTTGCAGAGCTGTACTGGTCTACCCATTTTTTTTTGGAGACACCGGTCTACCCATTTGTTTTTGGAGCGCACCAGTCTACCCATTTGTTTTTGGAGTACACTGGTCTACCACTACACTGCCTTTTAACACTGATCAGCTGTAGGGCGGCCCTTTGAAGCCCTGCGGCAAGAGTTTAAACAGTTTTTTTTCCTTCTAGCCGATCAGCTGGGACTCAGGAGGCAGCTAATAGATTGGGGGTGGGGCCAAATAAAAGGTAAGAATAATGCGGGGGCGGCCGGGAGGGCCCAGCTCCTGAACAAAGAGTACCGGTTCGGTGACATCATATTGTCACCGCTACTGGCTCGGCCGAACCGGGAGGAACCCACCACTGGTGGACGACCTGCAATTTCCATTACCGCTTAGGGCAAACCGGTCTGAAGCAGCTGAATATCACCTCTGACTACAGGTAGTAGCTACAATAGAGTTCATAACCAACTCTGTATGTGAATGTGAGAAATTGTGGATGAAATGTTTTTGTGTATGGGTTAAAAAAAATTTTTTTCCTTTGAGATTATATAAGAATAGGATTCTTGGTATTATACAAGATATTTGCAGATTTTGAACAATTTCATAAGGAGAGTTTGTATTTCTAACAATTTCAAAGTTTTGAGGATGGAATTTGCTGGATACCACAGATTAACGAGCAGCAATTGTCATAAATTCCATTCATTACATTATATTTATCTCAAGGATGCACTTATGGAGAAAGTGATATGAAAAGCAGGCTTATGAAAAACCTGTACTAAGTTTAGTTCCTCAACAGTTCTGTAAAGTATTATTATTATTTTCTAATAGGTATAGATGACGCAATATGCCCCCAGAAGCAAAATGGATTTTTAATCAGTTCAGAAAGTAAAAGGAAATTGGCACCAATAAAAAAGCACTCTGGCTGCCTTTTTCGATGCAGCTTGCTTTTGCATCTTTTATAAGATATTATTGATGACTAAGAAGAAATACTGCTTTACGATCATGGCTTGCAGATGGTAAAACAGATTTGTGAGTTTGTACTAAAAATAGTTTGGGTTTTTTAACTATTCGCAGGAGACATTGGCCAGATTTCTGAAATCTTTACTTATGACTTGTGCACACGGACACACACATATACACACACACAAAGGGGGGGGAGGATCATTTAATAAACAAAAACTATGCTTTTCTTTTCCACTTATATTTGACAGTTAGCCCTTTAAAGAAAGCAGAGATCATTTCTCATTGCTTTTGGTGCAGTTCACATTGTAAAGACAAGGGTTTCACAGTTTTTAAACAAATACAGTTGCATTTATCTCCCCACCCCACCCAAAAAAGATGTTAACTGTAAATTGTTAAGAAAAACATTAATTTCCCTATGATTTATTAATCTCCTGATTGGAACAATATAGTACAGAGCGAATCTCCCTTATGTTTCTTCCAATGTTATCATCTAATGAACACAAAATAATAAACATTATGTTCACTTTTGGTTAAAATAGGCACACATGCACAGACATGCTTGTAGACAGACAGACACACATACATGCAAATACATTCATAGTTTCTCCACATTAGTAGAAAATAGAAAACCGGTATAGGAAGTGTTCAGTTCAGTCCCTCAGTTTCTTTAATGAATAAGTTTGAATTTTGATTACCTGTCAAATCATGACAAGGTAGTGCTAATGCAGATTTCTAAAATAGCACCCAGAGTCTTCTAATTCTCCAACAATTGCTTCTCATTTTAAATATTCCAAATTTATAAGTGGATTAACTTGACAGTCCTTTTATATCAGACAGGAGGACAAGCAAGAAAAGTAATAAGGAGAAGTAGGAGTTCTCCTCGCTTCACAGAATCATCTTTCACCTCTATGGAGCAGGGGTGAAAAAGGTCTTAAATCACTATTCCCAAAGCAAGGTATGAAATGGCAAAGATTATATTGCTGAATACTAGTTAAAATACACCATAGAATACATAATACTCAAGCAAAAACACAGAGGGAAACCTGGAAGCAATAGCATGGCAAAGAGTCTACAGAGATTTTAAGTCACCCTGATCATGGTTGTCCCAAAAGTGCTTTTTCCTACCATCCAGTCAGAGCTGAAGAAGCTTCTTGGATGAGAAGTGAAACATCTTCAAAGAAAAAACAAGAAAGTCCAGTTGCCTCCTGAAAAAGCACCTTTGGGACTATCGTGGCAAAGGTAATTTTTCCCCCTAATGACATACCTGCTAAAAATGTTGTCTATTAATTAGAGTATTATGAGAAGTGTGCAGAATGAGTTTCCAATACCATTCATGTCCCAGCTGCACAGAGTATAATTGCGCCAAACGGTCTCCATTTGTAATTTGGTTGTTGCAGGAAGAGGCTTTTATGTACTAAAATTGTTTTCAAAAACTACGAAATATTAAAATGCTCCCCACCACCACCTCTCCTGAAAAAAGACTTCATGGGGATGTCCCTTTACAGACACACTGCTTCTTTTGAATTGCACTCATATTCTCGTATTCCATGAGAAACCCTGGAGTGCTCTATAATATAAGCAAGTAGGTCAAAGCCTGGCTTGGCTACGGGGTTCTGCTGGTTGGAGCTGCTTTGGTTCTTATCAGAGGGAGGCTTCTGGTTAACCCTTTAAATTGAAGAGGAAGAGTCAGCTGGGCAATTGGAGATGGGCCTGAATTGCAGGTTTCCCTCCACCGCCAGACTTTTGTAAACTCAAATAATTAACAGGCAATTTGGATGTTGCTATCCAGAGGTCTCAAATCTTAGGGATGCCAATGTTTTCCCAGTAGGAAACACTGAAATGTATGCATTTTGCCTTAAGCAAAGATGATTCGCCAGGCCTGTTATTCAATTTATGTAGCCGGCTGCTATGTAAATGCTCCTGTTAATAGGGAAGTAGGTGAGGGTGACTTTCTTATCTTTTAGAGATGATTTCCTACCTGCTTTTGATCAGTTGCCTTCAGGCTAATCCTTCTTCTCAAGATTATAATAGTAAACCACAGGGAAGGAAAAGAGGTGAGAAGCATATCACAACTTGAAAGGGGGGTGGGGGAGGGAGGGAGGGATTTGGAGATGGGATAGAAAAGAGAGGGAAGCAATATATCTACCATTAAAACTCTTGATCATTTGCTTTGGAATTGTGTTTGATTTCTTGCAGAAAGAGGATTCTCTTCTCTTCTCTTCTCTTCTCTTCTCTTCTCTTCTCTTCTCTTCTCTCCTCTCCTCTCCTCTCCTCTCCTCCCCTCCCCTCCCCTCCCCTCTCCTCTCCTCTCCTCTCCTCCCCTCCCATCCCATCCCTTTCCCTTCCCTTCTGCCCTCCTTTTTCCTCCCTTCGATCCTCCCCTCTGCCCTGCTCTGCTATGCCCTGGCCTCCCCTCTCCAGGAAGGAAGAAAGGGAGGGAGGGAGGGAGGGAGGGAAGGGAGGAAGGAAGGAAGGAAGGAAGGAAGGGAGGGAGGGAGGGAGGGAGGGAGGGAGGGAGGGGTGGTAGATATAAATGTGTTTTTAAGGCATTCTTTTCACTAAAGTTTTCATTACATTTTCAATTTCTGTTATTTAAAATTGTTCCATGAATCAAAATATGTATACAATTACTTCAAATAAAAACACGTTTGTAATTCTGTGCATATGCAGGAGCAGACTTACCGGTAGTTAACTCAGCTGGGTTAATTTCCTAACAAGGTGCATAGCACTGAACTGTTGCACTAGAATTCTCCGCTTTCCTTCATCAATATCATAAAATAATATGTCCTTCATTGTGGTAGGCATCGTAGCAATTGTAATACTTAAGGAAGCATCATAAATAGAAAATATTTTCATATTTTCTGATTTATTTTCTTCAAAGAACATGCATTCAAGCCAAATATAATCAAAGGCCTGGTTTACACAACCTGTCAAGACTTGTTGCAATGTACTTGATTGGACTTCACATTTGATATGAATGCTGCCAGTTATGGTTTGTAATTTATAATTTAGCATTATTTGTGAAGACCTCAATGAATGTTAAACAGCCCCCTGTTAATTAATAGAATACAAGAGCCAGGTCAAAGATGTTTTGCTTTTTAATTCAAAATATAATACACACATTATCATGCCATTTTGATCGTCTGGATGTTTGAAGAATAACATTCAGTCTCTTGCCATTGGCATCTATCTATCTATCTATCTATCTATCTATCTATCTATCTATCTATCTATTTTTAAACTTGTATGCTGCCCTATCTCCAAAGGATTCAGGGTGGCTCACAACAATAAAAACAAGCAAAAATCAATGTTAAAAATACCCAATAAAATTATAAAAAGACCATTAAAATCCCCTTTAAAACCCTTCAGTCCAAACCAGCCAGGGAAAATAACCATGTTTTAAGGTCACGGCGGAAAGAGTGGAGGTTAGGGGCCACCTGGAGCTCAGGGGCAGCTGATTCCAGAGGGTAGGTGCACCCACAGAGAAGGCCCGCTCCCTAGGAGTCATCAGCCGACATTGTCTGGCCAATGGCACCCCAAGGAGGCCCGCCCTGTGGGAACACACTGGGCGACGTGGAGCTGTCGCTGGCCGCAGATGGTCTGCCAGATACCCCGGGCCCAAGCCATGTAGGGCTTTATAGGTGATTACCAGCACCTTGAATCTCACCCGGGGGGCAACCGGTAGCCAATGCAGGTCCCGCAGGAGAGGTGTAACATGAGAGTGTCAGGACCCTCCCATTACTACCCGCGCAGCCGCATTCTGCACCAGCTGAAGCCTCCGAGTGGTCTTCACGGGAAGCCCCATGTAGAGAGCATTGCAGTAATCGATCCAGGAGGCGACGAGCGCATGGGTTACTATGCGTAGGGCATCACGGTCCAGGTAGGGGCGCAACTGGAGCACCAGACGAATCTGGGCAAATGCCCCCCCTGGTCACGGTCATAACATGATCTTCAAAAGTCAACCGTGAATCCAGGAGGACACTTAAGTTGTGCACCCTATCAACAGGGGGCAACACCTCACCCCCTATAGCCAACGATGGAATATTCCCTTGGAATCAGGTTGCCGGTATCCACAGCCACTCTGTCATGGCGGGGTTGAGCTGAAGCCTGTTCCTCCCCATCCAGAGCCGCACCGCTTCCAGGCACCATACCAAACATCTGGAGGATATCAGATTACCAGTCATTTTGTAACTGTTCTGAATTTATGAACCTGACATTGACTTTTTCCCCTTTTCATTACAATGAAAATTTACCCCATTGGAATAAACTGAGCGGAACAGAATGGGATTTCTTTTTTCCTGCTGAGAAGCACAATATCCCATTTTAACATACTGTGCCTTTCCTTCCATAGTTTTCTAAGCTGTTGATCAAATTGGTTTTATTTCCTTACCAGGGTGGAACATATGTTTATTTCTTTACTAAGACAGAATATAATTTAAATTTTAAAAGAAACTTTATTTCCTAAGTGTTGATGTTCTTGCTGTTATTGCTGCTATTATTATTTTTACATATAGATATAAATTTCTCTACACTCAAGAAAAAATGCTTAGTTTCTTTAGATCTATGTAAAAATACATACATACATACATACATACATACGACAATTCCTGCACCTGCTAGCTTTACCTCATCAGTGTAGAGTTGATACTGTCCTCAATTATTATTTGAGTGAACATATACCCTATATACTCGAGTATAAGCTGACCCGAATATAAGCCGGCCCCCCAATTTTATCCCCCAAAACTGGGAAAACTTATTGACTCAAGTATAAGCCGAGGGTGGGAAATGCAGCAGCTAGATACCAAATGCATACCATCGTACCGTATTGCTTCATATTTATAAAACCATCTGGAGACGATGCGAAGGGGGAAAAAACCCACAGAAAGTCCTGCTCCTGGTGCTGCCAGGGAAGAGGCACCACAAGAACCACTATTGCTGGGGACGAGGGGGTGCCAGCGCCAGAAGCAGTGGGCTGAGGCTTCAATCCCTTTCCCTAGACAACCTGCTCGGGTGTGGAGACAGGGAAGCTGCAGACAGCAGATCCTTCCCACTATCCCCTTGCACCCAGCAACAGCAGTTCTTGCGGTGCCTCTTCCCTGGCAGCACCAGGAGCAGGACTTTCTGTGGGTTTTTTCCCCCTTCACACCGCAACAAATTAAGAATGGGGTGGTGGCGTTGTCTTCCTTATTCCGAGGCAGGGCTGTTTATTCCACTGAGTACAAGGGGGTGGGGGAAGGATATGCTTTCGGGGCTACCCTTCTCCCCAGCCCAGAAGGCTTTATTATTCCTTCCCCCACCCCTTTGTACTCAGCGGAGCCGGTTTTCTACCCCTAGGCAGCCTGGTGGGCTGGGGAGAAGGGAAGCGCCGATCCTTCCCCCACCCCCTTGTATCCAGCAGAGCCGGTTCTCTTTCCCTGGGCAGCCTTCCCCCACCCCCTTGTATCCAGCAGA
>WNWU01000005.1:24517001-24599747 GCA_012654045.1 Ptyas mucosa | reverse complement strand
ATCCTTCCCCCACCCCCTTGTATCCAGCAGAGCCAGTTCTCTACCCCTTGGCAGAGGAGCAGAGGCACCGGCCGCCTCTCTGCTCAGTTGTGAGCGAGCGAGCAGCCAGCCAGCCACGGGAGAAGCTGTAAAAAGCTACAAGCCTCCCTGCAACCCCTAAAGCCAAAAAGGGGTGTGGGGGAGGGGCGCCGCACCCACCCCCCACACCCCGTTTTGGCTTTAGCAAGCCTCCCTGCAGCCCCGGGAGCCAAAACTGTTGCAGGAAAAAAGGCCTTTTTTGGGGTGACTCGGATATAAGCTGAGAGGGGCTTTTTTCAGCCTGAAAAACATGCTGAAAAACTCGGCTTATATTCAAGTATATACGGTAAAATATCTCAGTTTACAATACCTATCAATCTATTAGGAGATACTTGTTTATTTAGCCTCCCCCCCCCCCCCCCCCGTGTCCTCACTCCTTAGCAAAGATTAGAGTAGAGGTATCTATAGGAACAGTTGACAAGGAGGGAAGTGATGAAGCTTTTCATGACTTCCATTCAGGGGTGAAATTCAGTAGGTTCAGACAGGTTCTGGAAAACTGGTAGCGGAAATTTTGAGTAGTTTGGAGAACTGGCAAATACCACCTCTGGCTGGCCCCAGATTTTGCAATATCCTCCCCCCAGGAGTGGGGAGGGAATGTGGATTTTGCAGTATCCTTCCCCTGCATGCCTGCCAAGCCATGCCCACCAAGCCACACCATGCCCATCAAGCCACACCCACAGAATCTGTAGTAAAAAAAAAATTGAATTTCACCACTGCCTCCGTTTCTTCTATATTTGTGTGCATCATAAGTATTAAAGAATGGAACTTGTACCCTAAGATGTTTTGCGGTTTTGGCAGCACTGTGACTAGTTGCAGGCACCTGTGGGTTGGAGTAGATTGATTGCAAAGTTTCCTCTAGTTTCAGGATAACTGGCTATTCTAATTTCAATTGCAAATGCCTATTATAATTACTGTTATTCTTATATAAGCAAAGATGTCCACTTCCCCCAAAAAATGAACACATAAAGCATGCTATGTATAGTAAAGCTATTGTTCACATTACATTGTAGGATGCAGCAAAAACGTATGGATCTGAATACGTGAGGAGACTCAAATAGTTGGAATTGTCAGAGAAAAATGGAGTGAATGATTCCAAGTTTTACATAAATGGCAGAAAATAACATTTGATGAATCTGTGTACTTTTTAGATGGTTTACTGATCATAGGGACACTAATAAAGGTGGCAGAAAAGTAGCAGGTAATGTGTGGTATTTGTGAAGAATGAATGTTTACTAAAAGGAGTGAAACTTATTGGGTACAAATTGTGCTTCTTTTCACTTTGTTATATCCTTTGCGAAGCATAGGCATAAGTTGAATGCAATGGGAAAGAGTTACCTAAGATGTGTGTGTGGTAAACAAGTAAAGATAAGGCCAAGAATAATGTGTGATGAATGGAGGTAGGCAGAATATAAAAATGATTGACAAAATGACAGAAGTATAATGAGGTGGGGACGCAGAATGGATCCTTTTGTAAAACAAATATATGAAGGAAAAGGAATGAATAGAGCAGGGGTGTCAAACTCATGGCGTCACGGTGACATCACATGACTTATCAAGACTTTTTTCCCCTTCGTTAAACCGGGTGTGAGCCTGGTCAGCACATGACACATCCAGCCCGCATGCTGCGAGTTTGATAACCCTGGAATAGAGAGTTTGGAAGACCAAGTATCCTGTGACTAGGTAGAATTGATAAGATCTTGAAAAAGAAAATGAATTGTTTTACGAAGGTATAATGTATAATGTATAATCAGTTTATGAACATGGAGGCAAGGATAATTTTCAGGGATAGAAAAATATGGTGAATGATGCTGGTTCTATTTCTAATCATCTCAAGCTGGATGGAGCACCTGCAGAACAGAAGACCTTTTGATCTTCCAGAACTCTGCTGGGGAAATGATTTTAAGAGTGGAGTGATGGCTCAAGAGAAGAAAAGTCTATATCTTAAAAGATAGTGATGAAAGTTCAAGCAATCAACACAACACAACCCAAAAAGGCTGCAAGCAGAAATCTGATCAGAAGGAACTCTAAGAAGTTACCTTTTGAAACAATTAATAAAAAACAGAAAAAGTCTGTTGTAAGACATGCGCTACACAGACAATATACAAATAATGCTTCTACATTGTAAACCGCCCAGAGTAAAGCACTGTGGGGTGGTATATAAGCCTAAATGTTATTGCTATGTGTTTATGGTTGCAGGTTCAGATCATTAGATTTAAGAAGGAAATTCAGAACTTATATAACCGTGATGGCGAACCTTTTAGGCACCGAGTGCCCAAACCATGCGTGTGTATGCCCAAACTAAAAGGTGCGTGCACACACTGCAAAACGTGGAAAGCAAATTTTCACAGCATTCCAATTCTACCTGTGCATAGCTGGTCAGAGTGTATTTTTAAAAGAATACAAATTGTAGGAAACTCAAAGAGGTTTCCAACTATTCTTTGAGAATTCCTGATTTATGCAGTTAAATCATTCTTGGAATTGTTTACATTAGAGCTTCACAGCCAAAGTTATGGATCTGTGCTTAATTTTAATTTTAGAAATCATTTCTGGCATAGGCATAAGAACAATGGCAGTGAAACTGTAAAAGATGCAACCAATTTGTGCATATGTGCAGTTATGTATCTATAAAATACCATATGGATTAGCCATAATGAATTTTATATTTAGACAGTACCATACTGCAAAGTTTTACCGGCGCTTTGATGCTTTGCTTTTTCCCCCAGAAGCTTTATCCTTTGTAGCATTTGAATTCCCGATGACACTCATAGCTCATATTACTGATTACAATATCTCATCATGGAATAGTCCATCGTAAAAAATTACTCTGAATTTGTTTATTGTCCTTGGTTCATGAGAAATAAAGTTTATTGTGCGCAGATGCATTGGCAACAGTAGGAAAAACATTCAGATCCTGATGAGGTTAAACTGCAGAAAAGAAACAATATTTTTTTACATGAATTTAAGATGATGTATGCTTTGATCATGATGATGCATGTTAAACATTTGAAACAACTTAATGTAAACTGATGCCGTTAAAGAATATAAGAAAGATAATATGCTTTAAAGACTTTGCAATAATATTAGCAAAATACAACACAAAACAAAAATGTGCAATAAATAAAACAGAAAATATATATTTCTATTCTGAGGAATAGTAACAAATAATTGTTATTATTTATAGATACTATAGCTGCACGGAGTGTTATTTTTGTTGCAAAAATGGGATACCAAAAAAAAAAAAATTCAGAGGTCTTCACCTCCTTCAGTTTTATTTTGGTTCACTTTGTTTTTTTAATTACAGATGGAATGGAATTATGTTCAGTTTCTGTCTTGATAAAAATTTACCCAAATCCTCAAATCTCTACATTAATAGAATAGAAAGAAAATAATATGTTATGCAAGAACATGAAACAAAGCAAATTCATCTTTTCCAGGCAGAGAGGTTTGATAGCTTAGTTGTTAAAAGACTGCATTTGTATCATGTAGATTTCACAATCTTTCTGGTGCTTTTAGCACTAGCACTAGCACTTAGACTTATATACCGCTTCATAGTATATAAGACTAAGTGCTTTACAGCCCTCTTTAAGCGGTTTACATAGTCAGCATATCGTCCCCAACAATCTGGGTCTTCATTTTACCCACCTCGGAAGGATGGAAGGCCGAGTCAACCTTGAGCCTGGTAGGATTTGAACTGCTGAACTGCAGCTAGCAGTCAGCTGAAGTAGCCTGCAGTACTGCACTCTAACCACTGCGCCACCTCAGCTCATTTTATAATTTTATAAAATGATTTTATACAATTGTCTGGCTTCTCATCTTTAAGATGTATGACAGAGTTTCACCACAGTCCTCTCATGTGGGGAATAGTTACATCTCTTGATATGACTGTTGTAAAATCATAAAAAGTTTGTTTTTAGAGTGACACTTACTAAAACGGGTAAATTTCAAAATGGGTTGAAAAAATATTTGAGAATTTAAAATTTGAAATAAGGCAAGAAGCCGGGCTAACAAATTTTAGCAGTGGAAAGTTTTAGCAGTCAAAAGTGGGAATATAAAGCCTTCTTTTGATATTATCTAATTTCCAATACACATGTTAAGTAACTAATTGAATACCTCATAATACCTGCATGAGTTTCTTTCTGATGTTCCAAGTCATCGGAAAATTTCAATTACACCTTTTTTTAAAAGAAAAAACTTAAAATTAGCATAAAAACAACAACTAGTAACAACTTAATTGATGAAGGTGTCCAGGAGTTCAGGGGCATCTGTGGAAGGGTTAGTCAAAAAGGGTTTTCAAAGTCAATCTACATATCTTCTAAATAAATAAATAAATAAATATGGCATCCAGCCCATGAAATCAAGGCACCACTCATTTTCAATCACAGGGTCATTGCTGCCATCTTGACTATTTTTTACTTCTTGCAGCCATCCTGTAGGAGTTTATTCTATCCTTGATTGGAATCCATACTCCAAGTCTCATTTGGTTCACATAAAAAGGAGGACCAACTGTTTTGAAGAATTAACATGCCATGCTACTCAGGGGTGGGTTCTACATTTTTTAAATACCGGTTCTGTGGGCGTGGCCTATTTTGTGGGCATGGCTTGATGGTCATGTGACAATTATTTAAGATTTAGCAGAGGTACTGGTCTACCAGGCTTTTAACTGCTTGCAGAGCTGTACCAATCTACCCATTTATTTTTTGCAGGCACTGGTCTACCCATTTATTTTTGCAGGCACTGATCTACTCATGTATTTTTGCAGGCACTGGTCTACTCATTTGTTTTCTTTTAACACTGATCAGCTGTAGGGCAGCCCTTGGAAGCCCCGCGGCAAGAGTTTAAACAGTTTTTTTCTCCTGTAGCCATCAGCTGGGACTCAGGAGGCAGCAATAGATTGGGGGCGGGGCCAAATAAAAGGTAAGAATAATGCGGGGGTGGGGGTGTGGGGGTGGAGGAGTACAGGGTGCGGGGGAGGCAGAATCGGTTCGGTGATGTCATATCGTCACCGCTACCGGCTCGGGAGAACCGGGCCGAACAGGGAGGAACCCACCACTGATTCTACTACACACTTACATATAGTTTATTTCAATGTTTATTTTTCTGGGAAAGTATAAATCTGGCAGAGAGCCTCCTAGTCCAGTTTCTTCAACTCAGCTGCTGAAAAATTAAACTATAATAAATTATTTTAAGCAATGCTACCAAGAGCAAGACAGAGATTCAGAGGCTGAAAACAAATGGGGCACATTTTGTTCTAGCAAGACAACAAAACTTAAGAGTTACTTAGATTTTAGAGTTACCTCAGAGTTACCTCAGAGTTCAGTTCTGGAAAGATATGCCTATCCAAAGAACACAACTGTGACTTCTTAGACAACAAAAAAGAACAATTGAGCAGGAAACAGCTGTGCTGTAAGTGAATCATCTAACCCTTGATTTCATCTTTTGAGGAAATGTTGCTGACACCTAGTCATGGTATGTACACTATACTTTAATTCTGAGTCTTCAATAAGTTGTTTGGTTAAGTAAATTTCAATTGCTATCTATACAGAGATGTACTGAAGTTCACAAATGGTAATTATCTACTGTGATGGGCCTTAACATCAATCCTGGTATAAAACACTTAACTGCTAAAGACAAGCAATCCCTAATTTTCATAATTACAATATAATATAAATTGAAAAAAATAGGGAGAACTTGCCTTTTGAGCTTTCAGTTAGATTTCTCTAAAGCATGAGTTTGAATTAATCACCAGTTAAAGCTTCTATTTTATCAAAGCAATGAAACTAACATTTAAATCACTTTTAAAACAAATCACATTTACTACACACAAATTTAAAGGCTCTCAAGGGGTATCAATATACTAAAACTTTGCTACTTTTATATTTATATTCCGGTGCTTTAAAATATTAATACTTTTATTTTTAAATTGCATTTTTCTATTTTGTTAGCAAATGCTAGGAACTTTCATATTTATTTTATTTATTTATTTATTTATTTTATTTTATTTTATTTATATACCGCCCTTCTCCTGCTGGACTCAGGGCAGTGCACAGCCAGAAATAAAAATCAGTCAATACAAATTTTAAAATTTAAAAGAATTATAAATTTTGGGCAAAAGTTAAAAAACCTCATAACTAAAACCCAATTGGACAATTTAAAAATCTAAAATCTTAAAAAATCTTAAGAAGGAGGGGGGGGTGTTATGCCAGCCCTGCTTGTTGAAAGAGAAAAGTTTTTAGGGCATGGCGAAAAACCTGGAGATCTGATATCCTGTGTATCTCCAAGGGCAGGTTATTCCAGAGGGCAGGTGCTGCCACAGAGAAGGCCCTCCCCCTGGAGGTCACCAGCCGACATTGCCTGGCTGACGGCACCCTGAGGAGTCCCTCTCTGTGGGAGTGTACTGGCTGGTGGGAGGCTATTGGCGGCAGAAGGCGGTCCTGCAAATCCCAGGTCCGATGCCATGGAGCGCTTTAAAGGTGGTAACCAACACCTTGAAGTGCACCCGGAAGTCCACCGGGAGCCAATGCAGCTCACGCAGGAGAGATGTCACATGGGAGTGCCCCGTCGCTCCCATAATCCCCTGTGCGGCCGCATTCTGCACCAGTTGGAGCCTCCGGTGCACCTCACGGGGATCCCCATGTAGAGAGCATTTAATCTCCTTCATTGTTATCATTATGGTGACTTGTAATGAGCTATAAATGAAAGAGTTGATCGGTTTAAGAAGACCCAGGAAAATATAAAGTCATTTTTTCCCAACATCTTCACATCAGTAATCCATATTTATACATTTTCTCATTCTTATCTTAATATATCTTTTATACATATATTTCTAGTATATCATATATATACCGTTATAATATATTCTATTATTCTAATTATTTTATTTACATTTGACATAAACATGTACCTAATTCCCTTTCCACAATTTTTATAACTTCCCATTTGTTTCTATATTTCTCCACCTAATTTAACCATTATTTAGTCTTCCTTTCCAAAGATGTTGAAAAGAAGAAGATGTAAATATCTGTTTTCGTTTGTTTTTTTTAAAAACTGTTTAATAAAAAATATTTTTTTAAAAAGACATTTTTTCCCCAATTCCCTTCAGTTCAGTGGTGGGTTGCTCTGCCCACCCGCCCAGATGCTTCTGCGCATGCACAGAAGCGTCTGTGCATGCGCAGAAGCAGCATGAGTGAGACCGCCCACAAGCGAACCGGTAACAACGGGTTTTGAAACCTGCCCCTGCTTCAGTTGCTCCTTAGATATTGTAACACTGCCTGCAGAGTAAATTCATTTGAGATAAACAGATTTCCCATTTCCCTACAACTCAATCTGAGGGGGGGGAACTACTACTGAAAATCTGTTGTTCTTGCAGTTATCTAACAGTGACCCTGCCTCCTGATTTAAATGCAGTTTAAATAAATGCAATTTATTTGCAGCTTTCTTGATGCCATCTATACAGAGATGTATGATAAATACATCATAAATGATAATTACCTACTGTAATGGGCCTTAATATTGATCCTGGATGTAAAACACTTAATTGCTAAAGACAAGCAATCCCTAATTTTCAACACACATGAGGTTTGTCGAAGACTGCAGAAGCCTGTTACTTTTGCCCATACACGTTACAAAATCAAATTACCAAGTTATTTCTGAAATCAACCCAGTTTAAAAACAGAATAGGTGCTACTAAAGGAGATTGATAAGTCCTTATCTGCGTGAGGAAAATATTACAATTTGGAGCCCTTCGGCAAATGTATTTCATATTCTGATTTACAGTCTATAGAAATTATGGGAGTCAAAATAAGCATACTAAATTTACTGCACTCTTGAATAAATTGTATAGAATACAAAACTAATACACTAATAAATAATACAAAACATTTAGTAGATGCATTGTCTTTCACTTACCACAGTGTTTTTGCTCACTGTTCATTGAGAATTGTTTGCAAGTGTGTTAATTCCAAATGCATTATACCTAAGTAATAGTTTCATCTCTACTACACTCAGCTAGCCAAGAATATTAAGTTAAGGGAATTATTAGTTTAGACTGAGAACCAGTCTAAAAATGAATTGGACAACTCTTGCTTATTTAAGTCAGTTACAAATATCACCCCCTCAAAATGAGATGCAGACAGAGTTAGTGGGATGTCTACAGTTGAACCCTGACCTACAAATACTCTTTTCTACAATTGATGTGCTTCAGGTCCCTTCAATCAAATGTTGCCACCTAGTGGCACCTAGGAAGCATGCTTTCTCTGTAACATTGCCTGCTTCTAGCATGCTATCCCACCCAAAATATGTGTTCCCATCCTAATGGTCTTTACATTTTGGTGCTTCTCCTGGCCTTCAGGCAGGATGGTTGTGGTGTTTTGTCTTGTAGAATATTGTTATCCTGACACTTAGTTCCTTTTTTTGTTTGTGGCCCACACTCATTCAAATAAAACAAACAAACAATGCATTCTTTGCTCCCCCCCCCAGGGTATTGTAATTAAAACACACATATTATATATTTGCAAGTTCCTGACTTACGACCACAACTGAGACCAGAATCTTTGGTCCTTGAATATAGCATTTGTTGAGCAAGGTATCATGTGACTACTTTGCTCAACAGCTGCAACCCCAGCATTCCCAGTTGTGGTCATTAAGTGATCTCATGAGTCATTAAGCAAATAGAGTAAAAGAGCTGCCTGCCAGAGGGACTCAGCCCTGCATGGGGCTGAAATCCTCCAGAAGGCAGCCCTTTTTCTCTCAAAGAGACTGGCTAAAAAGAATGTCCATCCCAAATCCTAAGCAGCATTTTGGTATGGAATATTTTCAGCACGAGGCATTTAAGCAAATTCCCACAGACAAGGACAATAACTTGGTTTCTGTGGGCTGGCTTCAAACACACATGCTGCAAACAACCGATTCCAAAACCTGCTTAGATTTCAGGACAGATTTTTTTTTTCCAGATGGTTCCCAGAAAGCAGAGGGAGTTCTTTTGACAGGCAACAGTAATCTGCCACCTTCCCTGCCGGCTCCTCCATTGATTTTCTGGGGAAGCTGGCAGGGAAGATTGAAAATGGTCCTCATCATGATCATGGAGTGCTTAGCAACCAGTCGTAAGTGCAAATGGGTTGCCATGTGCCCCGATCAGTGGTGGGTTGCCCCCGGTTCACACCGGTTCTATAGAACTGGTAGTAAAACTGGCAGAAGGCTCCACCCACTGACCCTGACATCATCAAAACACTTCTGCGCATGCGCAGAAGAGCATGAGCGAAATGAGTGCGTGTGCACGGCCCCGCTGTGAACCGGTAATAAAGGTAAGTAGAACCCACCCCTGGCCCCGATCACCATCATGTGACTACAAGGACGCTGAAACTTCAGGCACAAGTCATATGTCCCTTGATTCAGCACCAGCATCATTTTGAACAGTTGCTGAAGGAAGGGTTATTAAGCAAGGACTAACTATAACATCAGTTGGTGTCCTATTGGAGTATTTGGTATTTGCCTTGAAGTGTTGTAAGTTCTTGTGAATGCAGTTTTCATAAATTTCCAGAAGAAGATCATTCTTTTAGGTGGGCAGACCCCTCTTCCCCTTTGCTAAGCTTGACTTGACTGAATTACCACAGAATATTTGATAAAACATTTGCCAATAGTTCTGCCTCTCCTGACACTGCTATGGATTCTTGCGTATTCTTTCTTTAATTTGTTATCATCTGCATTTCCTGGGAAGGGAGATTGTACAAAACCCAACCCAGGCTTCCAAGTGTTCCCCTAGAAACCAATCCACATATAACAGCCTTATTTTATAGCCTCATCGCTATATTCAGGTCTCATGTTTCAGTCTTCATCCCTTCTCTAAAAAAATCCCACACTTGTTCTAGAAAATGAAAGTAAGCTATACTGTGTTCTCATTCATCTAAAGCAGCATAAAAAATGCCTAGTTATCCAGAGGGCTTTAGTTGTGTGCTAAAATTGACAGGACTTTATCTGAAGGAGGCAGCAATTCTCTCCCTCTCCCTCTCCCTCTCCTTCTCCCTCTCCCCTCCCTCTCTCTCTCTCCCTCTCTCTCTCCCTCTCCCTCCCTCTCCCCCTCTCTCTCCATTTCATTTAACAGCCAAGTCATTGGAACAAATGCAGACACTAATTAGCAGTGGGGATAGCACATTTTATGCTGGCATAGTATTGTGTTGCCTCCAATATTGTGCATAGCATATCAATTTAGTGCAAATCTGCTAGAAAAGTTTATAAGAAATTAGGCTATATGAAAAATCTTGATATCAAATCTCTATTTACCCAAATTTCATGTGACCCCAAAAACATTGGATTTTCTTATGATCCTCCTGCAACATTGCAATCTGATATAAGTAGCACTCTCCTTGTTAAATGACTTTTCCACACAAGTAGATTCATTTCCTTAAAACTATACTGAAAAGTGCTACCAGTAGCAGATTATCTACAAGAAAAAAATAAAATCAACTGTATGTCCACTATTTTTTTTTTCTTTTTAGCATTTTCTCATAACTGTAGGGTTTGCTTTTTGGGGACCAACCAAGTGTCGATTTATTGTTGTGACAGGAATTAACTGACCAGCTTGTTACCCAAACCTGACAGTGTGAGCTGAGAGAGAGTGACTGGCCCAAAGAACTCACAATCTCCTGATTTTTAGCCTGGTGCCTTAACCATTAAACCAAACTGGCTAGCTTTAACTGCATATCCATCAATCTAATAAGGAAATCATTTTATAGACATTTTGCTCACTTACCTTTCTGGTGATGGCACACTGCAGACTGATCAACTGCAAAACTGTAGGGTGTAGAAATACAAAGTGGCCCAACTGATACCATCTGACTCAGAGAGATATTACTGAATGTTTCCAGAAATTAGGCTTATAGTAGTTGTTCTTTAAACAGAGTATCTGGATCCAAAGTAGGGAGGAATGTTCTTCCACATAATCCCACACTCCTTGTTTGCTTACTTGATGGATTGTTCTGCATATTCAGAAGATAAATAGTTGTAAGGAGTGGTCTCCCCATCACTATGGGTAGGGGGATTACCTGCGAGTAGAATATTGTGTGAGGTTTCTGGAGGCCTTCATATATGTGACTTTATGTGGGAAGGCCCAGTTCATCTACAAGTTTGCATTGTATGCATCCGTGCTTAAAAGTGGGGCTTTGTGATGCCTTTGATGTTGAATGTTGAAAAGATTTGGCTAGTCTCATGTTTTTCTTTTAAACAATGCCTAGATAGTGCTATTATCACATATAGCATATTAATCTTATTTTTTTTCCTGCCTGCAAAAAAATGGTAGCATATAATGGTAGCCAGGATATATTTGAGAGGGAGTTTAATTTTTATCATAATCTATTATTTCACCATCAACTGTCCATTAGCTGGCAGTGAGGCACCTCCTACAGGTGCTGCTGGATACTGCTCTCTAGGGTGGTCCTAAGATGAAAACAGACCAAACCAATGTCAGGCCCAGGTGACATGCTGATCAGTCAATTTTTTGTCACAATCCATGATTCTACAGCCATCTCCATCAAAAAGAGACATGACCTGGATGTTGTGTTTGATCGTGCAAGATGGCATTCCTCAATCTGCAAAGTGGCCCCTGCTTCTGAAGGAGAAGGAGGAGAAGGAGAAGGAGAAGGAGAAGGAGAAGGAGAAGGAGAAGGAGAAGGAGACGGAGACACATTATTCATTAGTAGCTCCCAAGTTTTCCAGCAGGGAAAAGTTATAATTTCCATGGTCCTATAGATGATTTAGGAAGAAATGATGGTAATCTTGACTTGAAGTTTACTGCATATCCTTGATGTATCTATAATGTAACAGGCCTCTTCAATTTTTTTAACATGATTACAAATCTTTCCTTTATATTATTAAAATACTTTTTGTAGTGCAAATTCAATTCATCTTCTCCTATGCATTTTAGGGAGAGAAGAATAAGAAATCAAGTACATACCTTTATCATCTCCTCCTCCTCCTCCTTTTAGAAAACTAAAGTCTAAAGTCTTAGTTTAGAAAACTAAACTAATGCTCATGCATTTCTTTTTCTTCCTATTAAGCAGTGGACATATTTATTTGCTATTTGCTTTTCTATTGGTTTACTATATCCCTATGGCTTTGCTATCATTTTGCAGTAGTTTCTAATTGCTACAGGAGAGGATCAAAAATAACTCCATTTCTATGCAATCCCAATTTTGTTTTTCCCTTAAGAAACACCCTGCTAATACAAGAAATGATTTTCTTATGTCTGTGAGCTGCTGTCCCTTAAGAATTGAGGAAAGTATCACTAAATTCATTCCACTTCATTGACTTCTGTGTGGTAGAGGTTTTTGCCCACAAATGGAAAAGCCTTAATGCATTTGAGGTTTACTCTGAGCATTAGTATACTTCCATAATTATAGAGGATATGGCTTACCGTCTATAATTCTAAACATCCAAGCAATGGAGAGAAAAGAGGTTTGTTCTGAGGGTTAAACAAGACAACTAATGATTTATAGTCCAGTCTCACAGGAACACATTATTACAAAGTAATTGAATTATTCTGATCATTTAGATTAAGAAGCCACTTTGTGGACAATAAGCAAACGATATATCTGCAATTTAAATCTGCATTCTCCTCGCTAAATATAGCAGGAACATTAAAGAGATATGAAATTTACAATGCCTGACCCTCAGTCCAAGCACATTTATACATGCAAATATGATGAACTTGTATTTACTATTTTCCAGACATTCTATATGTAATGTCATTATCTGAAATTCAGTGATGTCAGGTAATATTTGCCTTGTATAGCTTTATAGCCATTGTAGAGTTAGAGAAAACCTAGAATATATTTTTAAAATGAGCTTTAAAATAGTCTTTAGAGAATGTCAGTTGACTTAATTAAAATCATTGTATATCAAGGATGTGTACAATATGGCCTTGACTTATTATGGATGTATACATCTATAAAATTTACTTAATTTGGTTTAGATGTTGTCCAATTCCAAATGGACCCTCTTTCTGAGCTACATAGCTGTCTTCCCTCAACTTCCCTGAAGTTACATAATGAAATGTGTAGATGGCCTTGGGGAGTGAGGGGAAGAGATGCTGCCTAGGCCAGGAGTCTCCAACCTTTGCTGGCTGACGAGTTCTGGGAGTTGAAGTCCACAAGTCTTAAAGTTGACAAGGTTGGAGACCCCTGACCTAGGAAACAATCAAACAAGACAGGTAGGAGCCTCCGGTGGTTTAGCAGTCACGGAAGGAAACCTAGGAAGGACCTGCCCTAATGGATCAAGCAGTTAAAAGTGGCAACAGGAAGTTTGTACTTTCAGACTTTCAAGATTGATGTCAACCCTTGTAGGCAAACTAGTCAGCAAACATGATTAGATGAACTAGTTCTACTTTATTGTAAGACTACATTAATAGAATCCAATAAATAGTACAATAAATTCTAAATATCCTTTTTGGTTGTAGAAGTTGTAATTTGAGATCCATTGATATTCTTGCTGTAGAAATTAAAACATTCTCTCATTGTCTAGGCAATATAGGAACCTCTAATTTCTCAGCATTTCCATATCAAATTGCTTTATTGACAACAAATATCTTTAGAATCAATAGGTTTTTTTACTTTCAAATGATTTAACAATTGTTCTTGTATCTCAGGTGATATATATCTTAATAAGCAAACTTGGTTTTATAATTGTGTTTCAAATTCTGCCATCTTTCTCAAAGTCCCTCCTTTTTGATATTGCTTTTTATCCCTCAACATTACCTTCCAGTTATCAAAGCCAGTGATGGCAACATTCTATTAATGTCACCATGCTGTCTGGGTTGCTTAAACCTGTTCACCTGAAGATCATGACTCATACTCATCACTCTGAAGTGGAAGAGATTTTCCAGTTACTTTTGAAAAAATGGAGGATTGTCTCTTGGCTTGAAAGGACCATCTGAGTCCTTTCCCTTCACTCCTTGACCTTTTCCACTCTTATCTTTCATAGTCACCATTCATACTTCTTTCACCACTTTTATTCCCTCTCTTTCATTCTCATTCCAGTGTCTCAAACACTTTCATTAACTCATTCTTTAATCCTTTAATGAACATTTTGGGTTAAAAGATTTTTGGCTAAAATCTACTTTAACATACCAGAACTCATCCCAGTTCCATAAAGAGGTGGGGAGGGAGAGGGAGGGAGGGGAGAGAGAGAGGAGAGAGAGGGAGGGAGGGGGAAAGGGAGGGGAGAGGGAGGGGAAGAGAGAGAGAAAGAAAGGAAGGAAGGAAAGAAGAAAGAAAGAAAGAAAGAGAGAGAGAGAGAGAGAAAGAAAGAAAGAAAGAAAGAAAGAAAGAAAGAAAGAAAGAAAGAAAGAAAGAGAAAGAAAGAAAGAGAAAGAGAAAGAAAGAAAGAAGGGAAAGCAATAAAACTGAGCATCTGAAAAATTTTGCTGGTACTGTTTTTAAAAATTGGTGGCTGTGAAGTCAATTTTCAATGCTGCCAAAACTGTTTCCCAATTTAGAAGGCAGTAAAATGGTCAAGATACTGGAACAAATGATAAGAGGTTATTGAGTGTAGGCTCATAAAAAACTGAAATATACTGAACTATAATTCAACATCCAGAATCAAATCTTTATATTCAATGGGAAGTTTTGAGCAGCCTCTATTCTCTTGAGAGAACATTTCCTGACTTCAGAGCACAAGGAGAAGTCTTGGCTGACCAGGCAGTATTGCTTTGTTGGGCTCCACTGAACTGGAATAATGATGCAAGGACACTCGCAATGTTATGTTTCACTGCCAATAGAATTCATAACTTCACATCTGGAAAGCTGACTTTACAGCAACATCCTTTCTAGAAGGCCAAATACAGTACAATCATTTGGTTTAGCAATGATACTTTCATGCTATATTGCTGAATGCAAAATCTGCATCAATCTGCATTAATCTATACCAAAATTAAAACACCTTCCATTGCTAGAAGGACCAGTCATACTGTTTAACCTACAGAACTGTTGGCACAATCAAGCTCAAAATTTATGTTGCTAATTGAAACATTTAAGTGAGTTTGCCCCATTTTACGACTTTTTTTGCCACAGTTGTTAAGTGAATCATTCCATTTGTTAAGTTAGTAAGATGGATGTTAAGTGAATCTGACTTCTCCCATTGACTTTGCTTGTCAGAAGGTTGCAAAAGCTGATCACATAATCCCAGGACACTGCAACCATCTTAAATATGAACCAGTTGCCAAGCATCTGAATTTTGATCATGTGACTATGGGGACGCTATAAGTCATTTTTTCCAGTACCATTGTAACTTTGGATGGTCACTAAATGAACTATTGTAAGTTGAGGACTACCTATATGGATTTCCTAAATGTCAAAAGGGAAAGAGCTGTTCTGATGTTCAAGGGAACCTGAATTGAAGGAATTGGAAGAGACACTAATCTGCCTGAATTTATTAGATGGGCATATATTATCAGAAGAAGGCAGCCCATCTAAGCCCTAATCCAGGAAGGCCTTTAAAAATAATAACATCTTGATTCAGGGCTGGATGCCATCTTCATTCTATCCTGGCTTGCTGCAGCACAACTAGAATCCATGGAAATTAAATTGCCTAGGTCCATGATGGTGAACCTATGGCACCTGTGCCACAGGTGGCATGCGGAGCCATATCGGTGGGCATGCGAGCGTTGCCCTAGCTCAGCTGCAGCGCACATGTGCGCTCCAGCCAGCTGATTTTTGGGCCTTCCAAGTCCACTGGAAGTCGAGAAACAGGCTGTTTCCAGCCTCTGGAGAACCTCCAGGGGGTGGGGAAGGCCGTTTTCGCCCTCCCCAGGCTCCTAGAAAGCCTCTGGAGCCTAGGGAGAGTGAAAACTGGTCCTTCCGGTCCCACTGGAAGTTGGCAAATGGACCTTTTCCGGCCCTCCCCAGGCTCCAAGAAAACCTCTGGAGCCTGGGGAAGATGAAAAACAGGGCCACCATGCCATTGTGTGCCAAAAGCAGGGAAGCAGGGGGGTTGCACGCACATACATGGGGGGGAAGGCACATTGAATTATGGGTGTGGGCACATGCGCATGTGACACACACACACGACGCTCCCCACACTTTTGGCACATGACAGCAAAAAGGTTAGCCATCACTGGCCTAGGTCATGTGTTCTTAGCCATCTCTGTAAAGTGTCCCAAAGAACAAGATAATGTTTGACAGGTGCACCAGTCCTACAAACTGAAAAGTGTCTTAGAGATTTCAGGAACCCTTTCACTGGACATTTAAACATGTGCTATATTGCAGTGTTACATACATGAAACCTTCTAGAATCTTCACCAAACTGTGTCTGGCAGCAAAAGCTTTGATAGTGGGGCAGTTGCATTCTCTGGCGGTTGCAGAAAAAAACTGGAGAGATTGTTGAGGGAAGCTATTATCCCCTCAAAGATAAACCTCAGTGGGATAGAATTATGAAGTCCCTTTCATAGGACCCCGTAAATCATCTTGACAATGAGCAGGTCAGTAACAGGAAAGTGTGGCATTACTTGTCATATATCCAAATATGAGTAAAGAAAAATAATTACTGCTACTTAATACCATCTAACTTGCTTTTTCCCAATAAATTCTGCTAAACAGTATTCCTGAGAGTTGGATTCATAGGGTGTGTTTTTTCAATAAAAGAAAATAAAATTAGGAGAAAGATATGCTTATGCCAGAAATATTTTTGCTAGGAATGGAAGTCAAACAATTTGATGCAAATAGTGGACTGCAAAAAGCCAATAATTTTCTGGCATCTGAAAAAATAACTTGACTAATTCTGGGAACTTGCACCTGCTCACAACTGTTCAGAGTGCAACTAAAAAGAGCTTGGAGTTTGAATACATATGCAGCTGCTTCAGAATCTGTATAGTTCTATACAGGTTGAAGGGTTCTCTTTAGTGTATTAATAACCAGAAACTATATTAAACCAAAGACACAAAAATCATTCTGATAGAAATCACTGGAAATGGATTACAAAATGTTTCATTTAGCTATATTCCTCATCAAAGCAAAAAAGATTCTAAACAAAAGTATCCCTATCTTTTTTGCTGACAATTTTAGAGCATTCTACACTAAGCCAAGTTAAAAAAAAATGCTAGAGAATTCCTGGACGCTTGGCACTCAGACAACTCAGCCATCAACCGACACATAGAGATAAATGACATCTACATATTGTTCAAAAGAGATAACTAAAAAGAAAATAAAAAGATCAAAACATCTCTTCACCAGCAATCAACACCCAGATGAGCAGAGATTAACACCAAGACCAACACCATTAATATTAGATGAACAAACAAAAAATAAACAATACCCCAATCAAGAAACTACCAAACCCCATTCCCTTCTTTCATTGATGATATTACCTAGTATGGTAATGAGATGCCTGCCAGAAAACAACCAACTCAGAGTTCCAAAGGTGCTTTTTCAAGAGGTAACTGGACTTTCTGGTTTTTCGTTGAAGATGCTTCTCTGAAGAGCTGAAGAAGCTTCTTGGATGAGAAGTGAAACATCTTCAAAGAAAAATGAGAAAGGCCAGTTGCCTCTTGAAAAAGCAACTTTGGGACAGAATTAGAAAGGACCTTGGAGGTCTTCAAGTCCAACCCCCTGTTTAGGCAGGAAACCCTATACCATTTCAGACAAATGGTTGTCCAATCTCTTCTTAAAAACGTCCAGTGTTGGAGAATTCACAACTTCTGGAGGCAAGTTGTTCCACTGATTAATTGTTCTGTCAGGAAATTTCTCCTTAGTTCTCCTCCTTAGAGAGAGGTTGCTTCTCTCCTTGATTAGTTTCCACCCTTTGCTTCTTGTCCTGCCCTGCCCTCAGGTGTTTTGGATGATAAATTGACTCCCTCTTCTTTGTGGCAGCCCCTGAGATATTGGAACACTGCTGTCATGTCACCCTGAGTCCTTCTTTTCATTAAACTAGATATACCCAATTCCAGCAACCGTTATTTATATGTTTTAGCCTCCAGTCCACTAATCATCTTTGTTGTTCTTTTCTGCACTCTTTCTAAAGTCTCAACATCTTTTTTACATTGTGGCGACCAAAGCTGAATGCAGTATTCCAAGTGTGGCCTTACCAAGGCATTATAAAGTGGTATTAACACATCACATGATCTTCACCTGGATGATTTAGAATCTCCATAGGCAACCAACTCAAAGAGCATCAAAGATCCCATAGTTGCAGAATATGATATTCTGCAGTCTACAGTGTATACTTAAGAAAGGGCCAGAGAAGTTAACATCTTAACACGCATTTCTACTATACCAGAGTATAGTATAAGCAGAGCTCTTATTGGGAGGAAAGATACCATATCTAATACAGAACGTATTGTCAATTAAGGAAGACATGGCAAGCATTTGTATATCGTATAAAATAAAAAAGTTTAAATTCATGCATCATCTTCTCTGTTATCCACAGTCTTTGCTAGCTTCTTAGAGGAAAATTCTGAGTGATTCTCTGATCAATAATACTATTTTGCCACTGATTTTACCAAGTGGGTAATGTTAAAAAAAAAAAAAAGCAAAGTGAATCAATAACTAATTACAGCAGCGCTCCACACAATGATGAAGAATTCTTCTGCTGTCTTTAACTTCCATGGTTACATGACATTTAATAAGCAGCAAACCATTCTGAACATAGACAACAGTTTTTTATACTGTTCTTTCAAAAAGAGTTATAACAAACTAGATGATGACACAGATTACCTCTATCTAGCTGAATATTTTGAGGAACAAAATTTAAGCAGTGACACAATTGCAATTTTTTTTTTGGCTCTGGGCAAAAATCCCAATCATTTGAAATCCATGCAGATGAATAGAGATGATCTGTCGATGACTGCTGTGCTTCTAAACATACCTATTGAAATATTTGCTAGATTATGAACTCAGGTTGATTAGACCAGAATTCAAGAACCATGTCACTTGATGCAGTTTATTTTTTAATAAATGCTTATTAAAGCCCTACAAGATAGTCCAGAAAAAAGCACAACCAGAAACAGTACTTTTATTTTTTTACAGTAAAGTTACATTATCAGAATCTTGCAAGTTCGAAAGTACTTCTCCCATCCTCATTTTTACTCTCCTGAAAACTAGGAAGGGTTCTTTCTGAGAACTTTGACCATCTCTCCTCCATCAGACTCAAGTTTCTTTTATCAGAATATTGTTTTCCTGTCCCCAAGGTCATTTCCACATAGCATTACATCATATAATTTACAAAGATATAGCGTGTAGTAAAAACACAGTGAAAATAGGACTATCAGATCTTGGCATGAAGAATTTATATAACCGCTAGGCAGTAACAAAGAGATGCAGAAAACCTTTCACTCTTTGCTCACATCCTGTGGTTGTATAGATTTTTTTTTTTTTTTTTTGGTGCCAAGACCTGGTAGCCCTAGAAACATCAGCAAATTAATTGACAATGTCTCTTTCCTACTTGTTATATCATGAAATTGCTTTACTGTGCCTTTCTTCCGGAATTACCCTCTACCAATATCACAGCCTTGGCTGAACAGGCATCTTCAGATGAAAGAAAGAACCAAGGTAAGACAAAGTCAGATAACAGTATGTCCTGGCTCTAATAATAATGATGAGATGACATCAGAGCCTACTGCTTCTGATCTTTGCTCATATGATTCAGACTTTGAATAGTCTCATTGGCCCCCATGGGATTGCTTCCATATTCATGAAACAGATAGAAAGCAGGGAGATGGTGGACTGCTTGGCTGCAGAGAAACATAGCAAGGGAGGTCCGTTATAAAGCAGCCTGCTGTGAGAAGTCAGCACGGAGTACTGCCAACTGTACTCCCCTAATATTCATGTTTAAAATTCCACACATGCATAGTCTCAGGTTGCAATCAGCCTTCACAACAGCTCAGCTGCATATGCTATGGATTCATGTCACAGTACTTCTTATTGTATTTAGCCCTTGCCATGACACTTGCTTAAAAAACTCAACCTTCGCCTGACACCTCCAGTGACTGACTTGTTTTCTGAAATTTTGAATTTAAATCTTGATGATGATATAAACTTTAGGTTAGCCATGGAGATGGTTTTTTTTTTTTTTGAGTTTTTGAAATCCAGAATGTAAGTTGGAAAGTCTGCTTTTTCTCCTAGCACCAGATTTTACTCCTGTTGTTTCTTGGTTGCAAAAATATTATTGTCTATATTAAATTTAAGTGTTAGTAATTCCTAATTTGGTTGGATACTTTTTATATTCCTTACACTGAGCCCTGGGATCCTTATTTTGCATAGTGCTGCCCAAAAGTTTCAGATATTGGGTGAAGTTAAAGATCTTAACATAGTTTGTCTTGTGTATTCCCATCCTGCACCCAAATTATTCATAAAACATACAAAGTTCTGCCCATGTTTCTTTTTAGGCATAGACCCAAATAAAGCCTAAGGAGATCTAATTATCTTGCTAGAAGGAGGCTGGGGGCAATGCAGATAAGGGCAAACACAATAAAATTATTATTTGAACTTAGCGAAATTTCCCCCATTATCTAGTAGTAAGTAGCTTCTCTAGAGATTCCGTTGCTTAGTGGTGAGATTTTAACTGTGACTTGAAATTTGTTAACTCCAAAGTCCCAAATTACACAATCATGAAATGCTGTTTTTCATGCCATTTCAATTAAACTACTTCCAAATGCTTTGCAGATGTGTTTCTGAATTCTGTTACTTATTAATGCTCCCAGATTTGATATTTCTGCAAATGAGAGCTCACATGTGCAAAAAAATGTGTCCCGGTTGCATCTGTAAAGCAAAACAAACCCCCATATATACAACTTCCTTCAGCAACAACTTGAATGTCTCTAACTATAATCAGCCCCAATTGCAGTGACAAAAATGGAAAAACTTTGGGAATGAACTGTATCATTGTGAAGTCTGTGCAAAATATATATATTTTCAGATTACCAGGTGCTTCCCAAAGAAGTTATCTTGGTTGGTTCAAAAGTGATTAACCATACAATTCTCTCACAGATCCCCTCTCCTGCCTTTTAAATCAATGTACAAACAATGTACAGCTGTTCTGACTACGTCTTCTGCAATCCATCCTTTTCATCAATCTGGTTGGATAGCAGACCAATTGAATTATATGATCAACCATAACCATTGCCGTTATCCATTTGGTTGGGGAACATGCAATAGAAAGAAAACTTAACTGATTTTTTAATTCTCCCCTCCGATCAAATTTCCAGTTATTTATCTGCATCTCCATTGTACCACAACCTTGAAAAATTCTAAGAGGGTATTAAAAATGCAGACTCTCGAACAATGACAATTCCTGTAAACCCAAGCCAAATCCAGAAACCCACTTTCCGCCTTTAATTTGAAGAGCAGGATTTGAGGGGATGAACTATTAGTGATTGAAGGGAAACACTGAAATTACACTGAAGCCTTTGAAATATTGCTGGTGTTTTAAAACCCAGACTGGTATTTCATTACTAATCTCATAATGGGATGGGAGAAGACAACAGACATCACATGAATGAATGAAGTCTAGGAAGAATGGAAATGAAATGATAATGCACGTGTGCCAGAGATGGCACACAGAACCCTCTCTGCTGGCATGTACGCCGTCGCCCAGGTCAGATCTCCATGGCGTTTCTTTCATGAGCTTCTGTTTTCCTGCAAACGATGAAACAGAAGCTCACGAAAGAAAAAGATCTTACTTCTTGCCATGCTTCTGGTGTTGGGATGCCCCATCTCCCGCCGGCCAGCTGGTCTTCTCTGTGTACGTGCGCATGTCTGCGCATGGCTATGCGCATGTCCGTGCATGTGCATGCCCATGCATGTCCGCTCATGCGCATGTCAGTACATGTCCACTCATATGCACACACACACCTTTTAGTTTGGGCATGCGCATGTGCACAGTTTGGGCACATGGTATCTAAAAGGTTCGCCATCACTGCTATAGAGAAAGGAACAATTTTTTTAAAAAACCAATCAGAGAGTGATGGAATTAGAGAGTACATCTTGGAGACACCAAAGGAATGGCCTCTAGCTTTGTGATATTCAGATCTTTTGAGAGGCCCAATAAGGCCAGGAAGTAAGCTTCTTTAAGTACAGGTAGTCCTCAACCTATGGCCGCAACTGAGCCCAACATTTCTGTTGTTAAGTGAGACATTTGTTAAGTGAGTTTTGCCCCATTTTATGACTTTCCTTGCCACAGCTGTTAAGTGAATCAATGCAGTTGATAAGTTGGTAATCTGGTGGTTAAGTGAATCCATTGACTTTGCTTGTCAGAAGGTTGCAAAAGGTGACCGCATGACCCTGGGACATAGCAAAGCTCATAGATATGAACCAGTTGCCCAGTATCTGAATTTTGATCACATGATCATGGGGATGCTGCAAAGGTCATAACTATGAAAAAAGATCATAAGTCACATTTTTCAGTGCCATTATAAGTCTGAACGGTCACTAAACAAACTGTTGTAAGTTGAGGACAAACTGTTGTAAGTTGAGAGGTGTGAAAACAATGACCAGGAGACATTCTAGCTGTGCTGGTCCCTCCTTTTATGATAGACTGGATCTGGACTATCTTATGCAATACCGTATGGTAGATGTCTAGCAGATTGATTTTGGAAATTACAACTTTTGACTCCAGAGTATAGTACTGTTAGCATGCACCTATGTGTTCTGCCCCAGCTATGGATCCCAAAGAACACAGCACATACAAAGTTTGTACAAAACTTAAATTTACTAAAATAACTCAATCTTTTCCAAACAAAAGCTGTTAATAAACTTCCTTAACAGCCTACAAGAAAACAAAGATAATGTAATCACAATCTTACTAAGATTTGCAGAAAGCCCAGAAGCAATTTGCAGAGAATCCAGGTGAAGGAGAATGAACTAAAGTTGTTCCCTACAATTTGCTTCAGTCGGCGTTCCTCCTTAAATAGGCTAAGGGAGTGGCCAATTAGCCCCAAGCCTTACTCTCGAGGAGACCTCCTCCTGAGGAGCCTTTCCTGCATGCCTGTGCATCGAGAAGAGGCTCCTCCTCTTCATCCTCTTCACTTAAAGGAGCTTCTGGAGGTTCTGAAGGTCCTGGCTGAATCCCTGCCTATGGCACATCTTCTCCAGCCTTCTCATTGTCTGACTCGGGTGCCAGCTGCACAGGCTGCTGGTGCAGCACCACACCAGCCTCCTCACTGTCAGAATCAGCTACAATCTGCACAGGCCGCTGATGGGCCACAACACTATGACAGGATTGATTTCAATTCCCTCCCTCTTTATTCTTGCATGTATGGTGCCTTCAAATAAAACATATCTCCAGAATACATACCGGTATTTCTCATCAACATAATGAAGGATAACAAACCAATGAAAAACAACACTAATAGCAAGGCAACTGCAATCCATAATACATTCTGTTTAAAATTTATATATATATATATATATATATATATATATATATATATATATATATATATATATGTATGCATGTATGTATGTATGCATACATATTTTATCCCTCTATTCCTGAGATTAACATTGCCAGTTGGAGAAAATCCATTTGGCTTACAAAGCATAATGATATCACTGGTGCTTTCTCACTCTTCAACAAACATTTCTCACTCAACCCATTGGCATCTGACATTTCCAAAACACTTGCCTACATAATTCTCTCTTCACATCTCAAATACAGAAAAAGCAATGATAATCCACACCTCTCTATTAGAGAAAAAGCTTGCTGCTATTGAATATAGAGGGTAGGTTTATGTTTCAAACAATGAACACGCTTCAATTTATGTATAATGTTGCAACCTGAAATGTATAGTAATATACATTTTCAGAATACATATTTTGAATTATTGTAATAATCTATTTTATTTGGGGTGGGGGGAAATAAGCTGTTTCAAGCATTTTCTATTTGTCTCAGCCTAAGACACAAAGTTCTGTAATAATCTCAGAACTGACAACTGCTTGAGATGATCAAAAGAACAAATAAAGAGCTGTATATTGGGGGCTTAGAAGCTGAATTCCTGTCATTCCAGAGATACTCTCCACCAACAATCCTCATGACAGCAAGTAATTCCATTCGGGCCTAGGAAAGAGGCAATGCATGTCACATCGTATTCAGAATTCAGAATTCCACTGTCTAATCATGGTCATGGATCATCAGGAAGATCATCAATCATCTGACAGTTCCATAGAGGACAGCAGCGATGGACGTGAATGTCAAAAAGAGTCAAAATGATGGCCATGATTTAGTAATTAATGTCCCACCCTTTTGTACTGTACATCGATATATGTTCAAACAGGGCCAGGCTTTTCTATTATACAATTATGGCTTCCTTTTTTGATGTTTTGATCCTCTCTATGGACACTCCTGATTCAGAACATTTTGAAAGGAAAGGAGGGCAAATTGTTCCACTGTCAACACAGAAGATAGCTGGCTCAAGGATTAGTTAATGGATCAGTTAATGGAATAATTAGATTACTTTTCATCCAAAGCTAGGAACATTAATCAACTAAAATTATTTCAGTATTTTGAACTTCTTATGCCTGCTTACTGGGTCATTGACTTAAATGAACAAAGAAAAGAGGAAAACATGAGGAAGAAAACATCTACATCAAACATAGGATGCAATGGGGAAAAAATACCATGGGGGTGGGTTTAAAATTAATATCGGTGGTCTACAAGGAGAAAGCCTCGGAAATGAAAGTAGCTTAATTTTACCAGAATTCGGTCGCTAATAAAGGAATTAATAAAGGAATTAATTAAGTTGAGTATTAATTGTCTCCAGTTTCCAAGATACAGCTTCAGGTCAAAATTGCATCAAAATAATTCAAAATTATGAAGGGCTATGTGTGATTATGCTCCATAACTTTTCTGCAAAATGTGATCTAGCAATGAGAATGGTGCCACACCAATCAGTATAAATTTATCTTTTTATTGATACCAATAATATAACTTTCCATTCATTTATTGGTTTTTCATGTAAGATTTTCATGCTTTTTTCAGGAAAAACTGACAAGCTCTAACATCAAATTAAACAACAAGGTTCCATCCTTATTCAGTATCTAAACTGCACTTTTTGGCTTTTCTCTCGTGAACTGCAGTAGGATCATCCCTGGGGAGATTCCAGCAGTGGTGGGATTCAAAAAATTTTACTACTGGTTCTGTGGGCGTGGCTTGGTGGGCATGGCATGGCTTGGTGGGCGTGGCAGGGGAAGGATACTGTAAAATCTCCATTCCCACCCCACTCCAGGGGAAGGTTACTGCAAAATCCTCATTTCCTCCCAATCAGCTGGGACTCAAGAGGCAGAGAATAGATGGGGGTGGGGCCAATCAGAGGTGGTATTTACCGGTTCTCTGAATTACTCAAAATTTCTGCTACCAGTTCTCTAGAACTGGTCAGAACCTGCTGAATACCATGTCTGGATTCCAGTAATAATCAGCAAGCATGGATGAACTCCATTTCCCTTGGTGTCTTTTCTCCATGCCTGCAATATCATGCTGCAATCATTCCCCATGCTCATCACTCATTGCCCCACAGTTCAAAGGGATATAGTGTAAATGTGAGTGTAAGAAGTCAATTTTCAGTGAGATGTTTGCACCAAGTGCTTTATAGGACCTAAGCAACTTTTCCACGTTTTTCATAGTCATCTGCCTTGCTGTTCTCAAAGTGAAGATAAATTTATATACTTCCATGTGGTACCATTTTCATTGTTCTACCGTACTTTGTCAAGTACCAAGAAGTTATGAGGTATCATGATCATTAGATATCTCCCCCCTTGTAGGCAAATATACTCACCTGTGTATAAATCTTTATTGTGAAATATCTTGAAAACTTTAGCCAACCTTTATCACCTATTTTCTTATTTATCTAATCAAAAGGTTGATAATTTCCCAAAATTTGTAGACCAGTGTATTCTGTCTCAGACACCTTGCCTACAATGTTCTTAATTCTATGATGCTGTCCTAAAGGTCCTTTTACTATACTATCTGTTTTACTGACTTCATGCAATGTGAACAAGAAGATCAAAGTTTTTGGGAGCCTAATTAATGGAGACCTCTCTGTGTGTATTGCTAAAAATATTGGTAAGTTCCAAGTGTTTGTTGTTTCTGCGTTGCAAAATGCCAGTGTTGTAAGCCAGCATTTCAGATACTCCATGAGACTCCACTGTTTCTCTGGGTACGTAAACTGCAGAAGGATGCTCATTAAGAAAATGGTCTGAAAGCTCATCTGGCATGAAACGAATGAACCAGCTGGGTTAAAATCCATCAAATAGTCAGTGACTAAAGAGTTTGGACTGTGATAAAAGTAGTGCTCCAAGAGTGGCTCGTTTGATCTGTGTTTCTTTTATCATCATACCGTGATGATTTCTCTATATGTGATACTTCCTCCTTGTTGCTAACTTGAATGGAGGTAAATACAACCCACTGTATTGAGTAATTTAATCATAAAAAAGATCCTGAGAATGAGTACTCAGAATTTAGAGAGGGTCTAAAATCAACAAACCAAAGCAGTACGAATCTCAGGAATTGCTCTTTATTGTTGTAAGGTGGAACAACGGAATCTTGAAAGTCAAGTTAAGGTCAGTAAAATGAAGATCCAGATTGTTGGAGGCAATATGCTGACTCTGCAAGCCACTTACAGAGGTCTGTAAAGCACTATAGAGCAGTGTATAAGTCTAAATGCTATTGCTATTGCTATTGCTATATAAATATGTAATAGTATGTGGGAATGATCTTGGGAGGAAGGAGGCAATGCCACAGCTTAGAAAACTAAGCCAAAAAAAGTATTTTAGCTCACAGGAGTCTGGGAAGCATTTCAGAAGGACTCTTCCTAGTTTTCTGAAAAGTGAAAGGGGAGAAAAAAGTAAAAGAGGAGAGGTGCTTTCAGATGTGCAAGATTCTGTTACTTACAATAAGAGGTTACATTACAGTCACATAGTTTATGCATCTTGTCTGAACTGCCTCAAAGGGCTGGCAAAATCTAAAGAAATAAGTCAATAATCAGCAAGAGAAAAATTCAGAATAAGATTCAGAATAACAGAGTTGGAAGGGACTTTGGAGGTCTTCTAGTCCAACTCTCTGCTCAAGCAGGAGAGCCTTTACCATTTCAGACAAATGGTTGTCCAACCTCTTCTTAAAAACTCCAGTGTTAGAGCACCCACAACATCTAGAGGCATGTCATTTCACTGACTGTTCTCACTGTCAGGAAATATCTCCTTAGTTGTAGGCTGGATCTCTCCTTGATAGTCTACTTGTTGTCCTGCCTTCAGGTGCTTTGGAGAATAGATTGTCTTCCTCTTCTTTGTATCAACCTCTCAATTATTGGAAGACTGCTATCCTGTCACCTCCTAGTCCTTCTCTTTGTTAAACTAGACATATCCAGTTCCAGTTTGGATGAAGCTCATATATTTGAGCTTCTTCCCTACTCTGCTGTCTGGGAAACACTTAAAATAGCATCTTTAGTGTGATGTGGATACCATGAGTCTATTTCTAAAGACACTTAACAGCACAGATGTTTCCAATATTTACATTTAATTCAGGATCAATGTTGACCATTTTACAAAATTAAAAATCACAAACAAAAATATCATCTACTGCCTAAAATCATATGGAAGCAACTACAACTACCTATGCTATAGCATATTTTTTTCTAAAAAGAGCAGGCGAACGAAAGATGATTGTGTCAGATGATTCTGCAATTCTCAGAGCCTCTAATATACTGAGCAGAGAGAAAGTACATTCACACAAAAGCAAGTAGGGCCAAAACAAGTGGATACAGCCAGAAAATAGATTGGATTTATCGTAATTGACACTTGAAACTAACTAAAGTTAAATTACATTAATTCAATACAGTTCACATAATTACCATTCAGGTACACATTTAATTCTGCATATGATAATTTGCTGGCAATTTTGGGTGGGGGGCTCTCAACTACTGTTATGGAGCCACGACATTTCATTCTCTGGTTATATGGCTTTGTTCTGGACTATAATTTCTGAATTATCATTTCCCTTCATCACCTTCAAATTCAAACTTTTAATCATTGGATGGAAACAGTTCTTTTAAAAGGGATTAGCAATATGCTCTAGAATCAAAAATAAGGAAGGAAAAGTTTAATCCTCTTTTGTCAAGTCCATCACCTACATGCTTGACAAATCATCCCTCCTAGATTCTTTGTATTAATAAAGGAATCTTTGCAGATATGAATTGAAGTTACCTGACCTCAGTTGCATCATACGGCAGAATTAAAACTCACTTTTTCTATGTCTAAAGTCCTGATTCTGCTCTCTTTCTCATACATACATATTCTCCCATGACCATTCATAAATGTTTACAGGCACATTAATTGAGATTGTCTCAGTCATCCAGGTCATGGTTGTCCCAAAGATGCTTTTTCAAAAGGCAACTGGACTTGATTTTTCCTTGAAGACGTTTCATTTTTCATCCAAGTAGCTTCTTCAGTTCTGACTCAAGCTGTCAGCCGTGGAGGCCATCTTTTACTTGCCACACTTGGTGGATGGACATGCTTTGGGAAATGGGAGTGGGGTTGGATGGAGACAGAGTGATATGTATAGCCATAACAACATTCTTTTCCCTGGGAGTCAAGGACGTTTAGCCTGCACCTGGAGAGGCATGACTGGGAAACAACACGTCCAGTTGGGACGGTGAACTGATTGGGCCATGTGATGGACATGTGGGTGCAGAGGAAGGGATTTTGACTTTCCTTTGGGTGTGGAAAACCCGGGGGCCTTTCAGATTCGTGTTTTCCCAGATGTACCAATATGACATCTCTAATAAACTGGAACTTTGAGGAGAATGCCTGCCTTAGAGTTTTATTTCTGTTGGGAGTATTACTTGGCACCCTGACACAAGATTCCTGGATGAGAAGTGAAACATCTAAAAGGAAAAACAAAGTCTAGTTGCCTTTTGAAAAAGCTCCTTTGGGATTAACTGAGATTAAGGTACTTAATAACACATACAGTATATGCTGTCTTATTTTTCTGGAATGGAGAAGATCAGAATAAATTAGCCATTTTCATCTTACAAGTGTAGAATTTATTTGGGGGAGGGCAATATTTTCTAGTAAATATCTTTCCCAAGCTTATGTCCTCCAAATTTTTACAACTACCAGTTTGAGAAACTTTAGATCTAGGAACATTGCTTCCAGTCCACAAATTCAAATGATTTTATCCATTACAGTTCTCATGCTCTTGAGAAACATTGGGAGAACCAATTGTGCCAAGAAGAGCATATTTGAAAACTGAGATAAATATCATTATTTTTTTTCAAACGTATGGTACATTTCAGCATTTCAATATGCAAAGCAGCAATTTGATAACGTTTTCCTTTACCAGTACATGACTGAAATGTGAAACACAGTATATGATTAGCAGAATGCCACTTATTTCAGCTACAGCTACATGGACTGAAAAGTCAACTGGGGTCATTTCATTGATGAGATGTCAAGAGAAAAAGACACATATTTTCATTAAAGCAGCCTTTTTGCTAGAAGACACAGATGTAAATGCTACATTAGATTCTAATTAAGCCTTTTACGATAGCGGCACAAAAACTCCTAACAAATATGGCTGATTAAAATTAATGATGATTTATTAAGTGAGTGAAGGTTATCTCATTGCAGCTCATTTTAAACAATGCTTAAATTGCCTAATCAAACATATATAAGCTTATTTATATGCCAGTTGAATATAAATTGCCTCTACCATTAGCAGTTACTCTGAATGCTGTGGAAATTTAATACATTAAGAAAACTTCCTAAGCAAATTTGAACTCTGAGGTATGATTTCTGCAATAAATCTTAAGATATTTTATTAAATGGATTTCTTTGCTAAACAATTTCTAACCCATTTTCATCTATATAACATTAATAAAAAATGAAATAGCTTACCCTTCAAATCAAGATCCATGTTTAACTAGGGATAAGCAACATTTCTGTAGCTATAGAACATTTAAAAAAAAATGTTTTTAGGTCTCCAAGGGCTTTGTAGTGACACAATGATTTTACTGGAAGCAGAAAGGGTGAATTCTTTAAATGCATGTTCGTGGGTGGGGAAGAGGCAATTATATGATGCTGAATTCCAACAATGCAAGCTTGAAAACTCTGAAGGATGCAAAATAGTCATAAAGCAACCAGAGTCCAATTAAAGCAACTTTGAGATCCTTACCCATGTTGTAGATCACGGTGTCAAACTCGCGGTGTCAGGTTGCCATCATGGGATGTTTTGTAACATTTTTCCCCTTTGCAGAGCTGGGGTAGGTGTGGCCTATGCGTGATGCATCCAGCCTGTGGGCCACCAGTCTTGCACCCCTGTATTGTCTCCAAAATTAAAGATCATGTTGAAAGAGTTTTAAATTCAGTCAGAACAATAATATCTGAAAGATGTAAATGAGGATAAATTCCAATTTGCTGATCTAATTAGGATTATATTCCCCATTGTTCAAAACATTGTTCATTAAACAATGAGAATTTGAATTATCTTCTCTCCATTAACCATCTTTCTCAAATTTAAGTGGTCACAGAAAATAGAAAGGAAAAGGACAATCTTATTGACCACAAGTGTCCAATCTTATTGACCGAATGGTCAATATCACAAGAGAGAGGGGGCAACAGAGGTCCTTCTAGTCAGTTTTTGACTGTTGGTGATTGCCTGGATGAATTCCAGCTTTCTTGAGAAGGTTTTTTTCAGAAGTGGTTTGACATGCCTCCTAGGGCTGACAGAAAATGACTGGCCCAGGGGTCACCCAGCTGGTTTTGTGACTAAGGCATGACTAGAACTTATGGTTTGAAGCCTGATGCCTTAACCATTAAACCAAACCAGCTGTTTTGAACAATCTAATAGATTAGATAAAATGCATATGTACAGTATGCCTGGAATTTGTTGCAGTTTCAGCATAATGTATGGGAAAGCCAACATTTATCTTAGCCTAATGTGTGGATTATATCATTTTAAACCATGATATGGATTGTTTCAATGTAGGCTGTCTTGTGACACTGGGCTTTATTAATACTGCCTTAGATTTACTGTGTTGTAATCGAGTCAACATTTCTTGTCAGAAGAAAAAAAAAACATTCGTTTTTCTTCAATCACTTTCATGGGAGACAGGTATAATAGATGGTAAAGGCTGCTTTGAATCTTGCTACCTTTGTTCTCAGCTATGATTTTGCTACCTACCTGTGTGATACTGAGAGACTAATTGGATGCTAACATTAACAATCACTACTATAAAAGACTAACTTCTCTACAGATGCAAAGGGAAGGAAAAAGAGATGACTTCCAGATGTTTGGATATCAAATTAATTAGCATGGATAATGATAAGAGGATTGTGGAAGTCAAAATTTCAAATATATGGATTAAAATGGTCTAACTTAATTCAATTAAAGAATACAGAAATGATCAGGTCCATTAATTTCATATATCTAAATAAATAGGGGGAATCTCTGAGAATTACTAGCTGGAACCAAGCATTTGTATAATGATTCAATGATGTAGTCACATCCCTAAAATGTAGACATAATAAAGGATATTGGTATATAGCTTATTCTCAGATTGGACTTTGGCTTTCAGTACCAGTTCTCAGAACTCAGTTAAAGGATCGTCATACAAACTTCTATGTTTGATACCTCAGCCCCAGGTTGTCTTTAATTCAGCATCCTAATTGGAAGGAACAGAAATCTTTTCAGTTGTTGCTATGGTCAACACACAAACACACACACACCCTTGTATAGTTTTAGAACTGAAATATAAAAGTAATAAAAAAAGAATGTAAAATAACAAATCAGAAAATAAATTTGTTAGGAGTACTGAGAATCTCAATTTGAACAACAGTGCGCTGTATGTTCTAATCAATACATTCATAATTAAAATAAATTGAATTTTAATAAGCTTGCTCCACCTTTTCAACTCCTGCTGTTTATAGAAATTCACTTAAGTAGTTTTTCATCATTGCTAAGCTCTAACTTAAGAGGCAGCCAATATCCATTTGCTGAATGTTGATACTATATATACCCAGCATACAGAGAGACAATATAGATCATTTTTATTAAAACTGTACAAACTTATAAGATCACAATCTCTATGCAACAATGCTTACATATCCTTGTTACAAATAATTACAGACTAATATCATATAAAAATGTCCATTGGGACAACTCCAAAAGATACATGCATAACCAACAAATAATTTATCTGTACAAAATATGCTCCCCTTGAATAATAGAACATGTTATGATAAGAGTAGAGGATAAAAATGCTGGAGGAGGAATTATGATTAGCGCTGAAATACTCAAATATTGTGATCCCTTTTTCTGTGCCCATAAAAGGGTACTAAAAAGTTCTGTTTGGGGGAAATTCTCAGCATTTTATAAGAAAGAGGAAATCCAAATAGATGGAAGAATGTCCTCAAGGTCAAAATAAATAAAAAGAATTACTAACAAATAAAATGATGGGAAAAAAGATAATAAAATGAAGTCTAGCATGCAGTTTTGTTAAACCCTAAATAAACCCCAAAGCCTAAAATAACAGGTAAGTGGATTGTGACAAATGACATGTCAGAGATGCTTCGCAATCAAGAAGAATATCCTATCATATGTGTACATACCACAAAGAGATGGGTGGATTTCACAAGATCTGTGTAATTTAACCAGCCGGCCTGTGAGCTGCCTACCCCAAGGGGCAAAGGAGAACATAGGTTCTTACATCAAAATTAACATATTGCACAGAAAATAGAAAAATCCCAACCTTTAGAAGGACAGGACAAGGCAAAGAAAAAGAAGCAAGGAAACAAAACGGTAAAGAGGTATAAAATCACACACACACACACACAAACACACCCCCAAAAATGTGGCAAGACATTAAATTGGAAACAGGAGACAAATATGAAACAAGGTTACCAAGTTGGATCAATTTGACCTGCACCAGAGTCCCCAGGAGTCCGGGGAAGAATAGTTTCCTAAGGAGAGGCCAAAGTCAAGGAAAGCAAGGGAACATAGCCATGATTAACAGGAAGAAAATTATGAAACAGACCCCCTAAAGCTCAGGAATTCTAACCTATTGCTTCAAGGAGCAAAAAAATACTTTCCCCCTTTATTATATCAGAAGATTAGTCCTTTTAACTCTGCTGCTGTCCCTTTTCTCTTAAGTAAATCTGACAAAAGGATACTCAATTTATTTAATGAATAAATGATAACTAAAATACTGAATTCACCATATAGAACACATATGTGATGCTTTTTCTGAGACTTTTATGCAAAGCAGAATGATTAATAATGATTGTGGACAATGACAATGACAATGATTTGAATGGTAGCATGTTCAGATTTGCAAACATGTTTTTTTCTAATATGCAAACATATTTTATTGTACAAATAAATGAATAGTTTGAAGGAGTGACATAGTTAACGGAAAATTCCATTAATAAAATTAAATTAATACTTAACAATTAGCAGTTGGCAGCCCTTGATGGTCTTAGAAACCTAGTTCTACATAATTCAGGGGCATCTACAGGGTATGGTTAAAAATCAAAGATGGCAACCACAATGGTGAGATGGAAGCTCTGCTTGCTTTTTATGTAAATTGTGCAATATGCATAAAAATGGGTAGATCTTTGATTACACATTCATAGCTACTGGATTCACTTTTTAAACCATACTTTTAGACCCTCCTGACCTGATTATTACTTGGATTTGGAGCCAGGCATGAAATGCTAAGCTTGTAGGTGAGATTTAGAAGTTGAAAAAAAAATATTCCAGAAGACAGCAGTTGAAAAACCTTTTTTTATCATTGCTGCCTGGATATAAATTTTTTTTTTTTAAATCAAGGTTAAAATAAAACATGTTTTTATAAAGCTTTTTATAAAGCTGTTTTATCAAAAGGTTGGCAATTCAGGGGTTCGAATCCCTAGTGCCACATAACGGGGTGAGCTCCTGTTATTTGTCCCAGCTTCTGCCAACCTAGCAGTTCGAAAGCATGTAAAAAAATGCAAGTAGAAAAATAGGGATCACCTTTGGTGGGAAGGTAACAGCGTTCCGTGCGCTTTTGGCATTTAGTCATGCCAGTCACATGACCACGGAGATGTCTTCGGACAGCGCTGACTCTTCGGCTTTGAAACGGAGATGAGCACCGCCCCCTAGAGTCAGGAACGACTAGCACATATGTGCGATGGGGAACCTTTACCTTTAAGCTTCTGGGGGGAAGAGTTATTAAATTTGTTTTTACTTGTAAGTTACTTCATACACACACAGACACATGCATACACACATACAGACATACATATTAAATAATTTTAATATGTATATATAAAACCTTTTTCTTTTTTCCTTTTCTTTTCTTTTGTACTTTTAATAATTTCTACTTCTTTTCTGAGCTTAGTTTGCATTAGCTTTCCCTACATGCAATTCAATCTTTAATAAAAATTGAGAAGGAGAAGGATTTTATGCCAAAGTATTGATAGACTGGAAATGTGCTGGTAAATGGATAATGATTGCCTCTGCACCACACCAGGAACTGTTGAACAGCTGATTGGCATGCTAGCCATTGCGGGTCAGCTCTGCTTTTTAGCAGCTCACAAAATTTCAAAAAATCTAACACTAGAATCTCCAGAGCTGGTAGGAGCTAGTTCCAGAAAATCTCTTTTTGGAAGTGAACCCAAACATGTCTATTACAGTCTTCAAAATCAACAGAAACGGCACTGTCACATTTTAGCTACATATGATGGTGAGGTCTCATCTCTTTTCAGGAGAAGAACAAATTAAAATGTGAATCCTCATTTGGGTTTACATGATGACAGCTGATGAAAAAGAAAAACTAACCTCATCCCTGAAGTTTAGAATCCATCTGGGATTCTTATCACCACTGAACTTCATTGAGATGAGGAGCCACTTACTCCCTACCACCACATTAACTGTTTCCCCTCTCAGAAAACTATGCCAAAAGTTTTTATTAAGAAAAACTTCACTATTAGGGAAAATGACTCACACTCATGCTCTACACAATATTAAAATTAAGGATGCATTTCCACTGTGACTATATCTGAGCTGTTTCTGAGAAATAATGCAGTTTTAAATAGCATTATATTTATACCTACTTCTCTTACAGCAAGAGTTCAGAGGCATATCTGGTGACCTAGGAAATCATTTTCCTTTATCTTTGTGTTACTGGGTCTAGTCACAGTTTCGCCTAAGGTTTTAAATTTGGAATGCCAATTCCCAAAATGCCAGAATCATGAAACAGAGTTTTCTGAGTAAACATGTATACATTTGCTCTGCGAATTGTTTTATGTAGGAGTAATAGCACTATTTTATCCTCTGAAATATAAGCAGTGCATGTTGTATTGTTAAATCAGTAATGTTATATTTGAGAATGGCAAAAACTGCCTTCTCATTGCTTCCCCTGTATATATCTTTTTGTCTGCACTTTCATTCGACAATGTATTTGTATGCTTGTGATTTAATTAAAGAACTATTGGAGAGGTGGTTCTTTCAAAGGATAACCAAGGATTGGGCCATGAGTCAGTCTGAAAAATCTGAAATAAATGTTCATTAAAATGGAAAGTTACTATATTCCCACTTGAGCCCTATTTCATAATGTAGTTATAAAGAATATAGTGGTTAAGAGAGTGGGTTGTAAACCTGGAAGTCTTTGCAATTTCATTTGGCCTTAGGCACATCACTTGAGCTTTACTCTCACATTCTCAGGAGAGGGGAAACAGGTTTTCTTTGCCTTTAAAATGTATTTGTTTTGTTAAATGCCACAAGAGGGTTACTGAGTCATTCGGGACAGGTTACAGTACTCAGTATAGTTAATACACATTTCATACGGCCCTAAGTTAAATAGCTGAAAATAAATTAATATCTTCTTAATGTGGGCCTGAAATGAAAAAAGAGATCCTGGTTTTTCATGGCACTACCTCTGATAAACTATGCAGTGGGACCTCTGTATGTGCACAACGTCCTATACTATATTCTGGGTGGAATTTGGCATGAATGAACCCATCAAATTCAATTTCACACATTAATTTTTTTTCTGTTTCAAATCTCCAGTTTGTTTCAACTTATCTCTATATTACTTCTGTGGCCACACACAAAAGTATATACAATCACCTTCTGTACATACCTTCCGATAAACCATTTCCCACAATTTGCATTTTGTATTCTTTAATAGGAAAACTGCCTTCAAAAATGGGAAAAGGGCAAGCGGCAAATTATAATTGTATATTAGTCATTCTTAAGGTCAGGAAGTTTCATTAAAGTGAAAAGGATAGTGGACAAGTAGCATATTAATTAGATAAATAAATTAATCCTTTTTACCTGGGATTCCATGTGCATTCAATTCAGACAATTCAATGTAAAACTAGCTCTTTGAGACTGTCTTGGGGATACCCATTCATCATACCATAATAACTCCAGAACTATAATTTGTCCCTCTTACTATTCTAATTCAACAGTTTGCCATAGATCAGGGCTGTCAAACTCCCAGCCCACAAACCAGTTGCATCATGCACTGGCCATGCCCATGCCCAGTTTAACAAAGGGGGGAAAAGTCCCAATACATCATGTGATGCCATCATGACAAATTGAGTTTGACACCCTTGCCATAGATGATATTGAGCTGGGCTCCCCCCCCCCTTCTAAATCCTTTTTGTACAACGAAATGGAGAGCATTGCTAATAGTCAAAGTCCAACTGCTCATTTTCTACCCTGATAAATGTGAAAGTTCTGTCACAAAACAGGAGGAATTATCTTTTCCTTCATGAAGTGATTTGGTTCTTTTTCTGGAAGTGTTTCCTCAAATTTTCTGGCTCACTGTGGTTCATAATAATCTTCTGTAAGGACAAGCATGGTTTAAATATTTATTCCTGTTTGTTCGGTAATGTAAGAATATTATCACAGTAATATAACACTATAAATTAATGAATAGGAAAGAAGATGGATAGATGGATGGATGTGTTCTGACCCAGCCTTAGCAGAAGCAAGAAACAGACTCCTTGTCACAAAACCCCCCTCTTTATTTACCTCTTGTTGCATTAATTGCATTCACCCACTGAAAAGTCCAGGCAATAGTCCTTCAAAGAGTTAACTGCAGTAACAGATCTTATCAGTTCCTTGCGATAATTGCAAAGCCATGAGCTCCCATCGGAAAAGCTGCAAATTAAGTTCTGGCAAGCAGTCTCTGTGACACGAAACACAATGAGCAAAATCTTCAAAAATACGAACTGTTGTCTTCTATGACAACCACTGCCCTTTCCTTCTATTTATTCCCCAGCCAGGGAGGGGCCATTCAGTGTCCACGTGTGCTTTGCTTCCCAAGTTGTCTCCTTGTCCTCCATTGTTCCCCTCTCCTAACAGCTCTGTGCATACGTGCATCTGGAACAGGCCCCAACTGTTCTTCCTCCTCACTCATAGCAGCCTCCAAAGTCAGCTGCCTCTCTGGTGGCTGGGAAATGTTGGATGGCCCTGGCTCTATCTCTGTGTCCAACACAGAGCATCCATCAGAACCTTCCCTTAGACTCCAGAACTGGCCCAAGTTCCTCCCCAACTTCCTCATCATCTGAGTCTGCCGCCAGCTCCACTGGCAGCTGGCGGGCCACACTGGATGGATGGATGGATGGATGGATGGATGGAATAAACAGAAGGAAACAGAAAAAGCCTGAGTGGCGTAGCAGGCTAATGCCTCCTATTAAGGTAGCATTTAACATCCAGCTGCCTGCAATTACTGCAAGTTCTAATCTCACCAGGCTCAAGGTTGACTCAGCCTTCCGTCCTTTCTAAGGTGGGTAAAATGAGGACCCGGTTTGTGGGGGTAATAAGCTGACTTTGTATAAATATACAAAAGTATGAAGGCTATTACCTAACACATTGTAAGCCACCCTGAGTCTCTGGAGAAGGGCGGCATATAAATATAATTTTTTTTAAAAAGTGTGGCCTTATAATCTTTTCAACTCTATTTACAAATATCTATGAAACACATATGGAAAATAATACATACAGATGCAACTTCAACTGAGCAGAATAAAACAAAGCCTCTGAGATGCTGAAAGTCTTAAGCACTACTGTTCAGTCAGCTCAAGAATGTGCTTATAATAAATCCTAGAAAAGCAAAAGGGGAATAGGGAATAGGGAAGAAAGAGAAGGGGTGGGTGGGAAGAAGGAAGAGAAAAGGAAAGAAAACAGCAAAATAAAGTTCATTTTCCTCTTTCAAGAATCAGAAGGAAAAGAAATGCAAACCTTGATCCTTTTTTGCAGAAATATGGACAGCCAAATCTATAGGTGTTAATGCAAATAGGTTCAGTTATCAGCTCATGGAAGAAGAGATTCAGCTTTCATAACAAGCATCGATACCAATTCTGTCACTACAGTAGTTATAGATCCTTCTCATTTTCCCTCTTCTGGAATCAAAGTGAGAGCTTCACTCAAAATAAAATACAGGAAAATCAATTTTCTCCAAGTTTAAGGTAAATGAAGTATACAAAAATGCTTCCCAATTCCAAGCTGTATAATCAGGAAAAAAATAGCTATAAGTTTGTGCAGGTTCTATTAGTTAAAAATCATGGAGACTGTATTTTTATCCCCCACTTCCCTATGTAACTTCGCTTGATTTAAAAAGTGGGTTTGTGTATAGGCAAACAGTATGGCTGAACTGATTTTAAAGCCTCCAATTCAGTTTGATGAATCAGTCCAAATTGTCAGTTGTGTGCAAGGAGATTTGATTCAGAGACTTGATTGAATTGCCTTTGAATTGTATCTCCAAATGAAATGTTAGTGTAGCATTATAAATTCCTTGTTTCCTCCACCACATAGCAAAAACATACAAGGCTGTTAAAAATAAGACATAGAACCTGTATCACTCTATATGTCAAATTGAAATGTGGTCTAGGAGACAAAAATAGTCCCTACTTAGAAATGAAGTAGCATAGTCTCTTCATTTGTCATTGCAATACTGTAGGAAGACTGATTTGGAAGCTTTTTCTCATGAAAGAACACATTAGCCCTTGCTTATTGTTAAGAAATGTCCATTTATACTATTCATCATACAAGAAGTGGAATTGATCATTCCTCGTATCTTGCAGCTGCCTATATAGCAACTAGCCTCATCAGAAGATCTAGCAGGATACTCAGATGCTCTGAGAACATCTGTGAGATAGATGAAGCCAAATGGGAGACCATGTGGTACAGTTGTGTCAGAACATGAACACAGATGATTAAAGTTCAGTTTTCCACATTAAATAGTTGTATTAGATAGAATTAACAGTGAATGAAATCAATTATTTTAAGTCGAGTGGAGTCAATCCAGAATTCTTTGATCTCCAAGATAGCAATTTAGGAAGCATTAGACATAATGTAAGATAGCTCCAAATTCAGGGAGACCAAAACCAAATTTCTCTTCCAAGACTAGATCTTCCTAATGTTAGAATCCCTTATATTTAAAAGACTGAAGCTAACAAAGAAACCAAAAGGGATTTGAGAACAATGAGTGATATTCCTGACATGGAGAGAGCTGTTTTAAAACAATCCAATTTGATTTTTTTCCCTCTTTAATCAGAATATGATGGATTTTTTAAAAAGTAGACATAAAACCTCTTTCCCACCATTCTTTTTTACTGGCAAGGCAGTGAATTTATAGGGTCATTCCTATTGAGCTACGGTTTGATTTTGATCATATAGGCATCTGCTTCTATTGGAGAAATTGTTATGCAAATTTATGAGCAGAGAAATGGGTGGCAATAGTTCATCCCTATTTCCCCTATGTAGGACAGGTTCTTTGACATTTTCTTAAAGATTGAGCCCACCACTTTTTCCCAATTTTAATTTTTTTTTCTTACTGCATTGATCACCTAGGCAGATTTTGCCTCCTGAACTCAATGTAATTCTAGGATCCCAAGGGATTTTTTAAAAAAATCATATATCAAAAAAACTGGCCCCAAAATTTTTAGAATGGCCCTTTTCTACAGGAGGATGAAAATTAAGTGTTAAACAATTTAAATAGGCTCGGTTCTAAATGTTTACAAGTTGCACTAGGAATACTAACTGTGAATAGATGTCTTTAATTAATTAGCTAATAAACAGTCAAGATTGCAAGATAACTGACTTCAAACTTTTCACTATTTGTCAGCTATCACAGCATTGCACTATAAAGCAGGAACTGAATTCCCATGATGATGCTATGTTTTCCAGAAACATTTATAGAGCGCTGTCCTTAAAATGAAATCAGGGAGTGTTGATCCCTTTCATTTATTTTTAATTGTAAGTTCCTATGGCAGAGTACCACTGACAAAGTGAAATTAAAGTCTTCCTTAATGCCAGAGAATATTACCTTCCCCAGTTCAGTACAGGGAACACAATGAAGCATAACTATAAGTTTAACAGGTCTTGACATTCAACCTGAATTGTTCTTCTTGCATTGTTCAGTATCTGAGAGGGAAAAAGCAATTGATAGAAATCTTGCTTGACAATTATTAGTATCTAGATGATAAAATCAGGGGAATTAAAGCTTTAAGAGACATAAAAGCTGGAGTCCATGGCTTGTGTTCTAGACACCTATTTTACTTCGGTATTCAACAGAGATACCGATCTGAAATTAAAGCCAATGTTCCATTAGTATTGCAGTTTGCAATTCAGTGCAACAGCCATTAATTTAATAGTCTGCAAACTGAGACAAGTAACTGCAAAGGCTTGTATGCTAGGACATGCACCCTGGATGATTGAGATGAAGAATAGAATGAGCAAAGAAAGTGAAAACTACACACAACATTAAAAAGGCAGTTTTGACTATGAAAAACTAAACAGGTAATATGACAAAGAGGAAGTACAGGTGAACTTATTTTCTAGTCAAAGAATGCTAATTACAACTTGAAAGAAATATTATGGTTAAGTGAATTAAATACTCTTTTAATTAACTCAGTGGCTTTCTTGATTGTTAGGGGTGACTGTTCTGATTGGTGAAAGGCAATGGCCCCAGGCAGCAGAAGCTGAAAAGTGGAGAAGTATTGGAAGATTTGACTTGCTCTATATCCTAAATTGGATTGCTGCTCTTGAGTGTGAAAGGAGCTGTCCCATTGCTAATGTGAGAATGAGCCTTATCTGCCATCTCAGCCAGATTCTAACCAGGAAGTTAACAAGTAAGAAGACCATGTTGTTCATTACCCTAAACAGAAATAGGCGTTGGCACTGACAAACATTCTGAAAAAACAGAGTTGCTGACACAATCTAGAAATTCCTTTGTTTCCTTCACATTTAATTCATATTGCTTGTTGCAAAGGCAAATGGCATATCTCCTCCTCCTTCCTATCAGATATTTTTAAGTCTTTATGAAAAAGCATTGGCAAAATGAAACAAACTGTATATGCCTCCAACGTCATATGTACCAGTGAAATTAGAAAATAAGCTATGTTGGCTGAACATTTTATTTGCCTCTTTCTTCACTTGCAAATAAGCTCAGTAAACATTTATTCAGAGTGAAGATTCAGCTGAAGCTAATACAAGCATGGATCATTACTATAACACCTTTATAACACCATTCTATAAACTGAGAAGATTGTTTTATTGGTGTTGCATGGTGAAGAAGATGAATTTTGGTCACACTATGTGAAGACCAAGCTCTCTGGAGAAGTCTATAATGCTGGAAAAAGGGAAAGGAAAGGAAAGAAGATAACCAGCAACAAGGTAGTAGATGGAGTCAATTACAGTAGTGATGGATGCACTGTTGGACGATCCAAAGGATCAAATTTGGTGCCAAACTCTCCTGGAGAAAACCTATGTAATTGCTAAATTAACATCAATTTGATGGCACATAATCCATTTTCATTTGTTGTATTCTTCTGTCATGAATAGTATAGGAATATAACAATGGTTCTTTTCCTCTGGCTTCTTCTTTTAAAGTAACCTTCTGGTAACATGTAATAAGTAGCATCTCTGGTTCAAACAAATACATTATGTAACACTAGGAAAAAATGAAGGAACCTTCAAAAGCCAAACCATACTACAATTTTACAAAGGCCCAAGGATGTTTTAGGAACAAGAAAAGGCTATGAATCAGATTCCTGTTTACTAAGTAAATGATGAGTCATCTCCATGCATGTTTAATCTTCTAAATTTTCCTAATAAAGGAGAACATTGGATTGTGACATCCAGTCATGTTTTCCTTACCTTCAAGAAGAATCAACAGAGTATTGGTGGAAATAATCAAGCCAAAGATTTCCAAGGTCACATTCATAACCTTAAACTATAAACATTACAGTCAGTTATTCTTTGTGATATTGTTATTTTTAAGGAGGGGATGTGTCATACAATGCTACATTGTACTTTGTGTTTATTGGAGTTAAAACAGATTCTTCTTGATATATGAAATAAAAAGAAGGCAAATTGGAGTCACACAGAGGAAATAGCCGAAGAAGGTTTGCAGACAATCAGGTACATCCCTGAGATAGGGAAAGGGGAATTAAATTAGTCTAAATTTGGCAATCCACAAAAAAAGTGCAGAAATGAATGTTCCATTTTCTTTAAGGGCTCACAAGAAGTTGGGACTGAGTTTTAACATGATAGGAGAAGCAACATTCACTGGATCATTTCAGTATTCAATTGTTGGACTTTCTGATTTCTTCTAATATAAATTCACTGGAAGAGAATAAACCACCCTCCTTTCATTTGAAAGCATAAGAAAAATTTCAAGAGCTTCAAAGTTTTTGAAATGAAAATATAAGAAATCAAGAAAAAGAAAGATAAGATATTACTTTGTGTACTGTGCAATTGTATGCATCAATGCTGCCAAAATACCAATAGCACTTAGACATATACCATTTCACAGTGCTTTACAGCCCTCTCTAAGTGGTTTACAGAGTCAGCATATTGCCCCCAACAATCTGGGTCCTCATTTTAGCAACCTTGGAAGGATGAAAGGTTGAGTCAAACTTAAGCCGGTGAGAGTCAAACTGCTGAACTGCTGGCAGCTGGCATTCAGAAGAAGTAGCCTGCAGTACTGCATTCTAACCACTGCACCACCATAGCTCTTCTAATAGGCATGCCCAGATATGCTCCCAAATCTTGTGGGGTAGGATGAGAAACTGGGAAAGACACTCACTTCCATTTTGGGATTTAGAATGATTTACAATGAGAACCTTGATACGAGTTCAGTAGAGGAAAAAAATTGGATTAAATACCAATTATTACCAGTGTCACATCATGTGCTCTTAAATGACACTTTTAAACATCGACACTTACATAAGATTGTTTTATACATTTAAAGAGTGACCATTCCCTTAAAATAAGACTGTCATTAGTCTATTGGCAAAAAAAAAACCAAAAACAACCATGCTAGAAAATTCACTATAAAAGATTTGCACCTGTATGATGTTTATGCTTTCATAAATATGTCTTTAAGATGCTGCTGGCCTCCTAGTTAATTTTGCTTTGCTGTATGATTGTCAGATTATCGATGAAAAGTCTCAGCTTCCTACTCAGCAAAGCTAATATTATTATAATGAAGTATATAATCTTTTCATAATAATTTCCCTGTGCAGCTTAGTACTAATAATCAGTCAATCTTTTCACTTACAAAATTCACCATACCACCAAAAAAAAAAAAAGATGAGGGAAGGAGAATTAATGGAAATATAACCTATCGTAAATTGGAAGAAACCTGGATTTTGGCTTTGTTTCTTTCTCAGGACATAAATTATGTTTATTTCCAAAACTCTTTGGAACCTGATATCCTTTCACCTGTATTTTCACTAGTGTATAATATTTATTTTTAATTGATTTTAAAAAAACTGAAGAAAAATATAAAACCCTTATAACATCAATTCATTTATTTTAAAATGTTTGGGAGGATTTTGTCTGAAAATCTAAAAATTAGTTTAACGTAGGGATTGGAATACTTACTTTAGCTAGTCAGGGATTCGGGGACAATCAGTGCTGTCCAGATATCCCTTGACCTAATAGGAGAGGGATGCAGCAGTGGCAGCTGCAATGTCTCAGGAAACTTTAATTGTTTAATGCTCACAACAACAATTACAGTCTCCAAAAAACATGGCAGCAGCCTTGCTGACTTAAGAATTAAAACACTAGTTATCGGGACTCAGCCATGGAATGGTATCTATTGCATTTGACTCTTTTGAAAGGAGAAAGGAACAATTTCAGGTCCAAAGACCTGAAATCTTAAAAGTAAAGCCCCTTCAATACCATATGTGGAAAATATAAATGACGGAAATTAGATTAAAGAAAATAAATATAAAATAAGTGGTACAAAAATTGCACTTTTTGGGTTACTTCTGTGATACTTTCTTCTTCTTGTACATGTGGAATATGAACATTCAGTATAAAGCAGTGGTGGGATTCAAGTAATTTAATAACCGGTTCTCTGCCCTAATAATTTCTTCCAATAACCAGTTTGCCAAACTGCTCAGAAAGTTAACAACCGGTTCTCCCAAAGTGGTGCGAACTGGCTGAATCCCACCACTGGTATAAAGTATTAATCAAGATAGTAATACTTCTCTAAAAAGATTTTTGTAGAGAAAACTACAAAGTCTGCAACTAGAAATCATTACCTGGCTGAAATCAATGGAAGTAGACAGTTTAAAGATTTCAGAGTAAATACCACTTCAACTGACCTGGCTTTGGGCATGGAATTATCAAGCAAGAATATTAGAAACAAATATATCAGATGCACTGGAAAGTACTATTAAATGTTACAATGATCAACTTTTTGAAAATTCAGATCTGTTTTTAAAGTACCATATCTAAATCCAGTTACACTCAAAAGAAACATTTCAAGATTTATTACTGTATTTCAAAGAAAACTGACTGATCTGGATGGCACCATCTTGGCTGATCAGAAAAGTTATTCTTTGGTGTCTTCAGATTTCATGATCTAATTTGTCATTCAAACTCTCTCTCTCTCTCTCTGTGTGTGTGTGTGTGTGTGTGTGTGCGTGTGTGTGTGTGTGTATATACTTTTTATAAAATATACTTTTTCAAAGATTCCAATTACAGTAAGTATAAACAGAATGGACCCTACAACAATAATAATGAATATGACTAATAAAGTAAAACTATATTGAAAAGAAGTAAAACTTGCACAAAATAAGAAAAACTGAGCCACCTAAAAATACCTGGTCCAATTAAGCTTCTTCAAAACCAAACAAAACTTAGAAACATGTTTTGTTTAAGAAAACATTTTCAAAAGCATTTCAGAACTAGTTTTTATGTGAGTTTCTAAAAGATGCAGATTAATGCAGAAATATATTGTAAGGAAGGTGTGAATTAACCAGTGTGAAACTAACATGGACCAGAATGGATTGATCCACTTGTATTAAACACATTTCATCAAGGATATTGGGAAGGGGGGAAATGGAACAAGGAGAATCTTTGCTCTCTTTCTCAGGATTTTTGTCCCTAATGGACACAATACTCACTACAATTGCATAGGTTTATTGAATTCCAATTTCAATATAGTTGTCCCTTTAGTATATTTCTCAGTTCTTACACAACTAATTAGAAGTATACATCATTGATCAACATGATTTCCCCAACTTATTTAAGGAAGGAGGTTTCTTAAATTAGTCATCAGATAGGAACCCAAACTCTTGTAACTCCTTTATTTATTTATTTTTTTAAAAAGATTCCCAGTGTATAAAACAGAGAAAAAGAAGTGGCAGGCCAAAAGCAGCAAATTATATAGCAAGCTATAGAATGGGGAAGCATTTATACTCTACACAAACACACACACAAACATATTCTTACACAGAGAAAGTCAGAGGGGAAAGCAGAATTCCTTTCCATTTCATATTTTATAAATGAAAAAGTGTTGATCTCTAAGCAGCTGGTTTTCATCAGTTTTGACTTGGGATATTGTTACAAGCTGGGTAGATTGTGGCCGTGGATGTTCATATTCTGTATGTGTCTTGCTACTTCTATACATTAGTCCTACTTTGCTCTTCTCCTGGTCTTTCACACATTACTGTTTCAGTCCACACCAGCATGCAGTTGTGTTTCTATCCCACCTGTACATAAAATGGACTGTATATAAAAATTCATCATATAGTTCATGAAGCTCAACACCCTTCATGTCTACTAGAAAAGGTTATGTGGCAGGAAAACTTGAAAATAGGTTGGATTCCATTTCTCTCTGGAGCTAAATCTTGGCTTCTGTCGATTCAAACTCCTTTTCCAACAGTGTTAGAGCTAAAAGTTTTTTGTGTGCTCATTTGACCCACAATTTGATGTGACTTCTCAATACATGGCTACCAAGTAAACTTTTAAAACAACTACCTACAGTATATCCTTTATCCTATCCTGCCACTTATACAGCATTTCTAGCATAAAAACCCTCAGTGAAACAGTTTTGTTATTTTTGGGTTAGATGGATTAGAGCAATAAAGGTCCAGCTCATAGCAACTTGAGAAGCAGACAGATAGCTAATACTGTCTACTAAAGGAAGGGTTGTCATATCAACATGCAGAGAACTGTAAATTGTGCTTTAAATATTTGTCTTTATTACTGCCTCTTTTTTTTACAATCATATTATACCTCTGTAAGGAATTGGGAGAAATTTTATGTGAGTGATTCAATATGCCTAAAGAAAGAGCGGACACACACACACACACACACACACACACACACACACACCAGGGGAGGAATTCAGCCAGTTCTGACTGGTGTGGGTGTACCGGTAGCTCCAACAATCAGCTGAGAGTGAACCAGTTCGCTCTGACAATCAGATGGGCCCGCCCGCCTGCCCCTGTGCTATAACCTACCTATATTTCTTTTGTTTTAAGCCCAGTGGATTGCCACGTCTCAACTGTTTTACTCACTCTGGAAGTAGTGAGTAGAAGGTAACTTTCGATTGTAATGTGCATGCACAGTGTGTGCACAGCAAACCAGTTGTTACAACCAGTGAATCCCACCACTGACACACACCATTCTTTCTATTTCCTTTGTAGATTACAAATTGATTCAAAAATCTGCCTTTCTTTTTGCTTACGTTTCCTAAGAAAATACAGTATTAGTGGCATAATTCAACTACCATAAAAACACTGAGTAAATTGTGATTTTGGGGTGATCTCTCTTTATAGATTATTAAAGAATTTTTATAAATTTTTAAAGTTAGCAGTTCTTCCCATTGCTTTCTTACCTACTTTACCAAGTCTTTCCTATTAAAATCAGTTCTATAATCTTATTATATAAAAGGTATATAATATCCTTGTTTCTTCTCCAAACTTAATGATGGGTAGGAATCCTTCTCTATAGAATACTGTTCCTCAATTCCTGAGACTTGGGACACCTGAACTTCATACAAGATCAAGAATTATCTTTAATGGGAAGGCTATTATCCAAAAGAAGAAATGCTCTTTTTGACAACTTGCCATTTTTCTTAATCTCTTTGCCCCTCTCCCTGGATTTTTTCTATCTTCTGTGAGGCCTCATGGCTCCATTGTCTCTCCAAGAGTTCTACTTGTGTCCAATTCATGTATTCCTCATCTTCTCTAATTAATCTGGAGAATGGAGGGGCTTTCCTCTAGTCTTCACTAAAGAGGGCAATGAGTCTCCGCTTGAAGCATTTATTTTTCTTATTATTTTTAGGAAGGAAAACAAGCACAGCATGCCTTTTGCAGGCCAGGGAAGCAGTCCTCCCCCCCCCAATAAACAAAATAAGAAAAAAAGAAAGAAAAAAAAGGTGAGGAAGGTGAAAAAAACCCCTCACTTTTGTGGAATGTTCCCTTCTCTTCAAAATGTCCAGAATAAACACCTGATTTATTGTTCCTGCTTATTGGCTTTCCAGGGAAATTAATTGGCGAGATATTTCCCCATTGATCACCCCATCCAGTTCATCCAGTTTATGCCCACTGGTAGTTTGTCTGCCTTGTTTGCTGGCTTGTGTGAATGGTATGATCCAAGGCACATTACTATGTGTGCAGCTTGATAAACTCTGTCTACAATTTTTAAAATTTGTTTATGGCAAAGCAACTGCTTCAGTATCCATTCATTCCATTCCCACACCTTGGCACCTTTGACAGAAGCACACTGTTTTAAATTCACAAATTTCTTTCAATTAGCATCACCCTGAAAGACAGCATGGGGCTCACTAAAGGATAATCTGTCACACAGAAGATCAATGAACAAACTTTGGGGGGGGGGGGGAGAACATAGGCCACTTGGAGAATTGATATTATTCTGCAAATTTAGGTGGATTCTTTAATATGACTCCAAATAGAACTCATGACAATATTTAAAAAGAATTGTAAGACCCTTTCATCTGAAATACAATCAGATTTCTGTCAGTATTATGTTCCCTGTCTGCTTGTATTTAGTTTAGGACTCTGTACATCAAATGTATTCTATTTGATGTTTCTTGGGGCCGAAATAAATGTGACAGAAGCCATACATGAGTCTACCCAATTCAGAAGTGCAGTGTTAATTTTACTCCTTTTACTTAGGCAGTTTTCTTATCTATTTGTTCTCTTCCAGAATGGATCTGATGATGAAGGAGCAGCATTTGAACTGAACAGCTCAGGACAATAATAGAAGGGAGGAGGCAGATTTAGGAATGTATTCATGCCTCCCAGAATGGCCAAAACTATTTCTGTCCCCAAGGATTTCAAATGGAAATTATTATTATTGTGATCCATCTCATGACAGATAGACAACGGGAGACACCTTTCCTCCAGCAACCTGAATTGATATTTGAGGGCAGAAGAAAAAGTGCTACTGGGATTACAATTTATAGCTTTTTCAGAGTAATTTTTCTTTTATTGTTGAGTTATCACTTATTTTACCCACAAGACTACAGGCCTGCAAAGGTCAATCTTACTGCAGTATAAACCCTTCGGACATAAAGTCAATGCCTGTTCCTGTCAAAAAGAAATTCCCTTTGAAATAAATTGTAGCCTGCCAGTCTCAAATTGTCCAAGGCTCAGTCACCCAAAGAACATTATGACATATACTATATACTGTACAAAACAAGCCTTCTTCGGTGAACAGAAAGATATATAAAAAGGAGCACCCACCTAGTTTGGTATGTTTTCAACATATTCTAGGAGTCTCTTGAGTGGGAAGGGATACATGCAGCTTCCATCTATGCTCTCTTCAATATGACAAGAATTATGACATTTGGCTAATGGAAAACCCACATCAGACTTAAAAACTATGAAGAGGACTTTGGTAACAAGAGCATCTTGCATAACTTGGATTCCAGTATAGGTTCCGGTGGGAGGGCAAATTTCTTTGAACTGAAGGCTTCATTCAAATTTGTGAGAGTTCTGCACTCAGCCTGGCACAATAAAAGTTGGGAAGGGGGGGGGGAGGAGGAGAAGGAAATTTTCCATTCAGATTTGACACAGGAGAATAAATAACACTGTGGATTGGCGGCAAAAATAGAAGAAGCTCCTGGGTCACGGCAAAAGCGTCAAGCTGATCATATGCAGGTTTCACGAGTCTCTCTTCTGTAATACTAAGTAGGATGATAGCATTATGGTGCTAAAATCTGAACGAGCTGAAAAAGATGCACTGCTACCCACCACACAACAGAAAGCAAAGCAACCTCAGCTGTTGCAGAACAAAAGAAACAATGATAAAATAAAGATTTAATAAATGATCAACCATAAGGTGCTTGTGATTCTGCAGGGCAAGTGCGATATCTTCATCTGTCATTGGATGCCAGAACCTGGCATGTATATACTTGGAACTATTAGCAGTCCAGGGTTGTCTGGTGATTCTTTCAGTTATTACCTGCTGGCCATGTATCAATCTGAAATGTCATTTGCTTCAAAGAAACCAAGAACAGGGACACTGAAGGCCATCTTTGGACCAACTCAGTATTCCACACACTGTTCTGCCCCAGCTACGGACCCCAAAGAACGCAGCACACACAAAGTCCGTACAAACCTTAGTTTACTAATCAAGGACTACTAATGAGTTTTCTTACTAGTTTTTCGAACACAAGTAAAGTTTAAATCAGTCTTTTCTGAACAAGGGCTGTTAATTTAACTTCATTAACAATTGACAAGAATCCAAAGAATAATAACTCAATTCTGAAGCACAGTATTTCAGATAACTGTAATCTTACTGTGGTTGGCAGAATGCCCAGAAGCAATTTGCAGGAAAACTGACAAGAAAGGAGCAAGAGCCGATCAGACGTTTCTGGAATCAAGACACAAAGGAATATGAACGAAGTTGTTTCCTGAAAATTGCCTCAGTTGTCATCCTTCCTTAAATAGGCTAGGGGAGTGGCCAATTAGCCCCAAGCCTTATTCTCGAGGAAACCTCCTCCTGAGGAGTCACTCCTGCCTTTTTGGCAGCTCTGCACACTCATTCATCAAGAAGAGGCTCCTCCTCTTCTTCCTCTTCATTTATGGGAGCTTCTGGAGGTTCTGAAGGCCCTGGCTGAATCTCCGCCTCTGGCACCACATCTTCTCCAGCCTCCTCATTGTCTGACTCAAGTGCCAGCTGCACAGGCTGCTGGCACATCACCACACCAGCCTCCACGCTGTCAGAATCAGCTACTAGCTGCACAGGGCGCTGACGGGCCACAATACACACATTTGTTTCCTTCTATAGTTAAACACTCTTAAAAGAATAAATTGTTTTCTGTCAGCATGCTGACACCACTTTCAAATGTCTATAATAGGAATGCCCTTCTTTCAAATATCCATATATTTTTGGAAGGTTGTAATTTTGAAAGAATTAGGTTTGGGGAAAAGCCCTTACAAAACCTTCTCTCCTGCATTTGGGAGGACTTCAGATTCAAACTGGGACTAGGAAAAAAAGCAAAATACAGTACATAGTTTGCTAATCCATAAAGGATCTTCAATGTTTAGCAATAAAATATCTGAGTTTAAGCCCGTCTCTAGGGCTGCAGGGATAGAGTGGAGCTAAGACTGATTTCTTTCAATCCAGTGTTTCTCAAACTTGGGAACTTTAATATATGGGGAGACTTCAACTCCTAGAATTCCCCCACCAGCATCTTAAAGTTGCCAATATTAAGATCTGGGATCTAAAGTCCACACCAGAGGTGGGTTTCAGCAGGTTCTGACCAGTTCTGGAGAACCGGTAGTGGAAATTTTGAGTAGTTCGGAGAACCGGTAAATACCACTTTTGACTGGCCTCGCCCGCATCTATTCTCTGCCTCCTGAGTACCAGCTGCTCAGGAGGAAATGGGGATTTTGCAGTATCCTTCCCCTGGAGTGGGGAAGGAATGGAGATTTTACAGTATCCTTCCCCTGCCATGTCCATGCCCACCAAGCCATGCCATGCCCACCAAGCCACGCCTACAGAACCAGTAGTAAAAAAGTTTGAAACCCACCACTGGTCCACACATCTTAAAAGTTGCCAATTTTGAGAGATACTGTTTGAATTCCTATTCTCCATTACTATATGACAGTCCTTAAGTGTAACTAAGGGTAAGTCTGCTTGAAAATGCTTATTCCACAGAGAGCAGGTTTTTCTCTCATTTTGATTGTGACTCCTCCAGTGCAAAGATACAGTGATGCAATAAATTGGTTCATTTTAGGGGCATTGTAGTAATTATTTCACAATGATCTAGTATATATTGGAACAGAGTTTGGATAAAAACGGCTGGCATATTAAATGTTGGAAATCAAATGTATTCTTTTACACAAACAGAATTATTCAAAGAACATAGCAAAAGCTTTTGCTCTGGTTGCCAATAATTGCCATCTGCATTACTTCCTTGTTCATTTAAAAAAAATGGGGGGGTTGTCATGGATTGAAAATATTTCCACATTATTACAGGATGTCAACTAAAGACGTTGTGACCAAGCAATATGGGACTGAACAGCATCTGTCTTTTCTAATCCAGGATCTTTTCTAGGAAATGGCAAATCGAATACCAAACACAACTATAAGAGCAGAACAGTATCCTGAAGCACAAATTCAGCTGTGCTCCATACCTGCCAACTAATATGTTTGCTAGTATTTTGCTGAGAGCCCAGATATCTTGGCAGATGCTAGCTGCATTTAAATGCAAGTGACTAAACTGTCACTCGGTTATAGAGGACCAGTTTTTTCACTTGAATGGTCAGCAAGAAAACATTGATTCAGGTAGTTAAGACTACTTTCTACACTTCAGAAATGTGAGAAGAAAAATCCATCTGATTCAGTTCCAAGCCAGGAGAAAGACACTGGAAACATGGAGGCTAATTGGAAAGATGGTTTATTGATGAAGCAGAACCACATGGGTTTGTGGTTCTGGGCAGCTGATACAATGGAGTTGAGAGTGGATAGTTTTTATACCTTCTTTTGGCTTTGCACTTGAGCTTCCTGTTCCTGTGCAAGAACATGTATTCTATTGGCTGTTGTCAGATTCCTATGGGGTCATGTAGGGGTTACGTAGAGTTCATAGCTGGCTCTATAGGCAAAAGAGGAAATGCAAAACCTAGGTGTTTGCCTGAGCTAATTTAGTTGAAGTTTGGACTGCTCTGGCGTAATGCAATGAAGGGGCTTGTGTTCTGAACGGGTGTTGGGCAATTTCTATTGTGGCTTAATGGCTTTGCCCTGGTTTGTATCTTGAGTGAGGGGCTAATCCTACCATTCTTCCTTTGTTCAGATTTTGCTGCAGGGAGTTTCAAAATATCCTATTTTGATATTTATTTTGATATTTTGAATATTCAAAATATCATATTTTGATATCCTATTTTGAATATTCAAAATATTCATGTCTTGAATGGATTACCAAATCTGCATTTCTAAAAGGTGCCTCCTCAATTTCTGCTTGGGAGCAGGGAGATTGGGGTTACTTCCTACCTCTAAAAAACATGTTTCTCCATTTCTCATTTAGGGAAATGTAATATTCTGCTTTTTTAATATTTCTCAAAATATTTCATTCTTCTAGGAGAGGGTGGGTGACTTTCTACAGAACAATGGTAGGTTTTAAAGTGCAGGATTTCATTCTAATAGTCCATATTGCTATGATCAAACACTGGGTACTAATCGTATTTCTATTTTAGGTTCTCATTATTCTGATTTTAAGGGAACGGATTTTTATCATTCCTCATAAAAAGACAAGTGAAACAGAAAAATTGTAATGAAATCTCACAATTATGCATATGGGTCATGCTTGTTATCCAATTCATAGCTGAGCTCCATTGAATGACACACAGTTCATGCTCATGCTGTAACAATCCAAAGGAAAACTGATGGACAGAACAACCTTATTTTTCTTGGCATACGAGCAACTATGAAATTCCTCTTTTAAAGTACACATCCTTCTTGATCCTTCTCTTTTGGCTGAAGATAAACCAGGGAAATATTTTTCCTCTCTTTTCTTTCTTGTAAATAAAAGACAATTATATGGGGAAACAAATAAGTATCAGCACTATAGTTCTTTGGTTGAAGATGTGCATGGCAGGCTCCCACAGCTATAGTTTCAAGCCTGAAAATAAGTGTTTAGATATACTGTACCCAATGATACCACATCAAAAATATGGGTACCAAGGACTTCAGAAAGAACAGAATGAGAATTAATTGGAGTTAGAGTTTGCTAAGTTTTCCTATGTGCTTGTGCTTCAAGCTGCCTTGTTTTCTCTCTTCTCTAAACTGTTTGTGGAAGTGGGATTAATAAGATCTTGCTTGTTGCATCTTCCTGGACTGGAAATAATTTATTATAGAAGGGTCATTGCAAAACTTCAAAGAGTAAAGGTCATTTTTGTACCAGGATCTTGTTTACCAAAAAATGTCAGAAAAGTATTTCAGTAAATATTACAATGATTTTAAAGGACTGAAAATGACCAAAAGAGTTTTCTTTAGAATTCATCCAAAAAAGATTATTAGTTTAAATGCACCTAAATGAAGCATTTTTGAATTGCTGTTATTTCAACAATTAAATTATATATTTCAGTAAAGAAGAAAAATCTGAAAGGAGTCATGCAAAATAATCATAGGAAAATACCTGGACTGCAAATCAAACCTATGAAAATGCATAGAGGGTAGTCATGGAGAGGACTGTTTCATATTATTTTATCAAAAATGTGTGCTTTATGTAATCCTGCACTGTTATTTTATACCTTAATGGAGTTACAACATTGAGTTGAATCACTGCTTACAGTTAAACCTTTGTAAGATCTTACAAATAGGGCTTGCCAGTAACCTATACAGAAAGGAACTGTTTGAAAAAAATGCAATCTGAAAAGTATGTGTATAGAGTTGTCCACAAGGTATGGTTAAAAAGCTCAAGAGAATGGTCACAATCACAATGGTGTAATCAAAATTCCACCTTTTTTTTTTTTACATGTAGGGTATGCTTTAATCAAACCATCACCTCAACATTTGTGACTATATCCTGTTGACACGTCAGGATGTGTCCATTCCACCCAGAGTAATGGAAACTAAACAGGATATGTCAAATATGCTTTCAGCCCCTAGTTAAACTTGATATCCTAAATGAACTGAAGAAACTTCTTGGATGAGAAGCTAAACTTTTTTAAGCGGAGAGGGAAGAAAGTCCGGATGCCTTTTGGAAAAGCACTTTTGGGACAACCATGACCTGGATGATTGAGAACTCCAGACACCACATTTATCATAAAGTTCCTCATAGGTCTCCCTTGATTAACAGGATTTTTCTTAGAAATAAGTTTTATCCAAGTTTTCCTCTACTAGCCAATCAGAGAGCATAATAATTGGGTCAGTCAGGCATCCACAGGTATTGAAATATTTGTCTAAGGGAATGTGTGGGAAGCACAGCTATGCTTTTATGAATTCATAATACATTCTAGACCAGCTCTAATTGTACTCAACTGCTTTGTGCCTGTTGTAAATTCACCCACACATGTACGTGCCTCATCTACATTGAGAGATATATCAAATTTTAGCAGGACATCATTTGATGTATACCTCCATGTTGTTGTGCTGAACTTAATTCATAATGATCAACAGTTTCAATTAGAGTAAATCAAGATACTCTTTCAGAACAGAATAGGTGTCTCTGAATTAATGGTGAAAACCTCTATGGCTAAAATTAAACGTCAGCCAGTGTGTTTGTGGATCTTACCAATCTTCTTTCTTCTACCATAGATTAAACAATAGTCACATTACTTTATTGCAGCTTCTAATGTATTTATTCTACACCTAATTTATGTTATCTGTATTTAGGTGTACTATATAATGTGTGTTTATATAATAGATATAGACTAAATCAGAAGGGGCAGCAGGAGGATCTGAAGCTTTGTTCTCTTGTGCTTCTTTTCACAGGAAAATTATCTGAAATGATTATTTGAGATAATACAGCTGCTTCTGTTTTGGTGTACAATATAACCCATCTGTAAAAATTGGCACATAATCTAGGCTTACTGGGTATAATGGGAAAAGTAATTGCAAATGACTTTTGCCAATACCTCTCAGCATCTAGGGAAATCACATTCAAACATTCATCCCTATGCTGAATTACAATGGCTAGACTAAACAACTTTATCTTTGAGGTCCTCAGGCATCTGCAGTGTTGCCATTTTTAGTCACAAACAGAAAACAAACAATTATCTGGCTAAAATAGCAACCAACCGAGCGTTAATCCCTTCACACATCTACTTAACCTTAGTTTAATTCTACACAGTGGGTCTCCTATCAACATGGACTTAATGCTTGGTTAGCCTTAGCAAAATGGGGAACCATATCACAGATTTCAAAATCCTACTAATTATATGGTAATTAGTCTCTTGGTGCTTACTCTTCACAAAAGCTTATGAATTATTGCACATGAAGCTTCTTATAAATATATGACTGATTTATTTAGCTGCTGTTACATTTCCATTTCTTTAAAAAAAATGGTTTTCCTGCCACTTAAGATGGATCACTAAAGTTCTGTGTATATCACCACAAAGAAGAGCTGATGCAAGTGACTCAACTCTAGCTCATTGCTTTCACAAGAAACAGCATCCAAATAGGATTTTTAAAAGTCCTAGACTTAAAAGTTGCATGTATGCTAATTTCCATTTCTGAGTCAAAAATTTAAATGAGTATTTCATGGACAAATAGCAAATGGAACCAACACAAGTGTCTATCCAGCCATCTATCTGTCTGTCTCTCCCCCCTCTCACTCTGAAAGAAGACAGTGATAAACCAATTCAATACTGTTACGAGAGATCAAGTCTAACCCAGGGACTATTTTTAACCAATAACAGTGTATGTTGCGGTAATTGTATTCCAATGAAAATCCAGTCAATCAGCACAATGTTTTTTAGAAGACCTGTCTTTTCTCTAAGAGCTGTATGTATATATTTACATATTTATTTGCTTGGTTGATTTAGTCTCAACTTTAAAAATGAAAAATAGGCAGTCAAAAGGCAGGCATCTTTACAGGGTGTCCACAGCCTGGAGCAGAGCAGAGAAGGTCCACTACCATGTGCTAGAAGGACAAGACTCTGAAAATGGGGGCATCTTCAGGAAGGTGACTCATGACAGTTGGAATAGTTGGATGGGTTTCTTTGAAGAGAAGTAATCCATTGTATATGCTCCTACCCTTTATAAAAATCGACAGCAGCATCTTAAATTCTATCTTGTAAGATCCTTTAGTACAGGGATCTTGTGTTTACATAGTTAACAGCCTAGCTACAACTTCTGGACATTTTTCAAGAGTAGACTTACATAGAGCCCATTGCAGTAGCTAGGAAGGAATGTAATCTGGGTGTGGATAACAGTTGCCAGCTTTGGCTGGCTGAAAAAAGGCAGTACCAGACGATTTTTATTTATTTTTTACTGGTGCTGTGTCCAATACTTGTGCAAAACTCCAAAGGGATGTGTAGGATTAGTGGGATAGAAACAATTTCTTTAAATAGATTACTATATTGAATGAGAGGCCATATTAACTTCCGCCCCAAATTCAACTTATTTATGTAAATTAAGTTTTATTATACTGTGTACTTTCTTTTTTCCTGGTGAGAGGAGTAATGTTTCATAGACTATATCTCTGCTGGTTATTCCTTCATGATCAACCTACAATTTCCCTATAAAGTTTCAATGGGAAAATTACAGCATTTCTTATGGAAGATCAACTCTACACCTGGTGGGAAAGCAATGATAGTAAAAGTATTTCATCTTTGCTTTCTAGACCTGGAATTTTTATAATATGGTGGATATTTTAAAATAGGCCAGTACAAATGTAATATTTTCTAATGGAGACTTCCTGGCTTATTGCACTGTGATTAGTTGATGCATGTTCAGATCCACGCATACTGCATTCCCTGGAATCCCTAATATACTGTCTATTCACCAGCCAACATGGGCTACATGTTCAGGGTGCCACCATTTTATTATTATGCTAGAAAAAGTAAATAGAATAATTATAGAATAATTAACACTTAGGCCCCCTTTTAAAACATACTATAAATATTTGCATTTACTTTGCTCCATGTTGCATGAATATATAGAAAACATTCTTGCTAGAATTTAGTTAAACCTCTTTTTTATATACGCTAACAGTTTTGCCATTGCAGCATATTCTCCAAGATTCCATTCCCAATAAAATATTGTTGATATTATAGCATAGTATAAACTTCCTGCTTCCATCTATCAGCATATATTTTTCTAAATTATGGAATTTTTGTTGAAGAGTTCTGAAATTATAGCTAGTAAAAATGTGATTTCATTTCAGGTTTGATCCCTAAATTATTCTGAATGGCACTGAGTATATCTTTTCAAAAAATTTTACATGCCCCCCACATATGGTAAATATTCTTTCTGTTTCGTGATGTTTCTACAGCCCTAAAAGTAAATAATTTCATTTGTAATATTAATTATACTAAATTACTGAAGTATATAAAGTTTTAATAGTTATCAAATATTAAAAGGCATTCAGAAGTCAAACAATAGTTCTTAAATCCTAAACCAGTTTGCCATGGGGAATCAAATGCTTGACGTAAGATATTATCAGTGCAGTAGCAATAGCAATAGCAGTGGACGCTCAGAAGAAAGTAAGGCAATGATACACATTTTCAGGGGTAATGAAAAAGAAATATTAACATCCATGGGATAGCAATTGTTAAGCCATTTTCCATTATATTAGTTTGATTCAGAAATCAAGAGCTGAATTACCAGAGGAAGGCAAGAGTGATGAACTAGTAGAGAGGTAGAGCGACATAGACTGAAGAAACACATGAATGTCTACTCCAAAGCAATATTAATCCCCAAAATTATGAAACATACATTGCACCATTATGATACTGGAAGTCCTGCCCTGATATCATAAGTACATCCAGCAAGTACTGGTATGTAAAGTTGTGTTATGATGTTATGACAGATGTTTTGTCACTTCTCCCTTTTCTCTCCATCTTCCTGCGGATATCTATGAATGATACAGAGGTTAAGCAGGGCAATGTTTGGCAGAAAGATAGGGTTACAAATCAATAAGAAAGAACCAAATATTTTAAAGTTAATTTGTCCATAAATATGTTTGTTTCACATATTATTTTAAGCAATTCTCTAAGCCCCCTCCCCTTGTAACTGGTAGAATTCTTGTCTTAGGAGAAGCCAGAGAAGAATCAAAAATATAATTGTTTTGTGTGGATGTTTGTCTCAGAGGACAGAAAGGCAGTAAGAATGGCAACTAAAATATATATTTGAAAATAGGAAAAAGTAAAAGTATTGTTTTAAATACTTTTTAAAAAATGTTTTAAAAAATGTTTAAAAATTTTTACTGTTAAATTGAAAACAGAAAAATGTACTCATTTCTTCATCAATGGAATAGAAAGAAATGATATTGTAGAAATAAAATATGGGAAAGTATGTTTTTTAAAATGTTAAAAAAAACATCTCTGAATATTAAATTTTGTGAGTTCAGCTGTATTTGTCATGATGAATTAGAGTTACCCTCTCTTTTTTAAAGGCAAGCTTCTCATCTTTTCCAGCCTTTAATGGACATCTCTCTTGCTGGGGATATATGTGCCTTGTTGAATTTAGTGGGTATGAGTGCATGAAAATGTCATTCGGTGAATATGTTTAAAGTGCAACACACAAAAATTCATCTAATTCCTTCCTAAATGGGGCAAAAGGAAAATAAGACAAAAGAATTACTGAAGTAATGAAACTAACAGTTTTCTTCCCTGATTTGAAAATTCACTGGGGAGAAATGAAACATTGCAGATTCCTCTTGCTAGTCCTTCTTGCATTGGGGAAACATTTTTCAGCACTAGATTGTTATCTTAAGGAATCTCCGATCAGAGGTAGGTTTCAGCAGGTTCTGACCAGTTCTGGAGAACCGGTAGCGGAAATTTTGAGTAGTTCAGAGAACCGGTAGTAAAAATTCTGACTGGCTCCACCCCCATCTATTCTCTGCCTCCCAAGTCCTAGCTGATCAGGAGGAAATGGGGATTTTGCAGTAACCTTTCCCTGGAGTGGGGCAGGAATCGAGATTTTACAGTATCCTTCCCCTGCCACGCCCACCAAGTCTCGCCCACCAACCCACACCCACAGAACCGGTAGTAAAAAAAATTGAAACCCACCACTGCTCCGCATCACAATCATTTTCACTCCAGATCTCCTTAAAGGCAGTTTGAAGGTGATCCAACGGTTGTTATCAATTCTGCAGACTTGAAATACCAAAAACAAGAAACAAGACTCATTGCCCTACCAAGAAGATAGAGAAAGGAGAGAAAAGTTGCTTGGTGACTTGCAAGTTACCAGAGAGGGAAATTGAATGGAATGAAGCAACAATTTAAAGAAGCTTTGTCTTAACATAAAAAAAACCGCTCTAAATTTGCAGCCATCTTAATTATACTAGAGCTCCATCAGAAAAAAATGAGCTCAACTCTCCAATTTTGTGCATCTTATAAGCATGCTGAAGTTCAGAGCTGCTTTCAAACTGGAAATCATCCTTTACATAAGCTTCAAGATTTGTTTCCATCCATACATCTTCAAAAGAAAAATAAAATAGTTCATGACCATTATTCTAGAGCAGAGGTGTCAAACTGGCAGCCCATAGGCCAGATGTGTCACGCACAGGCCACACCCACCTCAGCTCCGTGAAGGGAAAAATGTTGCGATACGTTATGTGACAGCAACATGACGCCGCGAGTTTGATACCCGTGTTCTAGAGAAACAAGTTGAGTGCATTATAGTTTTACAACTATTATTCTAACTATGTCTTTGTGAGCTTCAATGTTACTTAGTCTCTCTCAGAACACAAGCAATGGAAAAGTGTAGTGTGACATTCTGGGAGTTGAAATTTACGCATTTTAAAGTTACAAAGGTTGAGAAACACTGAATTATAGGAATGCATGCACTGCTTTGCCCTGCTCACTATGAAGTGTTCCAATAAACCCAGCATCTGCTTTTATGATGCCATCGCCTGGGAGAAACTCATAGTGCAGATCTGTCTTCTGCTTTTATTAAAGCATAAATACACAACCATAGAAAGCCAAGGCATTTGGAGTAGTGGACCTTTCCACCCTGCGATTTTTCTAATTTAAAGATGTAATTATTTCACAATTATCTGCACTAGTACCCTTGTTTCTGATTCTCTCTTCCTATCACTACTCCAAAATAATATAGTCCTCACACTGTCATTCAAATATTAAATTATGCCACTTCAGAACTAGTTGACAAATTGGATGCTGATAAACTCTTAACCCACTGAAGGAAAGTAGAGGTGAAACCAGCCAAAACCTCTTGCCTTGCTAACAGAGCATTCAGGGAGGAGCAAAAAAAGTCAGGGTGGCACAATTGAAAACCCACCTCTTTTACCTATATGTCATACATGTTAAAATGAGGCAGAGCTTTGATCACAGCCAGTGGTGGGATTCAGCCAGTTCACACCACTTCGGGAGAACCGATTGTTAACTTTCTGAGCAGTTTGGCAAACTGGTTGTTGGAAGAAATCATTAGGGCAGAGAACTGGTTGTTAAATTACTTGAATCCCACCACTGATCACAGCTATCATCTTGATTTCTTTTATTGCCCCATATAACCTTGTTTGCTACTCTACCCTGCTTCTGCACTGAAATATAAATAAATATATATACAAACATAAACACAGAGACATATATTCCAGACTAATTGTGTTATACTTCAGCAGCATAGCACAACGCAAAATCCCAATTCTCCTATATGGCGATGCTGCTGCTATTATTTCACAAACTCCCATAGGACTGAAGAGAGCAATTAGGGTAACATTTGGCTTCTGTAGACAGAACAAGTTGGTGTTGTGGCCCACCAGCGGCCTGCACAGATCGTGGCTGATCCCAACGATGAGGAGGCTGGTGTGGGGTCGCTATTGCAGCCTGCGCAGCCGGTGTTTGTGTCGGACAGTGAGGAGGCTGAAGAGGATGTGGTGCCAGAGGCAGAGACTCAGCCAGGGCCTTCAGAACCTCCAGAGGCTCCTTCAAGTAGAGAGAGCGAAGTGGAGGAGCCTTTCCTCAATGCTCGAGCATGCAGGGCTGCCAAAAGGCAGGAGTGGCTACTCAGAAGGAGGAGGTCTCCTCGAGAGGATAATTGGTTTGAGAGGTTTGAGGATAATTGGCCACTCCCTTAGCCTATTTAAGTTGCATGCAGTTAGTAATTTCTTGCTAGAACCAATGTGTAATTATTACAGAGCATTTTGGAGAGTGAGTGTCTTATCGTATTTTGTTTTCTGGGCTGGTTGCCAACCTTTGCTGGACTTTGTTTATTCTTGGTACGTTATAACTTTGATAAGGACCGTTGATGTGTGTCATAATCCTTGGGAATCTGGAGCTGGGGCAGAACAGTTGGTCCTTAACTTTGATAAATCAAAAATTTAATTTTTTTTTGCCAAAAGACCCAGACAATATTCCTGGAAAATTGAAGGACACAGATTGGAACAGGTTACGACATTTAGATACCTTGGGTGGTCTTCCACTCGCAAGGGACATGGAAGGCTCATCTGGAGCAGCCACTGCAAGCAGCCACTAGGTCCTCAAATGCAATTAAACATTTCTTTTATACAGGTGGAGGTCTGCCTTAAAACTTTTTGAGGCCAAAACATTGGCACAAATTCTTTATAGAATGAAGGACAAGGAGTTCCAAGAAGAACTAAATAGGTTGCCTCTCCACAGTAAGGACAGAATCAAGCAGGGTGTGTGGGAATCAGCAAGATATCTAAATGATCTGATTTTCCCAAAACAAAGAATAGCTTTTTTCAGAGCCAGTTTTAATATTCTCCCATCAGCACTTCTCCAGGGGAACACCAATAGCAGAATGGGTATGCATATGTGGAAAAGGAGAAGTCAAAGGTATCTCACATGTTTTATTGTACTGTGAGTTACACAGAGTATGTAGGTCAATATATATTCTCCCCTTACTAGAGAATTGCCAGGAAAGACAGATAACTTTTATGTAGTCCTCCAAGACTCAAATCCGGCTACCACGTGGGCAGTGGCAAAATTCTGTGTCGTTGCGATGTCCACAAGAAAAAAACTGGTTACAGAATTATAGATGTCAACTGGTGCCAATTTTTTGGAGATATCTATAACAATTATTGGAAAAATATATTTACTCACATACTTATCAGCTCTCCACTCATGTAAATTAGGGAATGACCCTAACGGTTTGATATTATGTATTTTCATAACAGGGATGTTATTATTCATGATTAATGTCAGTATTATTTTTAATTTATTGTATGTCTATTGCTGGTCGAGGACCGTAATAAAGTTTCATTCATTCATTCATTCATTCATTCATTCATTCATACTTCAGTAGCATGATAGAAATACTAGAAAGTAAAACTACAAAGTTTAGGAGTACCTTTCAAAAGAAACAAGTAACTATCTTGAACTTGATGTTCAACAACAACATTACAAGCAATTACTGTTAAGTAAATGTCTAAGCTCACCCATGTACCCTTTAACACCTCCCCTTTTCCCATCATGCCTCCTTACCTTTGACTCCTCCCACAAGGTATATAAGGGGCCAGCACGTGTCGATCCAGTGGTTCTAGATGTGTACCTGAGAGGAAAAAGGGAATCAGTTATTCTCTCCTCGATGAGGTCTAGCAACTTGACAAAATCAAAATAAAAGATTTAAAGAAAACTAAACATCAGACATCGTGAGTTATTGGGTTAGATCCTAAGCTTAACAAATGGTAGCAGAGGATGGTTACCCATAACCCCAGAGGATGTCTGATGAAGTAATTAACTCTGAAAAGGAAAACAGAATAAACACCCGAGCATACACCAAACTGATGGCTGAACTACGGGCGCTCGAAGATGCCATGGCAGGAGCTGCCACGACGGAAGAAGAGCACGATGAGGACATCCATACATTTCCCGGAGAAGAAGAGCCACGAGAGGAAGACGCCTTCAGAATGGCTCTGCAGGAAATGATGGAGGCACCCATCGGCAAAATGGAACTCATCGCGAAACTCCAGGGCCTCCTAGAAAACCATGGAGCAGCGATGAACAGCTACGGAGAAAATCCAAGCCCGGTAAGAAAAAGAACACCCCCCACCACCATAACGGGCATGGGTGATTTCAGTTTCGCGCCACAGACCCGGCGGCCATCTTGGAATGGCCACCAGCCAATGGGCAGCCAGGATTCAAAATCCATGGCGCGAAACTACCCAGGAATGGACTTGGGAGTGGGACACCCCGAAGAAGGACAAGGGGGGCGAGGCCAACATGGGGCAAAACTGCCCACCGAGCCTGAAATAAAAAAGGCCATGGAAACCCTAGCGGCAGCATATGGCCCCGCCTTCCAGCCACCCACCTCCACCATGGGCCGCGGAAGGGCCCACAGCGACCAAGGGGGAAACCAGACCAGCACCCCGACCCGGCTATCCATCGGGAGAGGGACCCCTCCACACGCCGCAAAAGGGACATCGACCGCCTATGGGCGCACACCGGGGCAGGATCTGAACCCACCACCCTACCTAATGCGAAGGCCAAAGGAAAGCCACCGGGGCTTCAACTTACCTGCACCGCCGGGCTTCCCCGATCGCACCCGTAGACCCGTTGCTGCTGCCGGTGCGGCGGCCGCCGCCATCGCCACCAATGCCACCCCCGCAGCCGCCGCCGATACCGCCGCCGCTGACGCCGCCGATGCCGCCGTCGCAACCACCACCGCCGATGCCGCCGCCGCAGTCACCGCCGCTGATGCCGCCGCCGCAGTCGCCGCCGCCGATGCCGCCGCCGCCGATGCCGCCGCCGCAGTCGCCGCCACCGATGCCGCCGCAGCAGTCGCCGCCGCCGCCACCGCCGAGGCCGCCGCCGCCGCCGCCGCCGCTGCCGCCGCGAGGACTCCGGGCTCGTCGACCGTCTCTTCGTTCCCAACAAGGGAACCGTCGGTCCAGCAGCGCACCTGGGGCCGCGACGAGGGAGAAAGGCAGGCCAGAGGCGAGTCCGGGCCTCTTCTGGGCAGCCTTGGCCTTCACCGAAGAGCAGCAGCAGAGAGCTCCTCACCCGAAGGCTCCCGCCGACGAATGGGCTCCACGCATGCGCAGTCTCCTCCTGCAGAAAAAAATGAGAAAAACATAGAGACAAATCACTACAGAGTCACAACTTGCATACCAGAGCCATATTGCGAGTTCCCTCACTCAGAACACCATGGACAGCTCCCTGCAGTGAGTAACCTCAATAATAACTATGGGGCAATGCCTGTTGTTTCCACTAAATTACAACTAGATGGGGGGAACCTCATAGATTGGAACCAGCAGCTGCAGATCACTTTTATGAGGGAGAACTTACTTTTCCTGATCTCAAACCCCCCACAAAAACCATGGACTTTAGAGATTGACTGCAGACACCATAGGGCATTCTGCATCCTGTTAACAAGCATACCATCTACTATGTATCCCAGCATTGATAACCACATGACTGTGTATGAAGTAGTTCAGAAGATCTACAACCTATTTTATAGCAAGAGTAGGGCCACAACAACCAAAATTTCCAGGGAGTTTTACTCTGCCAGGCACAAAGCAGGGGTGCCCATGAGTGAACATTTGTTGAAGTTAAATGCTACAAGAGCTGAGTTGATGCACAGGGGCGAGGTAGTGACGGAGGAAAGCATGCTCAGCATAGTGATAAACTCACTGGACAGCAGCTGGGATAATTTCGTGTTACAACTAGACAGTCTTAGCCTAGAGCACCTTACACTAGACACCCTCTGCAACCGCCTAATTGCAGAGGACAACCTGAGAAGGGATAGACACACATCTAGAAGGGAACCTAGGCCCATAAGGAAAGTAGAGTTCCAGGACAAGGTAAAGGTCGGCCCAGAATGCTTCTCATGTGGGTCCAAGGGCCATCTCAGGAGAGATTGCCACAAGAGGAACAGGGACAAAGGATACAGGGAGAGGCGCTCACCAGAGCGCAGCACACTCAGGGAACGGGGCCGCGGGTGGTCACCCAGTCCAGGGAGGAACATTGAGCGCAGGGACTCATCTAGGGACAGTAGCTCAGGCACCATACATGGACTCAGCCACAGAGGGACCGACCTCAAGGAGGAAACAGATAGAAACACGTGGCTTCTGGACTCAGGAGCCTCCAACCATACCACTAATGACACAACTCTTTTTGTTTCTTACAAAGAAGCAAATTCCACACTGAGGATGGCAAACCAAAGCACAGCTAAGGTTTTAGGGGAAGGAGACGTTTTCATCGCAGGAATTGGGAAAATTGAGGGGGTACTACACGTGCCCGAGATACCTCTCAATGTATTGGCCATAGCGAAACTCACCATGAATACACACATAGAGGTAGAATTCAAAAGGGGCGAAGCACAGCTACTGAACCACGGTAAAAAGGTTGGCACAGTTATCACACGCAATGGTTTGCCACACTTTACACCCCACAAAGGAAAGGAGAAGAACACAAACAACACCAAAACAACAGAGGAAAACCAGGGAGAGGCAGAGCACACACAAACAGGAAATAAAAGGGTATCCTTTGGAAAACCCATCCACGACAATTGCGCCCACCTCCTACATAGAAAACTAGGGCACATCGGTTTCCCTGTGGTCACTAAAATGTTAGAATGTACTGAAGGACTGAAAGTAAAGGAATGTAAAAACTATTTGGATTGTGCAGTGTGTAAATGCTCAAAAATCAAGGTAAAACCCAAACCAAAAAGGTCAGAACGTACCATGAACCACACGTTTCAACTTGTCCACATGGACCTAGTGGGGCCATTGAGACCTTCCATAGGGCACAAAAAAAGGTATTTCCTAACCATAGTCGATGACTATAGTAGATACGGTTTTGTGTATTCTCTTAGGAACAAAAGTGAGACATTCCTGAGGTTTAAGGAGTTTTATAAAAGGGTAGAAATGCAACACAATGCAAAAATTAGGCAAATCATGACAGATAGGGGTATGGAATTCATGGCAAAGGACATGAGGGGTTGGCTAAGGGAAAGGGGCGTATCACATTACACGTCCAGCCCGTTCTCGCCATTTCAAAATGGGGTCGTAGAGAGGAGGAATGGGGTGCTACAAACGATGATTAGGTGCGTGCTGGAGGACGCTGGGATGAGCCAATCGTTTTGGTCGGAAGCACTGCACTACTCCAATTACACACTCAACCGATTGTGGTCGAGCTCCATCAATAAGACACCTTACGAAATCATGCACAATAGAAAACCAAACATATCACACCTGCACGTATTTGGCGCACCAGCAGACGTACACATCCCTCGACAATTGAGGAGGAAGGGGGACAAACTGTCCAAAAGGCTAAAATTCGTTGGTTATGAACCAGGAACAAAGGGGTATAGATTTGTGGACTGCAATAATAAATTTGTTGTATCCAGGTCCGCAGAGTGCCACGAACACTCGAACTGGTCGAGGATACATTCCAACGACATCTTTCCTGAGAGGGGCACGAACGACCAGGGCAGCAAAGAGCCGACCGCTGAAGAGGCGAGAGAAACAAAAGCAGACAAACACAAACCCCAAAAGGTGAGGACCGAAGAGTGGAAGGAAGGGCATCCCACCCTGGACATAGACGGTCTCACTGAAAAGGAAGCCGAATGCCTCCACGAGACAGACACGCCACCTACCAGGCCCGCCAGATCCAGCCGAAATAGGTTACCCAAGAAGTTCGAGGACTACGTCATGTCCATGCAGACGGAACACATCACACCCAGCTCTTATGAGGAAATACTGAAACTTCCCAAGGAAAAGAGAGAGAGATGGGAGCAGGCCATGGAAAAGGAGATGGAGAGTCTGCGGAACCTGCAGGTGTACTCGCCAGCTACGATACCCGAAGGCAAGAAACCAATAGGGACAAAGTGGGTGTTCAAGGTCAAAACCCTCGAAGACAACAAAACCCTCTACAAGGCGAGGCTGGTGGCCCAAGGATTCGCACAGAGGTATCCAGACGATTACACGGACACATACTCCCCAACCGTTAGAGCCGAAAGCATCAAAAGCGCACTAGTAATGGCCACGGTACTAGGACTGGAGGTTTTCCAATTTGACGTACAAACCGCATACCTCCACGCAGAACTGGACAAGAGAATATACGTAAAGGCCCCACCCGGATACAATGAGGGGGAAAACACCACGTGGCTCCTAAACAAGAGCCTTTATGGACTCAAACAATCAGGGAAAAGGTGGTATGAGTGCCTAGCCAAAGCTCTCAATACCATGGGCTTCAAAGCCACATCAGCCGACAAGTGTTTTTTCACAAAAAAGGAAGACGGGGCATTCGAGGGGGTCCTGGTCTACGTGGACGATATCCTGTATATAGGGAAACAGAAGATCAAGTGTGAAAAATTTGCCACTGAACTAGGAAGCCATTTTTCGCTGAAATCTCTAGGGAACATAGACAGATACCTGGGCGTACAAATAACCAAAACAAACAAAGGTTTCCGGCTCTCGCAAGAAGAAAAGATTAATGAACTATTATCGAAATGCAACATGTCAAGAGCAAAACCCTGTGAAACACCAATGCAACAAGATTTTATAAAAAACATGTACAATGAGGCAGAACCTTTTACAGACAACAAGTTATTTAGATCCACAATAGGCTCACTGCTTTATATTGCCAACTGGACCAGGCCGGACATCGCCCTGGCTGTCAACCTATTGTCCAGGCATGTGAGCAAGCCCACAGTTTTGCACTGGGAAGCCATCAAACGACTTCTCAGATATCTAAAGTACAGCATCAACGCCCAGCTCTGTCTAGAACCAGACCATTCATTGAAGCCGAAACTAAGCTGCTACGCGGACGCAGACTGGGCCGGAGACGTCGAAAGCAGGAAAAGCACATCAGGATACGTGCTGTTCCTAAACGGCTGCCCCATACATTGGTACACAGGAAAACAAAAACTAGTGGCCACCTCCACCACCGAAGCTGAGTACATCTGCCTGTCTAAGGCCGCAAATAACCTCGTATGGTTCGACGACTTACTCAATGACGTGTGGACCGAGCCATTGTACCCCATTGTGATTCACGAAGACAACAAGGCAGCCATAGAAATTTCAAGGGCAGACGCAGTAGGGCAAAGGTCTAGACACATAGACATCAAGTATAAACACGTTAGACAGTTTTCAGAAATGGGTTTCATTAGAGCAACACACTGTGACACAGAGGAACAAATCGCAGACATACTCACAAAACCGCTAGCGCAAAAACAACATTCCTATCTCACCTCAAAAATATGTGTACATTTGTAAATATCGTTCAGTGTATATAACTAACGTAACCGTATTTAGAGAACAACCATCCCAGGTTAGACATTTAGAGGGGGTTTGTTAAGTAAATGTCTAAGCTCACCCATGTACCCTTTAACACCTCCCCTTTTCCCATCATGCCTCCTTACCTTTGACTCCTCCCACAAGGTATATAAGGGGCCAGCACGTGTCGATCCAGTGGTTCTAGATGTGTACCTGAGAGGAAAAAGGGAATCAGTTATTCTCTCCTCGATGAGGTCTAGCAACTTGACAAAATCAAAATAAAAGATTTAAAGAAAACTAAACATCAGACATCGTGAGTTATTGGGTTAGATCCTAAGCTTAACAATTACTTTGGGAAATGAGTTCTCTTTTGTGGAACATGATCAAGCAAAGGATGGCTGGCCATCTGTCAGAGATTATTTAATTTGGATTCCAGTATTGAACAAGGTAGCAAAATGGACACAGTGATCTCAATTGCTTCCAATTTTGATCAATCACCATCAGAGTGAGTTTGGGGAGTTTCAGCATCCACTATAAATTAGATTCAGGGATCCCTAGTATCTATATCCAGTACTGAGTAACGATGATAGGAAGTATGGATGGACTCAAATGTTATTCATTTTAAAATATTGTATAAGCATAGATGGCAATTCAAATTCATTGTTACCCTTTAATTGATATAAAATGCCTCAACATATTTCAGATGACCTGAACATATAACATTTATTTTCATTCATAGAAACAGCCAGCCATCAACTAACCGTTGAATATGAGCTAATATTGAAGATCTTTTATAGATATAATTTCAGGAATATGCATTAATCAGCCAAGAAGCTAAACTATTCACTTTTCTGCAATCATTTGTTAAAGTTAGCAATAATTCAAAACCAGTCAGTTCGAACAGCAGTTCTGAGTGTGAATAATTATAAAAATATCCATTCATTTTGAAGAAACTAAAAAAAAGGTTACAGATTTCTTCAGCTTTCTGGAAACCGAGGTTTCATTTCACATGCTGCATGAGTTAAAAACTAAATATGTTATTGCTGTAAATATTTCTTTCTACCCTATAAGCCTGTCTGCTCAAAAGCAATTTATATTGAGTCCAATGAGATTTAACACAAGGAATTTATCCAATGAATACTTATTAGAGCTATGCAGCAACCTGGATCAGGGGTGAAATCCAGCAGGTTCTCTCAGGTTTTGTAGAACCGGTAGCAGAAATTTTGAGTAGTTGGGAGAACTGGCAAATACCACATTTGGCTGGTCCCAGAATGGGGTGGGAATGGCTATTTTGCAATATCCTTCCCCCAGGAATGGGGAGGGGATGGGGATTTTGCAGTATCCTTTCCCTGGAGTAGGGTGGGAATGGAGATTTTGCAGTATCCTTCCCCTGCCACACCCACTAAGCCACACCACGTCCACCAAGCCACGCCCACAGAACCGGTAGTAAAAACATTTGGATTTCACCACTGATCTGGATTCTAAATGTGATTTGGAGCATGCATGTGCACACTTTCTCATGTTAAGAATACCTGTTTCATTTGTCGAGATTACATGCGAGACAACAGAGGACACACACCTGAAGCTAGGAAAAGATGTGGGAGCTTGAAGCTGTTCCCAAGAGGTACTAGACATCTAACCAAGCACACTCCTTTAAATCCAGATCTCGGCATCTAACCAAGCACACTCCTTTAAATCCAGAAACCTAATATTTATTATTGTTATTTATTTATTTAATTAAATTTAATATGGCTGCTCATTTCAATAGACTCTCAGTGGTTTACAGAATTGAACACATAGTTGTTTAGATTGTTACTGATTAGTTACGTGAGCAAGGTCATATCAGAAAATAATATGCTATGCAATTATTTCTAGTAACGTCTCAGTGTGGCATCTGCATTTTTATATGGATAAATTATCTATCATAATCAGACAGCTAGGTGAAACTGCTGTTAGCAGGCTAGATACTTCTTGGGAATTTTTAAGAGCATAATGGCAGCACTATATTGTTAGCTACTACACTCATTAAGGATGCAGCAAGAGAGTAATGAAGCTGTAAGCATTGGGCATTTCCGTTCTTCAGAATCAAACTACAAATGGCAGGATTATTAATTAATTCTGCCTGCTCACATTTTAAGATCCTCTGCTTAAAGATTGCACCAACTGTGTGAAAAGCCTGTTATATCACTGCAGAGGAGTAGGAAATTTTAGTAACAATAACCGAGGTTTGTGTGATGCCTTCCCTAATTTACAGGTTAATTTACCGATTCAATTGGTTTTAGTGTATATAATGATTTTATATTTTTATCTATCGATTTAAATCAATCTCTAATTGTATTACTGTGATTGATTGGTGTTTTTGTTTTATTGTCCACAGTCCTGAATTAGGGGCTGAAGAACAAAAGCAGCAGAGAAATGTTATAAATAATTATGATTACTTATTTAGATATGTCAGGCTAAATGTAAGTATTTCCAGGAAGCCACAGTAATCACAATAAGAGAAGAATAGCAATGAAAATAGCCACAGTTTATCAATTAAAAGACAGTGAAAATGTTAAAATTGCTTTTCATTTTCCTAAGAAGATGTCCTAACATATCTAACTAGGCTTTCTTCCTACTGGCAATCCATCCAACGTCCTACTGGCAATCCATGCCTGAGGTTCGGACCATCCCCATCCTATTGACCTTCCGAAAAGTGGTGAAGGCCTGGCTTTTCCAGCAGGCCTGGGGCCATTGATCTCGCTCTTGCGATCCGGCAAGATCTGGATCGCAAGAATGGTGTGAATGAGACCTCACCACTGTTTGGTCGGATTCGGAAAGGCTGGCCCTCCAACCACTCTCCAGGCGTCTTTTCCGGAGCTTCATCTCCCTCAGCTCCTTGGAAAACCAGGGAGCCGAGTGGGATCGGCGCTGGGTCAGAGACCGCAAAGGCACCACGCAATCCAAAGCTCCAGCAGCCACCCTATTCCAGGCGGCCACCAGGTCTTCAGTTACATCGTGAGCCAGAACCTCAGGAAATGGCCCAAACTCCATCCGGAACCTATCAGGATCCATCAGGCACCTGGGGCAGAACCACCTCATTGGTTCTGCCTCCCTGCAGCAGGTTTTAGCGGTTCAAAGGTCAAAGTGAAGGAGAGAATGATCTGACCATGACAAGGGCTCAATCACTATATCCCCTATATCAAGACCATTCAGCCACCGACCAGAATCAAAAACCAAGTCCAGAGTGTGTCCCCCTGTGTGAGTAGGGCCATGAACTAACTGGCCATGGAAGCAATGAACTCCCGAGCTGCTTCAGACATTTCACCAATGGATGGCAGGTTGAAATCCCCCATGACCATAAGTCTGGGGGTATCAATCGCCACCCCGGCTATCACATTGAGCAGTTCGGGCAGGGCCGCCACCATGCGGCAGGGAGCCAGGTACGTAACCAGCAGGCCCACCTGCACCCCATGACCCCACTTCACCAGGAGGGACTCACATCCGGCAATCTGAGGAACAGTGGTCTCCCTTGGACCAAGACCCTCTTTTATAACAACTGCCACCCTCCCTGCCCCTACCCTGTGGCCTTGGCTGATGGAATGTGTGGAAGCCTGGTGGACACATTTCAATGAGGGGGACCCCCCCCCCCTTGGCCCAACCAGGTCTCCATAATACCCGCCAGGTCCACTCTCCCCTCCTGAACAAGATCACAAATGAGGGGGGCTTTATTTACCACAGACCTGGTGTTGCATAGCATCAGCTGAAGGCCAGGGCCCTGAGGATCTGTGCAACCCGGGGAACGAGCAGAGCATTGTTCCCCTGGATTGGGGAGGGAATGAAGATTTTACAGTATCCTTCCCCTGGAGTGGGGTGGGAATGAAGATTTTACAGTATCCTTCCCCTGCCATGCCCACCAAGCCACGCCCACCAAGCCATGCCATGCCCACCAAGCCACACCCACAGAACCAGCAGTAAAAAAATTTGAAACCCACCACTGTAATATAGAGTCATCTGGGCTACTCCTGCAATGATTGGAGTCCTTAAATCTTACCTGGCCTAATGAAACGGCAAGTGGCACATGATAGAAGGAATAACCTGAGATGTATACATGAGGCTAGGCAAAGGCATGAGAGCAAGCTCTGCCTTCAAACTAGAGGTCAGCAGTATTAGGCAACTGTTTAATAGAGCTGGGTCAGAGAATGTAATTTTTTTTTTTTTAGAAATTCTCGACTGAACACATATAAAGAACGTAGGTACGTATGCAATCAGATGCACTGTTTTCCTTTACCATAATTTCTTTGGATAAAATATGTGCCTTCCTTATGCCTGTATTTGATGAGAGTAAAGGCTTCATGCAGTCATATTAAGTACAGTTTATTTTATGTTTGGTTTAGAGCTCCAACATTAAGCTTCACAAACTACAGCTGGCAGCACAGCACTAAGTGTAAATTCTGCTAATTTGTGATTTATTTAGCAAAGCTGTTGTTTGTCAAAAGGAACATTTTTCTTCTTTGAGAACAGTATAAAAAAGCTTAATGTCTAATCTCTGGCCTTCCCAGGAAATGTTATAGAAATGCTAGCTAGATTATTGTGACCTGGATGAAATAAAGTCTGATCTAGCATCCAATAGCATTTTTTTTAATTTTTACAATCATTTAACACATGTTTTTGTGAAAAGCAAAGCTTGCTGCCTGAGGAAACAATACAGAGACTTTGCATCAACTGAACATTCCCATTTATAGATAGCCCTTGATTAACATCCAGTCACTTAGTAATCATTCCGAAGTTATGATGACCTCAGTTTTTGGCAAAAACAACCCATAGCTAATAATGGGTTTGTTTACCCACCACAATGCTTTGCTTAATGATCACCAGGGCTCCATTACGGTCATAAATTGAGTACTGTGCTCCATTTCAGGAATTCCATTTTGACATTTGGCCCAAGCTGATTTCAGTCTTTCCTTTGTAATTTATAGATGAAGATTGAAGAAGCTCATCTGCCTCCTTCATTCCAAAGGCTCACAAGCAAATTACTACCTTATAGAATAGAATAACAGAGTTGGAAGGGACCTTGGAGGTCTTCTAGTCCAGCCCCTGCCCAGGCAGGAAACCCTACAGCACTTCAGACAAATGGTTACCCAACATCTTCTTAAAAATGTCCAGTGTTGGAGCATTCACAACTTCTGCAGGCAAGTTGTTCCACTTATTAATTGTTCTGTCAGGAAATTTCTCCTTAGTTCTAAGTTACTTCTCTCCTTGATTAGTTTCCACCTATTGCTTCTTGTCCTACACTCAGGAGAATAGTTTGACTCCCTCTTCTTTGTGGCAACCCCTGAGAGATTGGAACACTGCTATCATGTCTCTATATTTTGAGTTTGTTTTAGAATACCACTAAGTTATGTTTCCAAAAATAATTTTTGTATTTAATTTTAATATCTAATTACTAATTCTCTTATTAACCAGTTTTTGTTGTTAAAGTGTTTTTTTTTATAAAAAAAATACTCTGCTCTTAAAATTCACTTCAGTTTGGATGGGACATATCAGTGCCTTTGCCAAGATGATTCCCCGCAACATTAAGACATATTGCTTTCTCTCATTTTTGTTACAAATCAAATGTGAAACATAGGAAAACAAGTCCTTGTTCTTTTTATTTAAACATGCCGGAAGAATAAGGATAACTACATGTTTTCTGTCCTATCTTTTTCTAGGTAAAGCATTTAAGGTGTGCGATTATTAATAACAGCTATAGGAAATTTAACCTGATGAGCTTTCCAATTGCCTTATAGGTGGTCCTCGACTTACAATCACAGTTGGGATTGGAACTTCCATTGTTAAGCAGTGGGGTTTAAATGAGTCACACCAATATTATTTGCTGCTGAGCAAATTACTGTGGATATTAAGCAAATCACATGGTCTTTAAAATAATCCAGCTTCCCCCATTGACTTTGCTTGTGGGGACATTGCAAATGGATTGCTGCAACTTTCATAAACACATACCAGTTGCCAAGCACCCAAATTTTAATCACGTGACCACAGAGACACTGCAACATTGTAAGTGTGAGCACCAGTCATAAATCACTTTTTTCAGTAGCACTTTGATTTCAAATGGTCTTTAAACAAATGGTCACAAATAGAAGACTACCTGTATGCAAAACAATTGGTTGTTGCAAGAATCAGACATATGGAGATGGAGAGTATGGACAAGTGCTGATAGACAAAATTCAGTGTTCCACATAGTGTACCCTGCACCTTAAAATTTGTCTTTTGTTCCCAAATGTAACAGAGTGTGCTATTCCTTCCAGAACTGAATGAATGAGGACATTTTAGTTGGGGACATTTTCAATAGAATATACAATCAGTGCCCCCTCAATGAATCAATATAGGTTTTCCATCTTAAAACTGGTAAGGAATGACATATTATCATGTCATGTGATATTTGAATCAAAGCATGAAATCAAAATATGAATTCATTTTATAATCAAAGCGTCAGGGTTCTAAGTAACACCCCCAACGAAATCAAACTCCGAGGTTTGAGTTTCCTCAAAGCTAATTTTTATTAGAGATGTCATATTGGCACATCTGGGAAAACCTGAATCTGAGAGCTTCTGGGTTTTCCTCACCCAAAAGAAAGTTCAAGTCCTTGCCCTTCACTCACATGTCCATCACATGAATCAATCAGGTACCCTCTGGAACAGAAGATACCTCCTCATTCTTCTCAGCACAGCTGCAGGGCACAACGGCCTTGACTTTCTGGAAAGAATGTTATTTTGACTACATATCATCTTCACTCCAAACAATCCCCCCTCCCATTTTACCACAGTAGAATTTGTGGCAGGCCTGAAGGCTCAAAGGTAAAAAATGGCTTCCAGATCTGACACAAAGCTTGAAATTCACAGAATGCAACAAGGTAACCACACTACTGAAGTCAAATTGAGAGACAACTCAGTTAATGTGTTGCCACCACCATATTCCACGGGCAAAAACCATCTGCTATTTTGCTGAGGCATTCAAAATATTTTGGGCTGACCATACTGGCCATGTTACTTTATTATAAAGTTTCTGATAACATGCATAGCACATTGTCTCCTGGATATGAGGTGCAGATCTGATTTGTTGTGGCTGTTGTATAAAAGAGAAACATTCCTTCTGCAATGCACTTTCATTTTAGTGAAGCATAGTTTCACACCTGATTGCAGCTAAAACTGTTGGATGGGTAGCCTGTAGAAATCCATCCTAATAGGATGGATCATTGCATTTTATGACCACTCATTCCATTTGCATGTATAAAATGAGTAACAGTGGTACCAACATGATAATGCATTGACCATGTGAAACACAGAAGTTGGAAGATAATGTCACTAATCAAAGGGATTTCTCCGGTTGAAACTCATTGCAGATAATATTTAATATTTAATAGGATTGTGTATCATTCATCTCACTGAAACAAGACTAACTCAGCCTTTCATCCTTCCGAGGTCGGCAAAACAAGGACCCAGATTGTTGGGGGCAATATGCTGACTGCTTAGAGAGGGATGTAAAACACTATGAAGCAGTATATAAGTCTAATTGCTTTACTGCTTTGGATAGGAAAATGGTGCAGAGGGTGGTGAGGATGGCAGAGAAGATTATTGGCAGTTCACTTCCATCTATCCAGGACACAGGATATAAGCAATGCTTGACCAGGTTCCACAGGATTGTCTGGGACACTACACATCCTTTTCATGACCTGTTTTCTTTGTTACCTTATATAATCAATAGCACTAGCAATAGCACTTAGACTTATATACTGCTTTACAGTGCTTTACGGCCCTCTCTAAGCAATTTATAGAGTCAGCATATTACTGCCAACAATTGGGGTCCTCATTTTGCCCATCTCAGAAGGATGGAAGGCTGAGTCAACCTTGAGCCTGATGAGATTTGTACTGACAAATTGCAGGCAGCTGGCAGTCAGCAGAAGTAGCCTGCAGTACTGCCCTCTAACCACTGCGCCACCACTGTGCCACCCCCCCCACACACACACATACACACACATGTATGTATGTATGTATGTAGTATATAGCATGTGTATACGTGTGTTATGTATGTGTATACTTTTGAGAGCAGGCAACCTAATTTCATTTTTAATGTGTGCCAGTGCGCCCACAGTAAAAAATGACAATAAAGGTTATCTATCTATTTAAGTGCTGTTGCTATTTTGGATTGGATTAGTGGAAATGTATTTGATAAATGCAAATGCTCGGTAAGTGAGGAAATCAAAATCAGTCAATTTTTGACAATATCATTTATATTTGCATGTAATGCCATGGTGGGAGTGTTTACTTATTCATCCAAGTCACAGAAAAGAAACAATGGCTCACCTTGGAAAGATTACACAGAGAGAGTTATAGCTGTTCATTCAACCAATATTCTTTTATCTGCCAAGCATTTTGCTGTTGATGTTCAAGGCCAAACTCTCGCCTTGAACAACAATGACTTTTTCAACATTGTTGATCAAAAAGCTCTCACCACTATGTCCAATGTTTTTAACGTTTGTTTAATAAAAATTAATTTTAAAAAAAAGCTCTCACCAGGAGGAACCTCCATACATTCAGAAGCAAGTATTTTGATAACCTATTCAGACATTAGTGACAAGAAGAAAGGTATTTATATTATTACAATTGCTGCTGCCAGATCTCATTTTATATAACACTATCCATGTACAAAGGACTTTAACCAGGAAAATAAGTAAAGGAGAAATCAACTTGTTTATTCTTAAGGAAATAAAGAAATGTTCTTCAAGATGAAAAAAAAAGGCAATTGTGCATCATAGCACTAACTGACACCTTGCACTTCTTGGTAATAGTGATCCATGCCTTTGTTGATTATATCATTTTTAAACTATTGAAATGCATATTGGACTACTATGAAGGAAGACCTAACTGCTGTAAAATGTGGTGTCTAGACAGGTAACTGGAGCATGGTACCATACTCCAATCACATTAAATCATATTAAATAGCAATATTGGATAACAGTCTATTCCAGGCTCCGTGTCAAATATTGCATTTGACCTTCTAATTCATAACTGTTTTAGGTCATGACAGTTTAGGGCAGGCATCCTCAAACTATAGCCCACAGGCTGGATACGGCCAGCCAATGCAAAGTATCTGGCCCGTGGAGTGGTGGGATTAAGCCCCGCCCCTCACCATGGGCTTTATCTTCCAGCAAGCCAGCTGAGGGCCAGCTGAGGGAAAAGTAGCTCTGAGCTTGTAAAGTACTGCTTTAAATTAAAAGTCTTTTTCACAGCCATGTGAACCAGGGCCGGTGTTTGAATAGGGGAGGGGGGTGCAGCCTTGAAAAGCAGCTCTGGGCTTGTAAAGTACTGCTTTAAATTAAAAGTCTTTGAAAACAATTTAAACAGGAGCTTAGGAAGAAGAAAGGCAAAAAAAAAAAATGGACTGTTAAATTGGCCATACCCACCCAATCACATGACCATCTAGTCACACCCAGCCAGCCAGTCCGTCCCCCCTCCAACAGTCTGAGGGACTGTGAATCAGCCCCCTGTTTAAAAAGTTTGAGGACCCCTGGTGTAGGGTGTAGGAGACTCCCTGTTTCATTATGATTCTAGATGTTAATACCTTCAAAAGAGGTCCATTTGAAGATGGCTAAGCCACAAAGTTCTACTCTGATGTTCTCAAATACTCTTTTGGAAGTTGGAATTGATCCCTGGTTTCAGGAATGCATCAAGATGTATGTTGTTAAATTAGCTTTTGATTGGTTTTCATTTCTTTTGTTTTCATACAATATTTAATTTTACATTTTGTTCTTTTCTGCAGCTGCAAATGGAATATAAATGGAAAAATAAATTAGTTTGTGAAGAATTTTTAAATAGGCTCAGCAGTTATCCACTTTATTCTTATCTGAACCACTGGTTCTTCCCTAAGGTAGAAGGCAAATAATTCAAATTTAGAATATAGACTAGAATATAGAACAACAGAGTTGGAAGGGACCTTGGAGGTCTTCTAGTCCAACCCACTGCTCAGGCAGGAAATCCTACAGTATACCATTTCAGACAAATGTTGTCCAATCTCTTCTTAAAAACTTCCAGTGTTGGAATGTTCACAACTTCTGGAGGCAAGTTGTTCCACTGATTAATTGTTCTAACTGTCAGGAAATTTCTTCTTAGTTCTAAGTTACTTCTCTCCTTGATTAGTTTCCATCCATTGCTTCCTGTCCTGCCCTCAGGTACTTTGGAGAATGAATGACGACTCCCTCTTCTTTTTGGCAACCCTAAGATATTGGAACACTGCTATCATGTCACCCCTAGTCCTTCTTTTCATTAAATTAGACATACCCAATTCCAGCAACCGTTCTTTATATGCTTTAGCCTCCAGTCCCATAATCATCTTTGTTGTTCTTCTCTGCACTTTTTCAAGAGCAGGGGTGTCAAGCTCGATTTCATTGAGGACCACATCAGGGTTGTGTTTGACCTCGGGGGGCTGGGGGCATGGCTGGGGGATGTGTGGCCAGGTTGAGCTCTGTTTTCACTGGCAGACCGCTGGAGCAGGCTGTTGCAGCCAAAAACAGAGCTTGTGAGGAGCACGCGCGGCCCTCCTAAGCTCATTTTCGCTGACAGAGGCACTACAGGCTGGTCCTTCGCTGTTTCCAGGGTGGCCCCATGGGCCAAATCCGGCCCACTGGCCTTGAGTTTGACACCCCTGTTCTTAGAGTCTCAACATCTTTTTTACACTGTGGTGACCAAACTGGATGCAGTATTCCAAGTTTGGTCTTACCAAGGCAGTATTAAATGGTATTAACACTTCACATGATCTTGATTCTATTCCTCTGTTAATGAAGCCTAGAACTGTGTTGGCTTTTGGGCAGTTGCAGCATACTGCTTGCTCATATTTAAGTTATTGTCCACTACGACTCTAAGATCCCTCTCACAGTTACTATTACTGAGCCAAATATACTATACCTGTGCATTTGGTTTTTCTTGCCTAAATATAGAAATTTAACATGGAAGATTTTAACAAAACATTTACTTATAATAATGCATATTTTTGTGGAGGATTTCAGATAAGAATCTGAACTATGTGGGGAAGATACTAGTTATAATGGATATTTCATTACTATACACTACAGATGAAGAAAAAAGAGGATCAAATCTCTCACTCTAGTTCATTCCTTAAGAAATTGTATGGCTTCCCGGTTCTGTGGGTGTAGCTTGGTGGGTGTGGTGTGGCTTGGTGGGCGTGGCAGGGGAAGGATACTGCAAAATCTCCATCCCCACCCCACTCTGGGGCCAGCCAGAGGTGGTATTTGCTGGTTCTCCAAACTGCTCAAAATTTCCGCTACTGGTTCTCCAGAACCTGTCAGAACCTGCTGGATTTCACCCCAGATAGAGAGAGAGAGAGAGAGAGAGAGAGATGTAAAAAGTTAAAATCTCGGGTGTTTTCCCGCATCATTGAAAGTCTGTTAGTTGAAATACTTAAAGCCTTGGATAGTACAGTGGTCTAAAGCCCTGTTATTAACATCAGCTGCCTGCAATTATTGCAGGTTCAAATCTCACCAAGGCTTAAGGTTGACTCAGCCTTCTATCCTTTCTAAGATAGGTAAATTGAGGACCCAGTTTGTGGGGGCAATAAGCTGACTTTGTATAAATATACAAAAGTATGAAGGCTATTGCTTAGCGCATTGTAAGCCACCCTGAGTCTCCGGAGAAGGGCGGCATATAAATCAAATTTAAAAAAAAATCAATTCTGACTAAAATCCCAGCTTAAAATCTTCCAAAATCCCAACAAAACACTTTGTAAGGTCACGTGTGTGTGTGTGTGTGTGTGTGTATATATGTATATGTATATGTATATGTATATGTATATGTATGTATATGTATATGTACCAAATTTATATTTATATAAATTTATATAAATTTATTTTTATACCAAATTTATATAAAATGATTTGTCGTGAATGCGACTGCTTGAGGGCTCCTGGGTTGGAGCTGAAGGGTGAAAGGAAAGCAGTATGCTCCCTCCCATATTGGGGTAGACCAGGTGCTTTGATAGAAAAACACTTATATATTCAAATATTATTCAGAATGACAACAAAAAATAATCCTCAGAGAGCATCTCTATTTTAATTCCTATCAGGAGTAATCCAAAAATTTCCATTCCCAAAATATTTTTATTATCTAGCCTAGAACTGAGTCTGGCAGAAGAGTAAACAGGACGGTGGTCTAGATGGGGGAATACAGAAACCACAAACAGTTGATAAGAATTGGCACGAGGCCTTGTTTTTTTTTTTTAAAAAAAAAGGCTGTTCCTTTTGCTTAGAATTATATATGAAGATTGTTAACTGAAAGAGTCAGTGAGTCATTGCTATTGATAACGAGACCATGAATCATTTTGGCAAGTATTTAATCTGCAAAACCTGAAGGTAATGAGAAAAATGCCAAAGCCTCTTCCCAGGGGTTTTGATAATCAGGAAGACTGAACAGCGGGTGGGGGGCACATCATATCAGATAAAGGATGACTGAAACAAGGATAACATGATTGGGACAACTCTTTGTTTTTAAGGAACTTCTGTATTTCTGCAAGAAAATGTCAAAGATTTTTTTCTCTCTCTTATTCCTCTAATTTGTAATAAATATGTCCCCTAGGATGGAGGTGGAAACTCTCTTGCTTAGTGGCCCTTAACCTTCAATCCACTTTTTTTTTTAAAGATAACTGAAAGATCAGCTTCCTTTCTACATTAAAAAAAATAACCCTCTCTGTTGGACGATCTTAACAAAAGAAGGATGGCAGCCTGCTCAATAAATATTTTTCCTCTCCCTCCCCCTAGTTAGTTTTCCTTGTCCGTCCTAAGGCAAAAGAAAAAAAATCCACACTAGTTCTGTTTCTGCCCTTTTATTTGGGATAGAAGATATAAATGAGTTCATAACCTACAAATCTACAAATAGGTAATGTAAATATGTACAGATAGTCCTTGACTTAAAACAGTTCATTTAGTGATCCTTCAAAGTTACAACACACCTGAAAAAAGTGACATGACTGTTGTTCACACTTATGATGGTTGCAGCATCCCCATGGTCATGAGATTGAAATTCATAAACTTGGCAACGGTCTCCTATTTATGATGGTTGCAGTTTCCCGGAGTCATGTGATCACCTTTTGCAACTTTCTGATAAGCAAAGTCGATGAGGAAGGCAGATTCACTTAACAACCATGTTACTAACTTAACAATTGCAGTGTTTCACTTAACAACTGTGGCAAGAAAGTGTTGTGTCTTCGGCTCCCGAGCCCGGACCTCCGGAGGAAGAATCCTCCGAAAGTGAAGAGGAGGAGGAGGCAAGGGCCTCCTCCCCTGGCCCGTCTGGTTTGGCACCACCCCAGGCCCCAGCTGAAAGCCCTGTGGAAGAAAGCTCCTCTGAGTCAGACGTTAATGAGGAGAGGGAGTGGATTAATCCCAGGTGGCGACGATCAGAGAGACGGGCTCAGCAAAGGAGTGGGTGGGGCCGAGCACGAGGTGATGAGTCACAAAGCCAACGCCCCACAAGGTATAAAAGGAGCTGACTTTACCTTGTTGGCTTTTGTGACGAACAAAGTTTTACCCTGACTGCTTGTGTCCTGAAATACTGCAGCAGCTAAGTGTTTTCTTTTAAACGTGTATTGGATATAAATACTTGGAGCCTTATCAGGGACTGGCCGTGGCAACTCAAAACAACAGCTGTCATTATCTCTCCCGGGCTCGCTGCCAGCTTGTTGTTTATGGATGGTAAATAAACAACTTCTGAATACTCCTGTTCGAGTGTGTGTGCTTGTCTGGGCTTCTGAAGCAGGGAGAGGACAGAACAGAAAGGTGGTACACCACTGTGTTCACATCAGGGGTGGGTTTCACTTACCTTTGCTAACGCTTCACTCACGTGTATGCGCTCGCTTTGCTCACGCGCACGCCACATCTGCACATGCGCAGAAGCTTCTGTACATGCGGAGAGCATATTTGATGATGTCCGGGTGGGTGGATGGAGCCTCCTGCTGCCACTGCTACTGGTTCATGCAAACTGGGGCGAACGGTAGCAACCCACCACTGGTTCACATAATGCTAGAATAGAATAGAATAGAATAGAATAGAATAGAATAGAATAGAATAGAATAGAATAGAATAGAATAGAATAGAA
>WNWU01000005.1:24501073-24516991 GCA_012654045.1 Ptyas mucosa | reverse complement strand
AATAGAATAGAATAGAATAGAATAGAATAGAATAGAATAGAATAGAACTTTATTGTTACTTTAAATGTACACTAAACAGCATACATTAAAATGAAATTTCATTGCATTCGGTTCTCAAAGGATAACCATTACGCATATACCCACATACACACACATATACAGTATGACACAGAGAAACATCACAGTCTAGTTCAAATGTGTACATATACATGGCGAAAAAAGGAGAATCCTGAGAGTTTACAAGACAGATGGCATAAGGAACAAAGCTGTTACAGAACCTAGTAGTCCTGCTATAAATACTTCAAAACCTTCTGCTAAAGGGAAGCAACAGAAACAGACCATGAAGTGGGTGTGTGGGGTCTCTAACAATCCTTCAAGCTCTAAGCAGATAGTGCTTGTATGTAGTATCCTGAATAACAGGAAACGAGCTTCCTATAATCATCTCAGCTGTATTTACCACTCTCTGTATGGACTTTCTATCTGAGACACTGCTACCACCAAACCAAACAGTGATACAGTTTGTTAAAACATTCTCAATCATGCCTCTGTAAAAAGCAGTCAGGACAGAAGAAGAAAGATGTACTCTCCTCATCTGATGCAGGAAATGCAAACACTGATTTGCATTATTCTCTAAAGATAATATATGAAGAGACCATCAGATTGTTATTTATCTGCACCCCCAGAGACTTAATACTGTTGACCACCTCCACAGCTGCAGCCTTGATACAAAGTGGAGTATGATTATGCCTGCTCTTTCTAAAGTCAACAATGAGCCGCAGTGACACAGTGGTTAGAGTGCAGTACTGCAGGCTACTTCTGCTGATCACTGGCTGCCAGCAGTTTGGCAGATCGAATCTCATAAGGCTCAAGGTTCACTCAGCCTTCCATCCTTCCGAGGTGGGTAAAATGAGAACCCAGATTGTTGGGGACAATATGCTGACTCTGTAAACTGCTTAGAGAGGGCTATAAAGCACTATGAAGCGGTATATAAGTCTAAGTGCTAAGTGCTATTGCACTTTATTTTATTAACATTCAAAACCGGGTTATTTTTATTGCACCAGTCCACCAAAGACTTCACCTCCTCCTGTAGGAATCTTCATTGTCATCCTGGATAAGACCCACCACTTGTTGTGGAAAAGGCCACAAGTTTAACAATTTCATTTAACAATTCATTTAATAACTCTTTCATTTAACAACAGAAATTTTGAGTTCAGTTGTGGTTGTAAGTCAAGGACTACACGTATTGAATTTTTATCCTATCTTTCCATCTAAGCAAACTGCTCAAAGGTAACTGAAAGAAGCATTCGCATGAATATCACCATCCATGGCTGGGGAAACAACTGATGAAACATTGACACAATGCAAATTCTGTCACTGTTGTGTCATGACGTGAGCATGCAAGGGAGGAGAGACATCACTGGGACATCACAGTGTCTATATGTGGATACCTACTTACATTTGTTTCAAATATGAGCTTTTTTTTCTGCTCTGAAATCATACTCCGTTAGATTATCATATGCTAGGTCATATTTTTTTCTACAGTTCAAAATAAGCAAATACTATTCTTGCTGATTTTAAAAATGTAATGTTAAATGAAGATGTCTGCCAACAATACAATATGTCTTGGCAGGCCTGTCTGATTGAAGCACTCTTTTGAGAGCAGAAAGATTAACAAGAAAATTAATATATTGAAGGATTATAGGACACAAGATACTCCTAAAAAGGACATTGATTTTCATTTGTTAAATGAAAAATTAATTTTACAAGTTCATTTTTGTTACCAGCACCTTGGGCATTAAGCATTAAATTAACCACATTATGCTGTACATTAATTAGCTTAGAATAATGTGAAAAAATATAGAAGGGAGAAACTTGTAAAACTTGTGGCCTTTTACACTGTAGTCAAAACATCAAATTAGCTGCATCCTGATATAAAATTCATTATGTGGACAGGGTGTTGTAATTTGGTTCTGCATAATAATCTAAATCAACCTTCTCCAACATGGTGTCTACAATTTCCACAACTATGCTTAATGGGAATCTTGGGATTATATTGAAATACTTTTTTAAAAAAAAATCAGCACATAAAACACTAATTGCTGATCCATTTATAACTCTTATAGGGAAATGTATGTGGATTTGTCCAGCATACTTGAAAATAAGCCTGAACAAAGTACAATGCCTTCTTTAATGCTAACAATATCTTCATTGTGATATCCTTGGTGCCCATTGAGATTGGTTGTTTGCTTGCTGATGTTTCATTACCAAACTAGGAAACATCTTCAATAAACTTGTGCCATTCATGTGTTTTGAAATCCAGATAATTTAACACATGAAGAGATTCAACAAACTCAGAGGTCCCTACAGGTGTTGATGTCCCCAAAGGCTCCAGAGACACTTGTCCATTGAGTGTGTTCTACAGAAAAAGCCAGATTGGGTGACTAAAGAACCAGGTAATGAGGGAGCCCAATTCATATGGAGACCAATGTTCTGGCAGTCATATCTGTAAATCCTTCCCTCCTGCTGGCCTTCACACTCAACACAGAAATCCTGGGGCATCAACAAAGTTGAGATGGCCACACTCACATACAAAGGAGCAATGCTACTTTCTCTATACAGTTTTCTTTCCTTCCATCCATCCAAAACTAATTTTAGATTCAAATCTCCTGAAATTAATCCCCTAAATTCTCTCTCTCTCACACACACAAATGCATACCGAGTCCCTTCCAATTAATGTAACTGAATGTTTTTTTTCTCTAATGAAAAAATGTGGGACATTAAATAAAGAATAACCTCCACCCTCAATTTAATTAATTTTGTCCTAATCACTTTATCCTAACAGATTAATTTTCAGGTGAAATCCATCAAACCAGTCTCCCTTCAATTATCCCTGATAATAATTTAGTCTCTACTCCAAAATAAGAACCATAATTTTCTTTTCTATCCCAAGTGACTTTTCAGTGAAGAATATAACAAAATCTGTAAATTTGTATATTTAGGAATCCATAGAAGATTTGGAGAAGGGGGAGGACAAATGAATCAAGCAACATGGACTCACTGTCAAACAATATGATTTATATACATTCATCAAATGTCTTGATGCGTCTGACTTATTAGAAAACCACATCATTTGCACAATGACATAATACCCTGATGTCATGTAGCTGACCTTAGGACAGTTTACTGTTCAATCTAAAACTGCCTGCAGTTATATTCCAAACAACTTTTATATAAATAAAAACATTGGACACAGTGTGATCATCCTGATTTTGTCATTTCCATATATATTTTTAATATAACGTAAATATAATTACTATTTATCATACATTACTATTTTGATCTTATAAACGTATCTCTTGTCCTCATTTGTATATTTGTCTAAATATTGTCCATTTTCTACAAACCCTAGATCTTTTCTGCTCCGACTCCTTTTCCTCCTTTCCAACCATTGGTACAGTTTGTTCCAGATTTCATAGTATTCTGCCTCGCCCTTATTTTTGTGTTCTAGTGTCAGCCTGTCCATTTCTGCGCAGACCAAGATTTTCTTTATTATTTCTTCTTCTGGGGCGGTTCCTTCATTTTTCCAGTATTGCACATAAACCAATCTTGCTGCTGTTATGACATGCAGCATTAAATATATCAATCCTTTGCCATATTTCTCTTCTGTAACTCCTAGTAGGAATAGTTCTGGTTTCAAATTTATGTTTTGGTCTAGCATATCTTCCAACCATGTCTTTATCTGACACCAAAATTCCCTAGCATTTGTACATAACCACCACATGTGATAAAAAAGATCCTAACACTGAGTTACATTTCCAGCACTGCAGTGATAGATTCCTGTTCATTTTTGCTAACCTTGTAGGTGGAAGGTGCCACCTATAGAATATTTTATATAGATTTTCTTTGTACGCTGTGGCTAAGGTTAGTTTCCTGTTTCTCTCCCATAAGTCTTGCCATTTGTCCAGATCAATATTGTAACTAAAGTTTTGGGGCCATACTACCATGATTTCCTTCACTTGTTCTTCCACCATTTTATATTCCAGTAAATATTGATAAGTTTTCTTTATTGCCTTTTCATCCATTCCTAACAAAATTTTGTCTAGCCCCATTAATTCTTTCTTAATACCCATCCAATGTTTTATATTGGGGGTGATTGGAGAAGTTGATTATTAGTCTATATTTATTGAATTATTTTTGTAGTTTCGTATATTTTAGCCATGTGCCTATTATTTTTGTGTTGACCGATACTGGAGGCTTATCATAGCTGGGTCACCTAATTTACACTTGTGAGTAAGCAATGCCCTCCGTACGGTCACACATGCTCTCATTATTTCTCGGCTGGATTACTGTAATGCCCTGTACATGGGCCTGCCCTTGGGGTGCACCCGGAGGCTCCAACTGGTCCAGAATGCGGTTGCACGGGTAGTTACCCGCGTTACTCGTTACCCGTTACTCCCATATAACACCATTGTTGCGCAAGCTGCACAGGTTGCCGGTGGTCCTCCAGATCTGCTTCAAGGTGCTGGTGCTCACCTATAAAGCCCTTCATGGCATGGGCTCGGGGTACTTGCAGGATTACCTCCTACCGGCCTCCCACCGCCCAATGTACTCACATAGGACTGCCCTCCTCTGGGTCCCATCGGCCAGACAGTGTCGGCTGGTGGCCCCCAGGATGAGGGCGTTCTCTGTGGTCGCACCGACCCTCTGGAATGGTTTACCCACTGGGCTCTGGATGGCTCCTGACCTCCGCACCTTGCACGCCGACCTAAAGACATGGCTCTTTCAGCAAATTCCCTGATCTGCCGTGCATTTTAATTTGGGGGATTTGGGGTTTTTAAATTGGATTTTAACATTTTAATTCTACTTATTGTTGGGTTGTTTTATTCTGTGAGCCGCCCCGAGTCCCTCGGGAGAAGGGCGGCATATAAATATGACAATAAATAAATAAATAAATTTTCACTGCTTGGCATAGATCAATAGGATTTTCTGGGGACAGAAAATCTCTCTAAGTAAGCATTCTTTCATTCACTTGTTCTTGTTTCTTCTGTCCAAAGTAATTTGATCTTGGATCAAAGCTTCAGTCAATGTAACAAAGCTGCAAGACTTACATTTTAGTTCAGGTGTCATAAATTCTTCGGCTGACTGTCTCTTTTTGTAGTCATGCCTGCAGACAATTTTTTCCATCAGTTACTTTCCCCCCCCCCCACAATACATTGGGGCGGGGGGTTTCAACTGTGGCAAATATCAACTTCTTCAACTACTCCATGTCCAAAGATGCTTTAAATATACAGGAAACTATAAACTGCTGTCTCCAATTCAGAGCAGAATGGAACTGATTACATGCCAAGCAGGTAAGCATCTATTATCATAGCAATTATGGTATTTGCTTCCTGATTGTAGAAAAGTCAGTTTCCTTACACCCTCATCTTCTGCATTATCTGTCTTAGCTTGATTTACCATGAAGCAGGTTAAAATTATTTTTTATGTGTGATTGTCATTCTAAAATAATTATTTAAGCAATCTGTCTAATAGAAAATACTGCTATATGTTTTCCATCCCCTATTTCCTACTGTGCAGCCCCAATTTCTAGTTAGCCACCAGTTTGCTGAGAGTAAAAAAGACAGACAGACAGACAGACAATTATTTAGTTTACGATGAGAACATGAGAAAGAGAAGTAAACATAAACACATAACCCATATAATTATATTATAAAACCTCTATAGGGGTACAACAGTGACTTCATAATTGGATGTCCAGTTCAGCTATCCAGGTGATCACTTCTGGAAATCTGGAATTCCACTTCATGGAAATCTTCTAGGGAACCACAGAACACACGTCATGGGCAATCTTACACAATATGTTTAATAGTTTGCATATTAGCTCCATAGTCGCAACAAGAGGGATCTTTCCAGTCCCTTTAATAAAAGGCAGAGTCATGTCTCCCAGTGTCACACCTAATTCTATTCATATAGCAAATTTGAGAGGGGATATCTATGCATTTGTCTATAGGTAAGGTAGGTAAAACAAATAAAGCAATGTCTGTGGAATACCTATCCTCACCCACCAAATTATGTTCTTCATGGAGCAGAATACACCTGGGATCCTACTTTCCATGTCTATTGTGCTAATGTTATGTACATAAAAGAGATAAGACTGGGATAACTTAAGTCCTTTCTTCCCTATAGATCATCTCCATTAGCTCTGGAAACTTCTGGGCCTTTTAATATATTAAATTAGACATTAAAATATTGTAAATTGTTGAAACTAATGCACGTCTTTTGACTGGCTTTTGACCTATGGTTGCCAATGAAATGTTTTCTCCTTTCCACCTTAACCCACATCCCAAGAAAGGGATGGCCTTTATTTATTACCATTATTAAAATCAAAATTAGATATCAAAATTATCTATGTAGAAACATGCATCTAGATTTATTCTTCATAGATAATTCAAACCTTCATTACTCTTAATTTGTTTTTTATTGGGTTTCCAAATACAGACAAAACAATACCCAGGGAAAACAAATTACAAAGTATTGCTTCTGAAAAATTGTGTAATAGAATTGTAAAGAATAATATATGTTAATAAATAAAAATGGAAAACCACAAGAGGAAAGAAAATCAAGAAAGGACAATAAAACACTGAAAAATAGATGTGATGTCTTGCCCCATGAGAGCTCAGCTAGCATTGCTAATAATTGAAGATTAGGAATGCAATCTATGCTGCAGGGATTAATTTTTCTTTTGAATGACACAGAATAGAGATGAATAAGAATGTTGAGATCACAAATATTTTGTTGAACAGGGATAAGCAAACAGGATGATGTTTGTAATTCATAATTCAGTCACCAAAACAAATATACCAGCTTTTACTCCAATAGTTGTGCCATGTGAACTGTTACTGCTGTTTTCATTTCAAATTTCAGTTTCATTTTTAACACATATTTTTTTATTATTGTTCTTTTATCATACTAAAATTCATGGGCTGAATTGGGCTACTATTAAAAAACATTGTCAGCAAGATCATATATTTGAATCATAAAGCTGATCTTCTGTTTGAAGCAAGGGTGGGTTCTACTTACCTTTACTACCGGTTCGCAGCGAGGCCGCGTGTGCAAGCTTGCTTCGCGCATATGTGTGTGCGCGTGCTCTTCTGCGCATACAGAGAAACTTTTGCACATGCGCAGAAGTGTTTTGATGATGTCGGGGTCGGTGGGTGGAGCCTTCTGCCGGTTTTACTGCCGGTTCTATAGAACCAGTGCAAACCGGTGGCAATCCACCCCTGGTTTGAAGCCTTCAACTTACAAGATCTTACCCTAACCCTAACTTCTCATCGGTTTTATTATCTTCCATTATCTTTTAAAATGCAATATGCTTTTCAAAATTGTCAATAGAGATTCTCAGTCATCCAGATCATGGTTGTCCCAAAGGTGCTTTTCCAAGAGGCAACTGGACTTTCTGGTGTTTTTTTCTTTTTCTTTTAAAGATGTTTTGCTTCTCATCCAAGAAGCTTCTTCAGCTCTTATTGGATGGTGGAGAATGGAAGAATTCATACTCCTTGCAGATAACTCATCATTTGCACTCTTTTACCAAGGCATTAAGGCCTCCTGGAGGTTAATCTGTGTCATCAGGGTCACCTGAGTAGTTCAAATGATTGTGGAGTCCTCTTGGAACTGTTGAAAGGACTGTGTTTTAGACTGGAGATAAATGATGTCGTAATCTCAGCCCAGACCACATATGTGTCATCCTAGACCTCTGCCTGACCACTAATTATTTTAAATACAATGAAGGTTTCTACAGATAAAAATACAGCTGCACCATGGATTCATTTGTGTCCCCCATTATGGCCAATCTCTACATGGAAGAGATAGAAACCAAAGCCCTAGATTCCTTCACAAGAATTCCACCCACTCACTGGTACAGGTATGTGGATAATACTTGAGTCAAGTTCAAAACACAGGAATTGGGAGTGTTCACAAACATATCAACTCTGTGGACAGATACATCAAATTCACACAGAAGAAGTTAAGGAAAATAGCCCAGCCTTCCTGGACTGTGCAGTACACATTAAGGAAGACAGAAGTCTACAAAAAAACCCACCCACACAGATCAATATTTACATTTTGATTCCCACCACCCACTGGAACACAAAATGGGAGTCATCAGAACCTTACACCACTGAGCTGAAGGCCTGCCTACCAGCAAAGATGGGAAAGAAAAAGAGGTAAAACACATCAAGGAAGCCCTCAGAATGTGTGGCTATTCCAAGTGGGCCTTCATCAAATCTCAAAAAAGACCCTACAGGAGCTCCTCCATGACAGACAATGAAGAGAACAGTAAATGAAGGAACATTGTCATTCCATACATTGCAGGAATATCATAAAAGCTCAGGAGGATCTTCAGCCAGCACAACATACGTGCACGCTTCAAACCCACAAATACACTAAGACAGATGCTTGTCCACCCCAAGGATAAAACACCCAGATACAAACTAAGCAATGTTATATATGCAGTACAATGCAGTGAGCCATGTGTAGATCTGTACATTGGAGAAACAAAACAACTACTTATAGACACATGGCATAACACAGGAAAACAAATCCATCAGGACGAGATTCAGCAGTCCATCTGCATTTAAAAGACAAAGGCCAGTCTTGAAAACAGCAAAGTCCACATTTTGGACTGCTGGTTTTAAAGACAGGCTAAAGGGGCCATCTATGTCAAAATTGAACAGCCCTCTCTCAACAGAGTGGGACGGACATGACATCATCTATCTCCAGTCTACAATACAGTCCTTTCAACAGTTCCAAGAAGGCTCAGATGAACTATTGATGACACAGATAAACCTCCTGGTGGCCTTAACAACTCACTAAAAGAATGCAAATGACCAGTTTTCTGCAAGGAGTTAAAATCCTTCTATTCCCCACCTTCCAGTCAGAGCTGAAGAAGCTTCTTAGATGAGAAGTAAAACATCTTCGAAAGAAAACCCAAAAAGTCCAGTTGCCTCTTGAAAAAGCACCTTTGGGACTTTTCAAAATCATGTACTATTTTTCTGACCACATACAATGACTCTGTGTGTGTGTGTGTGTGTGTCTGTGTGTGCATGTGTGTGTGTGTGTGTGTGTGTCTGTGTGCATACCAAAAGAGCATTTAGGAGCATTCATCTCAGCAACCATCTTGAGAGTTGATGAAATTGGATAAACCATAGCTATTGTCAAACAGGAAAGCTGAAATAACTTTTTTTAAAAAAAAACTTCTGGCATCTGATATAGAATGACTTTGTCCTATGTATTCTCCCAAACCAGCATATAGATTGAGAATCAATTGCCTGTTACTACTGAAATTCTAAAATTAAAACCTGGCACAGTCCTAATATTAATATTTCATAAGCATGCAAAATGTTAGATTAATACTGACATCATTATGCAAGTATATTATGTTCACACAGCAAATTATAGAGACATTTATATCCTAAATTAGATATTTTAACGCTATGTATTTGATAGACATATTTAAAGATATCTAATCTTTAAATGGCTAAATGGCTTGGAAAAGAAGCAACTATAAACTTACCATAAAGCTTAGAAAATACTATCAAATATAATACATCAGAAAATAAATTATTTATTGGCCAAATTGTAATAGCTAAAAATCACAGGTTAACTGTATTTCTGCCAGATGTGATATGAGATCATCTAAAAGTTTTGAGATTAAAACTGAGAAAGATCGCCCTGTCAGCGGTGGGTTTCACATTATGTTACTACTGGTTGGCCCCCTGCACGCATGATCACTTCGTGTGTGTGTGTCCCCAATTTGCGCATGAGCCTGCCTTCTGCACATGCACTTTGCTCATGCACGTGCCTTTTGCGCATGCACCCAGCCTCAAAAATGTGCCTAAATAGGATGGAATAGAGCCGGGGTGGGTAGGCAGGGCCATCCATGATTTCCGCTACCAGTTCAGGAGAACCGGTCCAAACCAACTGAATATCACCTCTGCACACTGTTCTACACAGGTGTTTACCAAGGACAGGCAAAATAAAATATAACCTAAATATAACCCTAAAATAATTATTGCTAAATTCTGTATTACATACTGAACCATTAAATGGAATATGAAGTTCTGTGTATTATGCATCAAAGGGAAAATGGTTTAGCAAATGTATGTTACATATTTAAAATATGATTTAAATGATTTAAAAAAATATTTAAAATAAAGATATATTTTCAAAAAAAGATATTATCTACAAATTGACAGATAAAATGTTGAAATTGTACACAGAATCCTATTCTCCAAGTTTAAGTTCCCAATCAGAGATTTTTGGTTCTGTCTTTTCCCCAGTGGAGCGCAAAGTTTGTTTGTGCAGCCGTAAGCATGTATCTTAATAAATTATGGTACTTTTTTTATTGATGTTCTCTGGCATTACAACTATCAAAATGTGATTTCATTTTAAATTTAAATCCCTAAAACTTTATGAATGTGTATTTCTTTCTAATACTCCAGGGGGGGTTATATGTTTATCGCATATGGTAATATGTTCCTTCTATCTCAAGGCATTTCCAGCATTCATTAAAATATGGTTTGTCTGTTTGGGCAACTATTGACAGTTGAATACCATCTGTAAAACGTTTTATACTAATTCTTTCTCATACCATAGCTTAGGGTAAATTTTATAGATTTGCTCCATAGTTCTCCTGACTGTTGTGCTGAAACTATTGTCTTGAAGTTTTGTACATATTTAGTGGTGGTTAGATAGTGTAGATGTAGATTTAGTTAATTTCTTTTCTGGTAGAAATAGGAAAGAATACAGGTAATGCTCAATTTACAACTACAAATGGGCCCAAAATTTCAGCTGCTAAGCAAAACAGTTGTTGAGTGAATTTTGCCCCATTTTACAACTTTTCTTGCCATAGCTATTAAGTGAACAGTTACTGCAGGTTAGTAACAAGTTAGCAACAAGTTAGTAACACGGTTGTTAAGTGAATCTGGCTTCCCCATTGACTTTGCTTGTCAGAAGGTCACAAAAGGTGATCATACGATTCCAGGACACAGCAACTGTCATAAATACAAGTCAGTTGCCAAGCATTTGAATCTTGATCAGATGACCCTGGAAATGCTGCAACAGTCATAAGTGTGAAAAATGGTTATAAATTACCTTTTTCGGTGATGTTGTAATTTCGACGGTCACTAAATGAACTGTTGTAAGCTGAGGACTATCTGTATATTGACATTGCAAAAGCACATCTTATCACTGGATCCAAATACATTAAAACTCATACTTTACTGGACAAATACTTCATCCACTTTTTGCTTACCACAGTCTTAATGTGATGGTATGTTGGAACAAAAAAGCCCTAACCCAACAATAATTATAGAAGGATGAGTTGACTCATTGTCTGTTGTGGCCCGTCAGTGACCTGTGCAGATTGTAACTGATTCCGACAACGAGGAGGCTGGTGTGGTGCTGCATCAGCAGCCTGTGCAGCTGGCGCTCGAGTCGGACAGTGAGGAGGCTGGAGAAGATGTGGTGCCAAAGGCAGGGATTCAGCCAGGGCCTTCAGAACCTCCAGAAGCTCCTTTAAGTGAAGAGGACGAAGAGGAGGAGGCTCTTCTCAATGCACGGGTGCACGGAGCTGCCAAAAGGCAGGAGTGGCTCCTCAGGAGGCGGTCTCCTCAAGAGTAAGCCTTGGGACTAATTGGCCATCTTCTTAGCCTATTTAAGAAGGAATGCCACTTGCAACAAACTGTATAGAACAACTTTAGTTCACTCTCCTTTCACGTCTGCAAAATTGCTTCTGGGCTTTCTGCCAACTCTAGTAAGACTATGATTACCTTATCTTAGAATTCTGGTAGGCTGTTAAGACAGTTCATTAACAGCCTTTGAATGATAAAGACTAAGTTATTTGAGTAAAATAAGCTTTGTATAGAGTTTATGTGTGCTGCATTCTTTGGGGTCCGTAGCTGGGGCAGAACATTGTCTGGGCAGGAACATTTGCATTCTCTCATTTCCCTCAAGAGGAACAAAAAGGGCTTCATTTCTTCTCAGTGATGTTGATACATTGCAAGATATGATGGGCAACATTAATAACATGTAGTGAATTTCAATTCTCCATGATCTTCAGCTAAGCAGGGATCGTGCTGTGAATGACCACTGCAGTAGATCGACATCTGCCACCAGTATCTTCCCCAGTTGTCAAAAGGGACTACTTCATATAGGAATGACACTTACACATTTCAGGAGAATTGGACTGATTCAATGAGTCATTCACATTTGGAAGATAATTAATAGAGCCATGGTGGCTCTGTGATTAGAACGCAGTACTGCAGGCTACTTCTGCTGCCTGCCGGCTGCCAGCAATTTGGCAGTTCGGATCTCACCAGACTCAAGGTTAACTCAGCCTTCCATCCTTCCAAGGTTGATAAAATGAGGACCCAGATTATTGGGGCAATATGTTGATTCTGTAAACCGCTTAGAGAGCACTGTGAAGCAGTATATAAGTCTAAATGCTATTGCTATTGCTAATAGGGAAATCAAAACTTGTGAATAAATGATGGCTTTTCTTCTGTACAAGATCTCCTGGATACCATCTGAATATTTTTACCTAGAGCAATTTACTTGGCAAATAATAAATATATAGGGCAGAAATTTGTTAATTTGTTAATAAATAAAAGGTGTTTGAAACAAGACTGCTTTTCAGCTGTATCATTTTAAAACATTTTATTGGGCATAGAAGTTGCTATCATGAATAGAAATCAATCCAGGCTTTCTGCACAATAAACACAGGTGCAGTTGCCTTTTTTTTCCCCCAAGAAATCACTTTTTTTCCCCCTGGTCTGTCTTTTTGAAGCTATCCAGTGGCTTGATTTGATGAGGATTTAGAGATTGTGTTCTAAAACATAATAAAAAATACAGAGCCTTTGCATTAATCATTAGACTGCATTCAAAAAAAGAAGGAGGAAAGCATTTGTTTATAGCCCTTTTAATTAACATTATCTGTGGTACACAGCAAAATAATGTTAATCATGAAAAACTAATGCAATATTTAGTTTCAGATAGCATTTACACTTCTGAACTTGTGCTTCTCATAATTAATCTAATATGATTGGCAAATATTATGAGATCCCATATAAAGCCCATTTGGTTTTATTTAGGTTATTTTAACAATGAGGCTGTTTTTGCATTATCTTTTTAGTCTCTGAGTTGGAATGCACAACAATGGGGGAACAGAGTAAATTATATTTATTTGGCTAGTAAACATAAATGCCTTGATAAAAGCAATGGAGCAGTATATTGTGTGCATAAAATTAAAGCCTTCTGTATAAAGACTTTGCCGTTCATATGGATGAAATGGATGGAAACTAGTCAAGGAGAGAAACAACTTGGAATTAAGGAGAAACTTCCTAACAGTGAGGACAATTAACCAGTGGAACAGCTTACCTTCAGAAGCTGTAGGTGCTTCATCAATGGAGGTTTTTAAGAAAAGACTGGACAATCACCTATCTGAAATGGTATAGGGTCTCCTGCTTGAGCAGAGGGTTGGACTAGAAGCCCTCCCAGGTAGCTTCCAGGTCTATTCTGATTGATTGATTGATTGATTGATTGATTGATTGATTGATTGATTGAAGTTTATGTGCGAGCCTGATCCTTCACACCTCATGGTTAGGGATATATCATCATGGAGAAAATCTATGTGGATGCTAGGAGCTGAAAATGACTTGATAGCACACAATCAGCCAATCAAAAGAAATTTAAGAAAAATCAGCTGTAGACAGATCTGAACAAGTTTTTATTTATTTTTATTTATTTGTCAAACATGTACAAGATAACAGATATAAGTATAAACATGATTATGAATACAGGAAATGGATACTAATAAATGGGGACAGTAGGACAGGGACAGTAGGCACATTGGTTTTATCCAACAGATGTTTTGAATAAACTCACAGCAGCCCTTTAAAGATGACCAAGTCACCCAAAACAGGACATCAGAAAGCTATCAGTGGACAAATAATGGTGAGAAATAAGTAACCAAACTTATTGCTACAAGATTCCCTTTAATGCAAGCTCTCACTAGTGCCTAGTTGGATTCACTCTTTGTCTTCCTCTAGCAGCAATTTATCTTCCACCAATTCATTGACCAAGAAAATCAGGGGGTCTGCCAAGACCCACCCACATAGATCATCCAAGGCTACTGTTGTTTGTTCAAAGTATAGCCAGTTCTCATTTAGTAACCACAACTGGGACTGGCAATTCAGTCATTCAGCAAAGCATGCCCTAAGTGAAACATTGTGCTTACAATCTTACTTCAGTTTTTCTTCACTATACAGATTCATGAAGGTCCTAAATATGAAGTTAGTTTTTTCATTACCATTGTAACAGTGAAAAATTGTTAAACAAGGATTTTCGGTAGTGACTGGACTATTTGTACTGACTAAGGCCTTAGTTTAACTGTGCACCAGAGGTTCAGGAACTCCTCCAAGTTCCCTCTGGAAGCCCATGGGTTCATTAGAAGCCTGGGCCTACTTTTTGAATAACTCCTTCATCTCTGCAGTGAGGAGTAAACACAGTAAACCATATACAAAAAGGAACGATCCATCCATGCAAGGGACTAATACATCATCCTCAACTCCAAATCCCATTCTTGCTGCTCCCAGACAAACCCTGATCTAAGGTGTGACTCCCACTGAGGTAGAGTGACATAGACATATCACTCTACTACCTGTGCCTGCTACTACCCTAATCTGCAGTTTTCTGAACACTGGTTAGTGGCATACTATTCCTCTCTTTATTTGAAATTGCTTTCATTGCACAGTGATTGTTTTCCTACTTATTTTCTCATCAGGAAAACAAAATGCCTGGTCCAGTCATGAATGGAACAAATAAAATAAATGAGTGCCCAGGTGCGACTGTAAAATGGAGCAATAACAAAAGAACCTATTTCTCCGTCACTTCAGACATGTGCCTAATTTTGATTTCCTACAGGTTTTTTTTATTAAAGAGTTTTATATAAGATACAGACATTTTCTCCCCCCCTTCCAACCCCCTCCCTCAATTTTTATTTTTCATAAAACATTTCATTTTTTTATTTTTCATAAAACAGTACAGTCATTTATTTCATCATTTTTGTACTTTTTTATAATATCTCACTTATTTCCCCTTCTACCCTCCCTCCCCCTTCTCCTTTTACTTACTTTTCTATCAACACTTTTATCCCAACCCCACCCCTCCTTCCCTCCCCCCCCCGACTTCCCAAAGCAGAAACAGGGTATAATATTTAACATACATAAGCTAAAATATACTAACTTGCTATAAAATTCAAAATCTCTCATATACTCTTTAACTCCCCTTACTCAAATTCATCAACCTCCCTTTTATAAACACTCAGAATCAATTAAATTGAATTCTTTCTTCCTAAGTATAGAAACCTTTTCCTTAATTTCCAGTAATTTAACAATATTACAAGCATTAAAAAATCATGGATAAATATCACACCCTCAAACACCATTCTTTTTCAACATTACTCTCTAATAAGGTTTTAGATTAACATTTATCCTCTCTAATCCTTCATAAAATTAAACATTTTAAATCCTTAAACATTTTATCTCATATATCTTTTAAAATATTATAATCTTTTAAAATTCTCTTAATACATCAGTAAAACATTCTTAATTCATTCCACAAAATATGAATTTCAAAACCTTCAGGAGGATATCCTTCAAGTTTTTATTTAACCATTTTAATACCTCCATAACTTTAAGAAATTATCATTTTTGTACCCAAAACTAATTGTAGGAAAACATATCCTTTATATCATTGCCTTTGAGTAGCCTTTAAAAATACCAGTTTAATTACACTTTTTTTTCTTATTTTTTTTCAGTCTTTCTTCTTCCATAATTCTTTCAGCATTGCTCCCCCCCCCCC
>WNWU01000005.1:24439039-24501063 GCA_012654045.1 Ptyas mucosa | reverse complement strand
GAGAACCAGTTTTAACCGGTTGTTAAATTACTTGAATCCCACCACTGCATCTATCTATATCTTTGTATTTATATATGTATACACAAGTATGAATATTACAAAAATGCACACATATACACATACTACACAGAGGAAAATCAGATATTAATATTATACAGTATTAAGGAAATATTGACAGCCCATAATCAATCCAATTTTTGTAAATTCCTATTCATGGGATAGTATTATAAAATAGCAATATCATAAATATAAGGCCAAAGCTTTGAAACCTAATGAAAAAAAAAGAATGCACAATGCTTCCATCAAACCACTATTTAGTGAAAGAGTCACTGTCCAAAAACAGAACTCAATGTCATTTTCTCCTAAATTCTTCTAGGTACAACTACTCATTATGGAAGTTATACCTATTTTATTTTATCCTTGAAAATCAAGTTTTTGAATATACCCTATTATCTTTTGGAATTAACATTTTTATTGGTTTGATCAATTATGCTTTCAGGAAAGAAAATTATAACTGATATAGAAGTTAAAAGTATTGTGAATAGATTATGCATTTAATAAAACTCTAATAATAAAATTGTAAGCAAGAGAGATAATGAAACAGTATTAACAATCTCTTAATCCTTCATATTAATCTAAAATGAATATGCCACATATTTAAATTATGCAGGATTATCAAGAAGAGCAAACTATGGAATGATAATTTATCTGCCCTCACACACACACACACACACACACACACACACACACACACACACACAATGTATGCTAAGACTGAAAAGCAATTTGATCTACCCTGACGGTTTTGGACTGCAATCCTTTATCATTGGTCATATTGTCTGAACATCAAGAGAACTGAAGACCAGAATTTTTAAACAACATTTAAAGATACTTATCCATGTATAGATGCAACACCTTTGTATAGATATAAAGGTGTATAGATGCACCTTTGTCTTCTTATTCTGTTTCTCTTACAATTTAGTAACATTGACCAAAATTTATCCAATATCCTCATTGCCACATAAAAAATGAGTCCAAATTTTGGAATAGTTTTCATTCCCACATTGCTGACTTTTTTCACAGTGAATGGGTGTGTTCCATTTCCATAAATTTAGCAGTACACCGATTTAGCAAGTTCTCCACTTTTTCCTTAGAAGCTTTTTAAGGGAAACTGTCCTTCTTTTCTTCAGATCTATCTACTCAATTCAGCTCTCAAGAGATCCTACAGTATTCCAAAGACAATCCATAAACCATTTGTATTTTGTATTTATTAGTTTGTCAAACATGTACAAGATAGCAGGTATAAATATAAACATGGAAATGAATGAAAGAAATGAATACAAATAAATGGGGACAGTAGGACAGGGATGGTAGGCACGCTAGTGTGCTTATGCATGCTCCATTTACGGACCTCTTAGGAATGGGGTGAGATCCACAGTAGACAGTTTAAGGTTGAAGCTGTGTGGGTTAGAGGATGTAACAACAGACTCAGGTAGAGCATTCCAGGCGTTGATCATTCTATTGCTGACGCTGTATTTACTGCAATCGAGTTTGGAGCGGTTTACCTTGAGTTTGTACTGATTGTTTGCCTGTGTATTATTGAGGTTGAAGCTGAAAAAGTCATTGACAGGTAAGACATTGTAGCAGATAATTTTGTGTACTATGCTTAGATCATACTGCAGGCGGCACAGTTCCAGATTGTCCAAGCCCAAAATTTCAAGTCTGGTGGCATAGGGAATTCTATTGTGAGTAGAGGAGTGGCGTACTCTTCTTGTGAAGTACCTCTGGACCCGCTCAATCTGTTGCTGCATCTGCATGCTGGAAGCTGAGCTTTCCAAGAACAAGAATGCTACATCAGGCTTGCCTTTGTGAATTGCTGAAAATCCCTGTGGAACTCTCTGATTACATTGCTGAAGGGCAGAATTCTAACTTAGATACCAAGCCCAGCAGGGAGAAGATTTTTAAGATAACAATTTAGGCAGGACCCATTGGGGAGTTCACAGCTTGAGGAAGGAGTTCTGAGGGTGAAATCTTTTGAAACACATTTTGGACAGATCCTTTGAAGCCCATTACAGTAAACAACCTGTAGTTCTTTTTCATGGTTATCTCTGAATGCAGCACCTGCAAGGAGTTCTTAGCCACCAACACCTAGTGAAAAAGTTATACACTGATAAATGTATAAAGTTTTTTTTTATGGTAAGAAAGAATTTATTTGATTTATTAGACATGTATGTGCATGAGGGGTGAGTTCTACTTACCTTTACTACCAGTTTGCAACGGGATCACGCATGCACGCACCTTGCTTCTGCGCATGCGCAGATTGCTTCTGATGATGTCAGGGTCAGTGGGTGGAGCCTCCCACCAGCTTTACTACCGGTTCTATAGAACCAGTCTGAACCAAGGGCAACCCACCACTGATGCGCATGCCTTCAGACAGGGGGACAGAAACAAGGAAAATATGGGACCCCTTCCTAAATTGTACTCCCAAGTGGGTAAGATTATGATTTTTTTTATCTGGAATTTTAAGTAGTTAAGGCTTGGGATATAGAAACTGATATGTAGCATCTGCAAAGTGTCAGCAGCATTAATATGGTAGTACACATGAAGGTGAATGCAACTTGTTTCTACATGATGTTTTGTTCTATTTGGGACTTTTAGGTGCATGTAGCCAGATGTAATTCTATACAGTTTAAACTGTCTGTTGGGAACTGAACTAATAAAGGTCCTAACCCTCAGTGGTACTTCCAGTGACTTCCACTGACAGATACAGAATCTGTCAGGATAATCCAGTCCATTTTACTTTAAACTCTCAATGAGAAAGAGAGAAAGAGATACAGATGTTATATCACTCCCCCAATAGGTTATGAGATCAGATAATTTCAGATTCAAACAAGAAATAAATATTATTTCTGGTCTCAAGTGATTCTTGTCTCATGACTTTTCCTAAGTAGGGACATTAACTATTGCATACGCTAAGGCAAGTAGAAATGAAGCCCATTTATGCTATAATAAAACATTTGATACATTATATGTAATTTATGGAATAACCTGATTCTTAATTGATTGCTGTAAAATAAGCTTTGAAAATAAATGAATTGTTAGCCTGTTTATCCTGATGTGGCATCCTGCAGATGTAGGATTGCAGGTCCTAGAATCAGTAGTTACCTCTGAGGAGTGATTCTTTGGATATTCGCCAAAGAATTAACATTTCAATTTTCTTCTTCCACTTTTATCAATCTAAAAGTATGTCTTTCCTCATTACCAAGACACTCAACAAATTTATGGAGAACAGTCTTCACAGCAGTATGGGCAGAACAGATGGTAGAGCCATCCTATAAGTGTTCATTTAAAAGTAAAGCATGAATTTCTTGCACAAATATACTTATGCTTTTCATGGTCAGATTTTTATTTAATCATTTTTGGATTACTTCCCTTCACGAAAAAGCAGTCTCAGAATGTATCCTGTATCCTGTATCCCAGAATGAATCGTATCCTTAAAACACTCTGAAAAAGAAGCCTCCCTGTACAGGACTAAATTTAAATGTGTCCTGGTGGGTCTTGGTCAGGATTTATACAAAGTTTATTTAGCAGCAAGGGATGTAGTCATTGATTAATGACATTTCCATCTCACCTTTCCACAGAAACGTGATGAGTTCTCCAATTATGAATGTGCTGGCTTTAATCTATAAGGGCTGACATGGCAGTGCCTGATGCTTCAGCAATCATTTCTCCAGCCAGAACTGACTTGCCCGGATGTGTAAATGGTAAAGGTAAAGGTTCCCCTCACACATATGTGCTAGTTGTTCGTGACTCTAGGGGGCGGTGCTCACCTCTGTTTCAAAGCCGAAGAGCCAGCGCTGTCTGAAGATGTCTCTTTCGTCATGTGGCTGGCATGACTAAATGCCAAAGGCTCACGGAACGCTGTTACCTTCCCACCAAAGGTGGTCCCTATTTTTCTACTTGCATTTTTTATGTGCTTTTGAACTGCTAGGTTGGCAGAAGCTGGGACAAGTAACGGGAGCTCACCCGTTATGCGGCACTAGGGATTCGAACTGCTGAACTGCCGCCCTTTCGATCAACAAGCTCACTGTCTTAGCCACTGAGACACTGTGTCCCTGGATGTGTACTTACTGGGAGAAACCACTTGTGATACCCCACTTTGCTGAGACTTGGAGATGTTTCCCAATTATGGCACCCACTTTATGGAACATCCTCTGTAAACTAGATTAGCCCCTTGTCTTTCAATTTTTTGGAAGCAGAGTTTTTCTAAGGAGCATCTGAGGATACTTTAGAATGATGCTGACTTTTGCTTCTGTTTCTTCACTTACTATTTTTTTTTTAACCAAGAATGTTTTGAAGTTGTATAGTTTGGGTTGTTTTTACTACTGTTTTGCTAAAGTATGTTTGATACACTTAGTGCATTTAATTCTTGTAATAAAACAGGAATCAAAATAACAAAAAAAAAAAGCAGGCCACTCTGATATCGGTTTATACAAAATGGAGCTTATAATTAACATTAGCTTTGCAAAGAGAACTGTCATAGTTCATTAAAACTCAAGACTTCATATCAAGTTGAAGAGTCATAAGAGAGAAGGAAATGAAGTATGGGTAAATTTCAGAGTTAACAGTTATGGAAATATTTATGACCCATGAATATTACATAGAATTTATTGAGCAAACAGAATAGCTAATAGTGCAAGGGCAAAAGTCACTAAAACTAAATGGATGATAGCTTGGAGAAGAAATCTCTTGAATACTTCTTTTCATGGCACATACAAATGAATATATCTCATGCATTAATTTGTTTTTGTTGTCATCAGACAAAAGCAGAGGAGTGATTCCTTAATCATTCAATATACCATTTTATTTTCCTTGTTTGATTTTCTTCCATTTCATCTCCTTGTCTGCCTTGATCCAACATTTCCCCCCCCCCACCCCCCATTTTTAACTGCAGACACATTTCACTATTTGAAATAGTGTCTGGATTTGTTTATTTGCCTAAACTATGTGGCTTTATAGGTAGATAACAATTAATAATGTCTGGTATGTTTTCTCCAAACTTGGCATTTGTTAATTTCTGCTATTTAGCTTAGTTTATAATTCTGGAAATAAGCTTTACTTAATGAATTATTATTTGAAATGTCAGAAAGACTATGACACAATTAACATTTGAATTGGGAAAATATAGATCTAGTTCTTCAACCATGAAGATCATTAGCTGATTTTGTTTTTGTCATTCTTTCAACGTTGATTCTTTCAATGTTGATTTTGTCAAAATGTTTGATTGCAATTTCTACATATCCCCATTGATTACGAATTTAACTGCAAATTTGATATAACTATTTGGGTGTTTTGTGGAGCAATAATCCTTAATATATGCATTTCAATATGTATTTTTCTAATTGGCACACTTTGAGAAGAAATCTTTCAATGGTAAGTATATTTTTATGGTGTTTCTAAACAAATACAAGTTTGTGCTTAATATCTTCTGTTAGGCACAATTTTGTACATTTTTACCACATAGAGAGAAATTGTAAAAACTGTGGATATATTTATCTCTGATGGACTAAATTTCCCTTGCATCCCTATTGTCTGATTCATCTTTACAAGGATTCTTATAAGAGACCAATAAAGTGGGACAAGTCCATCATATAGTGTTCTTTAATAGAAGGATTCTACCAAAATCAGACATATTTTGTAAAGGTTCCGGTAATAGTAGGGCTATTTTGTAGCACTAATTCATGATACCAATCAATATTTGTAAAGAAAGTTGTTTAATGCTATAGGAAGTTAAATATTTATTGGTCTTTTGGTACATCAAAATATTAAGTACAGAAATTATTTTATAAATTAATAAAAGTATTTGCTTAATCATTCATACATTTTGATAAACATTTTAAAACAGCAGTAGGTGTCAGTCAACTTAAGATGAGATTCAAAAATGATTTAATTTCTGAGGGGTTCTTTGTGCTCTCTGAGCTTGGTTATTTTCTAGCAGAAAATAACCTAAACTAGGTAACATTATCAGTGCTCGTAGGGAGTGGGGTTTGCTCTCAGTTTATATTCTAGTGACATGCCCTGTCAGTCTTGGTGGGAATTGTCTTGGTGGGTTGTTTGTTTGTTTTGCTGTTTACTGTTGGCTTGTTTGGCAGTTCTTTGACTGGGGTATTGTTTACTTCTTGATTCTTGGTCTGATGTTAATCTTGATGTTAATCTCTGCTCATCTGGGTGTTGATTGCTGGTGGGGAGGTATTTGGGTCATTTTGCTCTCTTTTGAGCTTATCACTTGTTTCTTTTGCACAGTTGTTTATATCTATGTGTCCGAATTTAAACATTTATATTAGATTATAGAATAAAATAAAAAAATACAAAAGCAAATAGTAAGACACGGTGGGGAGGAAAAGGGGAAAGACAAGTGAGGAGGGGAGGAAGAAAATTTTACTGTTACAGTAAAATAAAGCATTAACATCGAACCTCAACTTTTTACTTTTCCATAATAATATAAACTAGCCATTTCTATAACAACAAATCAATCTAATCAGTAAAATCCAAAATCAAAGTTTCCTTTTTTTTCCCCTACAAGCACAAAGTCCAGAAGCGGTCTCCATGTAGCAACGAAAGTACTTTTATTCTTTTCTTTGATCAATACTGTCATCTATGTGTCTATTGATGGCCGATTTGTCAGAGAGCCAGACTTCTAGGAATCTGCTAGTGTTTTTGGACTTGGCTTGGTCTTCGGTTAGACCAAAATCACATTCAAGCTCACATAAACTCTGTGTTAGCTTCTCCAATCTATGAGACTTCTGAACATGTGAATTACTTAATGCACAGAATATTCAGCCAAGATTGGAAACAGCTGCCTATGCCATGGCTACAGCTCCTCTGTGTAATAATTTAAAGGGGTCACCAACAAAATAGTGACCATGGGTAGGTCAAAAATAAAAGTCCATGTGTCAAGTCTATGGCTATGGCTGCATGGTCAAAGCCTTGTCCCTTTTAACATACATCCTGACTAGTGATTTGCCACTCGCAATTAATCCTCATCTAGAATATTCTGGGCTATGGCTTCTGCCTGAGTTTCCAGTACCTTTGCTTAATTCCAAGATTGCATAGCTATAAATGAAGGTCTTTAACCTAACTTTTCTGGGACATTAGTTTTATATTTGCAAAATGTATGCTTTTTTAAAAAAACATGATATTTTGTATGCAGTTCATTTAGCAACATCAAGTGATCATTACAAATTTTATTCTTCTTCTCTTAGAGGAGGCCGAAGCAATGCAATCATATGAATACTCACATTAGACTTCATTATTATTATTATTATTGGTTAATCTTTAGTGAGATTCACAACCTTTGAGGCTGGTTAATAGTTCAGCAGCTCGAGTCATAACTAAGGACCTAGGAACTGTTAAGGTATCGTCAGAGGATGTAAGCTGTTCCGAGTAAGGTGGTTTTTTGTAGAGTCAAAAAGTTCAAGTCACATTTAGAATTTAGAATGATAAATTTAGAATTTCTAAATAGCGAGGTAGCCCTTTGGGTATTGCTCCAAGGGCTCCAATTACAATCGGGACAACACACGATTTCTTTTTCCACAGTCGCTCAACTTCAATTTGCAAGTCCCAGTACTTTGTGATTTTTTCTTGCTGCTTATCTTCAATCCGTGCATCACCAGGTATTGCAATGTCAATGAACCGTACTTTTTTCTTTTCAACTATTGTTATGTCAGGTGTATTGTGGACCAAGTGCCTGTCAGTCTGAATCCTGAAGTCCCACATGATCTTGAGTTTCTCATTCTCTAAAACTTTCTCAACCTGATGTTCCCAGTGGTTTTTGCTGTACTCAAATCTAAACTTCTGACACAATTTCCAGTGAATGATCTTAGCAATGCGGTCATGGCGTTGTAGGTAGTCAGTTTGTGAAACTTTGCTGCACCCACTGATCAGGTGGTCGACTGTCTCATCTTTCTCATTACAGAGGCGGCATTTGCTGCTGGTGGTAACATGTTGAATTTTTGCCAGTTTGTGGCTAGGGCTTGTTCTTGAGCTGCCAAAATAAAGCTTTCTGTTTCTTTTTTCAGTACTCCTGATCTTAACCAGTTCCAAGTTAGTTTCTGGTCAGTTTTGCCTTCAACACTTTTCAAGTATTGGCCATGCAGAGCTTTGCTTTTCCAATTTTCAGCTCGCTGCTGAATTAATAATAATAATAATAATAATAATAATAATAATAATAATAATAATGGAGGCTCAGCAGACTAAAGTGCTGTTAAAGTAGCACTTAGCAGCCAGCTGCCTGCAATTACTGCGAGTTCAAATCTCACCAGGCTCAAGGTTGACTCAGCCTTCCATCCTCTTGAGGTAGGTAAAATGACAACCCAGATTGTAGGGGCAATAAGCTGACTTTGTATAAAAAAGAACACCACTTAGGGGGGGGGGGCAAAAGCCCTACTAAGCAGGTATATACTAAAGTATGAAGGCTATTGCTTAACACATTGTAAGCCGCCCTGAGTCTCCGGAGAAGGGCGGCATATAAATCGAACAAAGTAAGTAAGTAAGTAAATAAATAAATAAATATTACATTAGGAAAACCTTACCCACAGGAAGCTGATGATGATTTGTGTCCAATATATAAGTGCTTAATAATGGACAACTCTGTTAGCTTTATTCTCTATTGCAGGGGTGTCAAAGTTGATTTCATTAGGGCAGCATCAAGGTTGTTTTTGACCTGGGGGAGGTGGGGGTGGGCATGGCCAGCTTGACATCACTCATGTCGGGGGTGCCTGTGTTGGCCCAAGCACTCTGCCAGTGAAAACAGGTTTCAGAGCTCCATTTTCAGCTGCAATTGCCTCCTGCAACCCTCTGTAAAGCAAAAATGGAGCTCGCGAGGGCTGCACATGGCCCTCCCAAGCTTTGCTAGCAAAGGCACCATGGGCCGGTCCTTTGCTGTTTCCAGGGTGACCCCAGGGGCCAGGTCTAAGCACTCCATGGGCTGGACATGAGCCCAGGGTCTTGAGTTTGACACTCCTGCTCCATTGACAACCAAGAATCCTGTCATTGGATGGATTAGAAGAATAACAACTCTAAAATCATTTGAACATTTCCACCCCATGCTGCAAGTATCTTTGATGTGTGTGCACTTAGTGTCAATTGGTATCTTTTCCTCTCCTTTCCACAAGATATATAATATTATTCGTAACTAAAGCATTTCTCATGACTTTTTGCACGGAGTAAAATTTAGCTTTATCCATTGCCTATCATTTACAAATGCAAATAAGTGTTGTACCTTATGATTCTTGATGAACGTATCTTTTCTTTTATGTATACTGAGAGCATATGTATGTATGTATTCTTTTATGTATACTGCACCAAGACAAATTCCTTGTGTGTCCAATCACACTTGGCCAATAAAATTATGTTATCTTCTGTTCTGTTCTGTTCCTCTTTAAAAAAGGAAAAGCCAAGTTCTCATCAATATGAAATGGTTTGCCTAAGGATCGAAACCCATTTGCTTTGCAAAACCAAAAAAGTTTGTTAATGCTAGAAATAAGATATGATTATTATTCCCACCAAAATAAGCAAAGAACATGAAAACCATGTAACAATAGCTCCAGACTAATCGCTTCATCAAAATCTCCATTGCATATCCAACCCTTATCAGATGGCATTGATCTGAAGAATGTAATGTGTAACATGATTCTCCCCAACTCTCCAGATGTGATTCTTACAATTAAATTTTATCCAGAAAAGCCAAAATTCCCACTGGGTAGTTATAGTACATTTCATTGATATATACTGTATATACGATCAAAAACACTTTTGCTACATCCACAGAGATTTGACACTCTGAATTTTCTTTCATATCTTTCCCATAGCATGGCTCAAACTTCAAAGAAATTAACATCTCATAAATTGTGCACAAAATTTGTTAAAAATAGAATCAACTAATATATATTCATTTTCCCATCCCTCCACAGCAAAAAAGATCCTGAAACTATTTTTTTCTTAAATGTGGGCTTTTTTCAATGTTCACTATAAACTAAAAAATAACTTTCATAGACTTCAGAGAGCCATTTTGAAAATTTTAGAAAGAAAGAAATAAAAATAAAAAATATTTTTGAAATGTGGAAAGCATATCAGTCTAAGAGGATACTGAGATGGCTTTGAATAATTGATTTTTTACAAGCACCACACCCTAGGAATTCCTAATTCCCAATGTTTCTACTAGGCTGTGATTCAGGGATTTCTGGAGAATCAACAGCTATCTTGCAAAGCAAAATAAGCTGAGGTGTTCGATCCACTTCCATTTCTTTGTGAAGGGAAATTTCTGAGAAAGATCCAAGTGAGCAAAATACATGGAAAAAAAGGAAAGGAAAGGAAAGGAAAGGAAAGGAAAGGAAAGGAAAGGAAAGGAAAGGAAAGGAAAGGAAAGGAAAGGAAAGGAAAGGAAAGGATTGGATTATAACTTAGTAGGCATTATCTTCAAGACTGCCTTCTACCACATAGCTCCCAGTGACCGGTAAGATTCCACAGAGTTGGTCTCCTCCGGGTCCCGTCAGCTAAACAATGTTGGCTGGCGGGCCCACGGGAGAGGGTCTTCTCTGTGGCTTCCCCAGCTCTCTGGAACCAATTACCTCCTGAAGTCTGGACCGCCCCCACCCTATTGGCCTTCCGCAAAGCGGTGAAGACCTGGCTCTTCTGGCAAGCCTGGGGCTGTTGATCTCGTTATAGTGATCTTGCGAGACCCGGCCACAAATTGGAGTGTATGTGTTTTAACGTTTTAATGTTTTAATGTCTTCTTTTAACTTTTGTATGGGATATTGTTGCATTTTTTAATTCTCTATTGTAAGCTGCCCAGAGTCTCTTGGGAGTGGGGTGGCATAGAAATACAACAAAATTAAAAAAAAAAATTAGACTTGAATCCTGGCTTTTAACTTAATGGTGAACAGTATCCAATATGCAGGTATTAGGTATTTCAATTTATTATTAATTTTGAAAGATAAAGCTTATTTATCAATAATATGCCGGCAAGTCTGAACAGTGTCCTGTTCAGTTGTTCTTTATGTAGACAATCGGTATCACTTTCACTCTCACAAAATAGGACTATTATCATTCCTGCCTTACTTTTGTTTTTATTATTAAAAAGTTTAGCTGCCAATAAATATTTAAACAATCTAAAGTCTTGCTGAACTGCTGAAAGTACAAATTATCAGCTACGTTTATCTTGTTCTGTTTTCTCATATGGATCAAAATACAGAGTAACCAGACTCTGATATGGTTCTCAGTCCCGTTTCTGAGCAGCATCTGAATGCTGATGGTTCAAAGAAAATTATGGAATAGACAGAATTCCCTTCAGTGCTTCCTCCAAAAATCACTCAAAGAATCTACCTGCGATTTTTCACAGATTTCTACTTAACATTAATTCAAAGCCTAAAGAGACATTGATTACTTTGTTGCCAACCTGGTTTTGCTTGCTGCTTTTATCCCATAATTACTTCTGCTCCTGAGTGACAGTCTTGTCAGATTGATTACATTGACAATCAAATGACACTGTGGCAAGCAGGCAGCCGCAAACACTTCACTGGCCTTTTAGTTAACTGTTGTCAGTTGACGAATATGCAAAGGCACTAGATTTTGATGAGAGCAGAAAGGAGCATGAAGAGTTTCTGCATGACACATTCAATAATATTCTACCATTCATCTCAAATACCGTATTCTGAAAAATAAGCTTTTCTCCATTTTTCCAGCAACGCATGGGGGAATATGTTAGCCAGCTATGAACTTGGTGGGTAGAAGCAAACAAAAAGGTGTGTATTTTTCTGATTGGTGTCTGATAGTTTCTTATTCCAACAATAGCAGTAGCAATAGCAATAGTACTTAGACTTATATACCGCTTCATAGTGCTTTACAGCCCTCTCTAAATGGTTTATAGAGTCAGCATATTGTCCTCAACAGCCTGGGTTCTCATTTTATCCACCTTGGAAGGATGGAAGGCTGAGTCAACCTTGAGCCTGGTGAGATTCGATCTGCCAAACAGCTGGCAGCCAGTGATCAGCAGTAGTACCCTGCAATACTGCACTCTAACCAGTCATGGAGTTCAATTTTTTTTACAACTGGTTATGTGGGCGTGGCTTGGTGGGCGTGGTGTGGCTTGGTGGGTGTGGTGTGGCTTGGTGGGCATGACAGGGGAAGGATACTGCAAAATCTCCATTCCCTCCTCACTCCAGGGGAAGGATACTGCAAAATCTCCATTCCCTTCCTACTCCTCGGGGAAGGATATTGCAAAATCTGCATTCCCACCCCACTCTGAGGCCAGCCAGAGGCGGTTTTTGCTGGTTCTCCAAACTATTCAAAATTTCCACTACCAGTTCTCCAGAACCTGTCAGAACCTGCTGAATTTTACCCCTGACTCTAACTACTGTGCCAGTTACCCCTGACTCTAACTACTATGCAACTACTGCGGCTCTTCTCAATGCTGTTGCTTAGATGGCATTGAGTTGCTTTCATTAGCTGGTGATCACATGGACAGGTGCTTGTTATCTTTACCCATCCCATAGCCTTTCCAAAGATTTTCCATTAATCTTTTTGAAACCATATCCATTTTCTTATCTATTATCATTTTTTTCTACCCCATTGTTCACATTTATCAAACTGCCCAAAGTGTATGAATATCTGCTTAGTGACTCTCATCTCAAGGAACAGATGCCTTTACTGACATAGGAAATAGTTATTTTTCTTGCAGTCTTTCCCAATCCTGTCCAAATCCATAATTTTAAGAAGGTGGAGGTTTTTGGGTTTTTTTTACTTTCAGTGTTCAGTCTGCTCATCCATATACTATCACTGAACTGTTAACTATTCGGAACCTTATGGTCCTTGAAATATCCTTATTTTGATCTTATCAAAGTGTGTTATTGCTTCCATATTATTAACCTCCTATTTATCCAGGACATTATTCTTGAAACTTAGAAAACAAAACCAAATATTAGCTTTTCTTCCTAATATTACCTTTATCATCATATTTTACATTAGATTTAACATTATTTTTTATTTTCCCTTCGACTTTTACCTTTTTAGAAAATCTTCTAAGACTCCTTTAGTTTTAGCTGATAAAGTTGTGCTGTCTGGTGCATTTCTACCTAGACATAAATCTTGACCTTATTACTAAGTACATATGTATAGGGTTCCAGCTGTAAAACAGTAAATTTGCCTTTTTAAAAAAAAAAAGGATTGCAGTTGTAAAGTACAGATGGAAGAGGAATGGTTAACTTTAGCCTCCCATGGAAACATAAAGTAAATACTGAATTTTGTATGATTTCCTCCTAATGATTTAGAAAGATTTATGCTATTTGTATTTGAATGAAAAGCAGTAGATATCTCTATGTTTTTCTTTTATTCCATAAGATCAAAGAAAGGGATTGTGCTTAAAATACGATGCCAACCATGAATATCATGACTTCCTATCCCTCTGAATAAAAGAAATGTTTGCATGGGTCATGTCTTCAAGAAATGGGTGTTTCCAATAGTTATTTCCACTCAAGATTCCAGTAAGGTTGCAGCATGGCAGGAGTTGACTGCCTCTAAAGGATTCTTTATAGCAAATATTTATAATGTTTTTGATTCAGGTTGACATTTATTTTTTTTCAGAGCAGGCAGCAGAAGCAACATTTTGGCTCCTTTACAAATTTCTAAGAACAGCATGCTAGGACAAGACAGTAAGCAGAAGGAAGCTGGGAGAGTTTGCAGCTTGAGAACTCCAGAGCAAAATGTAATGCTGGAAGCTGAGAAAGACATCCAGTGGATAAGCCCATTTGTCATACTGGTTTTCTTAACAATGCCTGAATTGCTAGCTGGGGAGGAGTGAACTAGTTCTTCTATAAAATATCTACTGCACAGCTCCCAGTTTTTCTTTACACCAATGTACATGACTATTTTTTGGGGGGGGGGGACTATTTTTGAGGAAATTGATAGAGATGATACATATACAGATATAATTTTACTTATTTGTTATTATGGTTTGTCACACAATCAGCCAGAAGTTCAGATATTGTTGTTTGGCATTTTTATCCACCTATTGAATCCTTCCCAGGGATGTTTCCCATTATGTTTCATGGTGTTAAAAGTATCATCGCAGCTGTTCCAAGTAAAACTACCTTTTGCAATTGACCGATGGTGATTTTGTCAATGCTGATGGTACACATTAGGGGTGAAATCCAGCAGGTTCTGACAGGTTCTGGAGAACTGGTAGTGGAAATTTTGAGCAGTTCGGAGAACTGGTAGTGGAAATTTTGAGTAGTTCAGAGAACCGGCAAATACCACCTCTGGCTGGCCCCAGAGTGGGGTGGGAATGGAGATTTTTCAATATCCTTCCCCCAGGGGTGGGAAGGGAATGGGGATTTTGTAGTGTCCTTCCCCTGGAGTGAGGTGGGAATGGAGATTTTGCAGTATCCTTCTCCTGCCATGCCCACCAAGCCACACCCTCCAAGCCACACCCACAGAATCGATAGTAAAAATATTTGGATTTCACCACTGATACACATCATCCTTTGTATACATTTGTCCTTAAGGCTTGGTCTTGTACCACCAGAATTAATCCTTCTGTATCTTTCTCACCATCACTACTAGTATTTGTCATTGGCCTGATTCCTCTGTCAACAATTCTGAATAACTCAGGCCAATACCACTGTGGTGTTACCAAGGTAAGACTATAAGTTATTTCTTTATGTCATGGCTTAACACAGATCTGCCAAGCAAGGGGCAGAAAATGCATTTCTAGTTACCTATAAATTGGTGGCAAAATAATTTTTGAAGTACAAACTTCAAATGAAAACAAAGATGCCTTTCAGATGCACATGAGATTTTTGTTTAATTTATAGCCAAGAGCCATTGTTGGAAAGGGACTGGTGTCTAATGATAGAAAGGATTGGGTCTTCTGTTCTATTAAACTGTGAAATGCATATTAAAGTCTGACCTCTTTAATACAGGCAAGAGGTACTCACATATCAGATATTGGCCTGTCCAGGTGGTCCAAATCCAATGACCATGTCTATTGCTCCATGAAAACATTTCATACCCCAGTAGCATTTTTGTCATTGGCCTGGCTTTTCCAAACAGCTGCTTAGAACCCTCCATGGGAATGACTTAGATGGTGTACATGCAGTTCTGAGCGCTATTAAACCTGGCCAGGATAGAGTTTTCCACAGACTTCCATCTGCTATGCAGAGAGAAGCATCCTGGCAAAAAGCCAGCATTTTGCTCAGCATCTGTAGATAATCCTTCAAGAACACAGCTTTCAAGTTATTGTCTGGCTTAGCCGAAAGTGCTTTTCTGATTAGTCTAATCTGTTATTAATGAATTAATGTGATGTTTTGGGCTAAGGGGTGAGCTACTTTTCAACAGCCAAAATTATATTGTTTGCCTGATCAGGGATTGGAAAGCATTCAGGTGTATGGTCTCATATGTGTATATTCCATTCACATGTACACAAGCATCCCTCTCTTATTCATCTCATTCCTTTGTTTCCAGTTAACATGAGTGGGCCAATTCTCTCTCCTTCCACCTCTGAGATTCACCCATGGCCTGATTTAATCATATTGAGCCGAATTTATGAAATTCAGAGAAATGAAGGTTAGATTGCATAAGACGATGATTGAGGTTCTGTTCTTCCAGGAAACTGATGTTCTGAAATCATTCCTCGGCCTTCCATTAAATTATTTGCAACCCTTTCTTTCTGAAATAACTACCCCTGGAGGATGTATCTGGTGTCCCTTAAAGTAGTCCAACTTTTTTGTTGGTTTTTTATTTAGTTAAAATATGCTTACTTTACTGCATTAAATGAAATATGACAAGTAACATAAATGTAAAATATGAAAAATAAAAAAAAATTGTGCTAGAACAAAAACATTTAAAAATCTTGGTTAGATTTTAAGATGCTTTATAAATTATAGTGATAAGTGGGTTATTTTTATTACATTATACTTTTCTATATTGTGAGCGTCATCAAGCAATTTTCTTCATTTATGTTAAATGTGTCATGTTGTTGTTAATGGCGAAGTCATGTCCAACCCATCATGACCCCATGGACAATGTTCCTCCAGGCTTTCCTGTCCTCTACCATGCTCTGGAGTCCTTTTAAGCTCACGCCTACTGTTTCAGTGACTCCATCCAGCCACTGCGTTCTCTGTCATCCCCTTCTTCTTTTGCCCTCAATCTTTTCCAGCAATAGGCACTTCTCCAGTGAGTCCTTCCTTCTCATTATGTGGCCAAAGTATCTGAGTTTCATCTTTAGGATCTGGCCTCCTAAAGAACAATCAGGATTGATATCCTCTAGGACTGACTGGTTTGATCACCTTGCCATCCAAGGGACTCTCAGGAGTCTTCATAGTTCAAAGGCCTCAATTCTTTGGTGCTCAGCCTTTCTTATAGTCCAACTTTCACAATGTGTCATAGCAGGACTTAAACAAAATGTCCTGTAATGGACTTCTTAGAGTAAAACAAAATATTACAAGCATGGAACACCTGCACATTCTTCCTTTATCAGAAAAAACTCTAACTAACCACCTCCCCTGAGCATCAGTGGGTACACAAGAGGTTCAAGATATCTCTGTCCTAATGAACCTCAAATAAATTAGATGCAAAAGCAAATGGTTCCAGTAGTTAACATTGTACTGTCAAACCTGTAGCAGTTGCTTACAATCAGACAGCAGGATTCTCACAAGGTTTGATATAATCAATGTATTGAAAGGGAAAAGAGAGTAGATTACAGCAATCTTGGCATTAAAACCCCATTTAATAACTTAGCATTCATGCATCAGAAAGGTGATGTTTTGGAATCTCCAGCTAGAGTGGGGGGGAAGTGTGAAGGGGGGGGAGGACTTTGAATACTTAGACAGTATGAAATGACACCCTGAAACCATTATCTGGCTGTTCCCAAGAGAATGCCAACAACAGGGTGAAGTTCTTGTAAATAGGTATGCAGCAATAAAGAATCAACTTGATCAGTTCATGGTATTGTCCTGCTTCCTTGTGCCTGTCAGGCTGTTCTTACAGATATTTGGGAGCCAAGCTATATAAAATTTAAACATATTTGTGAAAATGTTTGCCAATACCACTTCCTGTAGCACTGATAAAGGAAGGAGATGAGTTATCACAAAATGGTATCTCAACTCCTACTTTCCCCAAAGCATTCCAGGAAGATAAATAGTCAACTTTATCAAAGACCCTCTTTCATAGAACAAGATTAGAGCAGCAAATTCCACATTCATACCAAATCTGAATACCTAAATCCAAACTGAAAATAATCAGGATTACTCATTGAATCTAACAAATTGCATTTTCCATTTCATTCATTCATTTGTTCATCCATCCATCCATTCAATATAGCCATTCCAGAAGCTGTTTAACACTGTCTTGTCTGACCAGACATTTGAGGTTTACTGTTGGCTATTGATTATAGGGACACCTGAGTATATTTAAATATATATTAAAGCTTAATATATTTATATGCCAGTTTCCCATTTTGAGCTCTAAAGTATAAAAAATAAATGTTTAAATTTGACCTCCAGAATATTGTATGCCAGCTGATATTTGTTTAAGCCAGATAGGCCCCAAAACGAGATTTGAAACAGCAAAAAAAAAAAAAAAAACCCCTCCACTTTCTCAATGAACTTGGTGATCATTAACAGGAGGGATTGTTTAGTGATATTTATAGTCAAGCTATTCTTTATAATATAGGATTCTTTAGCTAAACATCTAAAGATTTGTATAAACAGCTAAAGGAAAATGCAGAAGAAAAATATTAGAGCTATCTGAAGGGTACAGAGAATCTTCTTATACTCAGGGAGTATGTGATAGATGTGTTAGCTTTCGTCTATGTTCTATGAATATACTAAGAAGGAAGAGAATTTTTTAACAATAGCAGGCAACAAATAAATTTGCCTATTTGTTAGCAATCAGTAATGTATCACATAGAAAGAACTGCATATTGTCTGATAAAATGATTGACACAAAAATTAAAAAGTTGCTATAGGAACAAATGAGGAAGGACAATTGCATTGTAGCTGTACCATATTTAAGAATGGGAATATTTTTTTAGATTAGAATCAAACAGAAAACTATTAAGATGGGAAGAAAAACCTGTCGCAACAGGAAGCACTGAGCAACAACCAGAAGTAAGAAAACTACACATTATCTAAACAAAATATGTTCATCTATCCATTAATTAATAGAGGTATTGTGGAAAATGGCACAACTCAATCTGGATACTATTTATCAGGAAAATTAAAAAATGGTCAGAGCAAGTATGAGATAACATAAATGCGAAGTTTCTGCAGCATCTTTTCTTCCACTCTGATGCAATTACTTCTCAGCAGAGCTAAAAATCCTGTAGGGCAGATGAACAATTACACTTTGAATGGTCCTGGCAGATTTTGATTGAATCAGTCATACTTTCAATCAGCTTTTTGACTTTGCTGAACACAGCTGAAGATCTCTCGTTAAAAGAATGCGCTGAGAATAAAACACCCAATTGCAGGGCAGGAAAGAAACCCATGGAAAGACATTTACAGAATTCCTGGGCAGTTTTTGCTTGTAATGGAATTTCTTTACTCCGTGCCACAATCTATATTTTATGTTACAGATCTGCTTGTTACGTTCTTACGTTCCAGCTCCCGAACAAAGAGAACCAGTTCGGTGATGTCATATCATCACTGCTAGCGGCTCAGCCGAACCGGGCCGTATTGGGAGGAACCCACCACTGCTTAGGATGACTTTTAAAGAGAGAATATCTTTAGAACTGAAACCCTAAATGTGCTGATCTGTGTTTGTTTGCTTGCTTTTATGTATTTGTTGCAGGTGTCAGTTTGTTTACTCCATTTTACTCCCACCAGCACAAAGCAATGCATTAACAGTATGCTTAGACCACCCTTTGTGGGTTGCTGCACCAAATTGTGTATAAAACTACTTTTTTTTTCCCCTTAGGCAAGTTGATATTTGCTAAGAAAAGGAACAGACATTTGTAAATGAATGCATCCAGGAGCAGATGCAATTTGTAAATCAGTGGAAAAAAATAACTTTTAGAAAAGGCTGTTTAAAAGACTAATTGAAAGCAGATTATATGTATAATGTATGATGGCTTGTATAATGTATAATTTCAGATAATCAAAAAGAGGCTTTGAAATTAATTGGAAACACCTCTAACTAAAGTGAAAATTACTCAGGGTTAACTTTTGAATATTAATGACGCACATAATTTTAAACTATTTATATGCTACAGTTATTCCTAATGTTAGAGATCCGAAATCAGCTGTAGACGGACGCTGAAATCATTTGGCTTAAGTTTGGGGACATAACTCAATGTTGGGATCTGCATAAATCATTTTGAAATTTTGGGAATAATAACTTTCTTGATAATTATACAATCAATGTTTTGCCCCCACCCCCCACCCCCCACCCCCCACCCCCCACCCCCCAAAACTGCTGCAGAGAGTATGGCAGGTTAGAACCAGAGCTGTATGGTCAGGCGGTATCCATTGGACTACCACAGGGGTGAAATCCAGCAGGTTCTGACAGGTTCTGGAGAACCGGTAGCGGAAATTTTGAGTAGTTCAGAAAATCAGCAATTACCACCTCTGGCTGGTCCCAGAGTGGGATGGGAATGGAGATTTTGCTATATCCTTCCCCTAGGAGTGAGAAAGGAATGAGGATTTTTGCAATATCCTTCCCCTAGGAGTGGGGAGGGAATGGGGAATTTGCAGTATCCTTCCCCTGGAGTGGGGTGGGAATGGAGATTTTGCAGTATCCTTCTCCTGCCATGCCCACCAAGCCACACCACACCCACCAAGCCACACCTACAGAACCAGTAGTAAAAAAAATTGGATTTTATCATGGGGCTACCAAATTCATTGAAACTTCCTTAGAAGAAAATTGACTGGTTAGGTAGCCTATGAAAAGTAGTAAGCAAACAATTTGAAACTATTATTTGGAACAACAATAGTTCTGTTTATTGTATTGAGTACTGAGAGTTGCTTTCATTGTGAAGGAATCTGTCCAGTGTCAAAACATCTGCCTTTGTCAGTTTCATAATCACAGCTTGAAGAAGAAGCAGCAAAGTCACCCAGGAGGGAATAGCAGTCTCTTTTTTAAAAGTTTCACTGCTTCATGGCTAAATAAGTAAAAGAAAAAAGGAGAAGAAAAAGAAAAACTCAGAATCTATGGAAACAGAAATATTTCTTTTCCTCCAGGTCATTCCATTACAATTGCCTAGACTGCAGTCAGAAAGCGATGCCTGTTGCATCTAGTTCCACAGGTTAATTATATGAAAGAGAGTAGCAGGTTTAACTCATTAGAGTTGTTTTCAGAGATTGAATCTGAAATATTTCCAGCTTCTATGCCAGGGGTGGGTTCTACTTACCTTTACTACCAGTTTGCAGCGGGGCCGCGTGAGCATGCGCAGAAGCATTTTGATGATGTCAGGGTCTGTGGGCGGAGCCTCTCACCAGTTTTACTACCAGTTCTATAGAAGTGATGTGAACCAGGGACAACCCACCACTGTTCTATGTGGGCTTCACAACACTCTTTATTTAGGGGAGCATTACTCAGTATTTGTACATAGACAAAACATATGCAATTGTTCATAAATAATCCTAATTTCAGGTAGTCCTCAGTTTATGACCATTCATTCGACAATCTTTCAGGATATATTGGTACTGAATGGAAGGACTTACAATTGGTACCTGAAATTACATCTGTTATAGGACCCCCATGGTCACAGGATCAAAATTCAGGAGCTTTGCAGCCCACCCACACTTACAACTGCATGGCCACTGCAACTTCCCCACCTGCCTATCTCCCCCCTGCAGCTCTTGCCTCCCTCGTCGACTTTTGCCATCTTCTTGTTCCCGCTGCTAACCAAGCACAACCACCTTGGCATTTTGCAAGGCAGCTGCTGGTCACACAGGACTTTCTTTCCCAAGTCCTGCATGATGGTGGCTTCTTCACAAGGCCAGAGGAAGGTGGCCATCAGCTGCCTTACAAAGCCACCAGGTTGGTGTTCATCAGCAGCAGCGGGAGCAAGAATGTAATGAAGGTCAGCTGGGGTGGTACACTGCAGAACTGCAGAGATCCTGGAGTACAGGGCAGTGTGGATGACTGGGTGGGGCTTCCTGGGACTGCTGGGGCTCAAGTGGCTGCTTTGTATTGTGCTACTGAGCTGAGCTAGAGCTAGCCTTTGCACTCTAAAAGGTTTTGTTTTGTGCTGTGTCTCAGGGGGCTCAGTTCTTGCAGCCCCCGAGTCTCAGCATGCCAAGGAGCCCATGAACCAGTGGTGGGATTCAAAAAATTTTACGACCAGTTCTGTGGGCATGGCTTGGTGGGTGTGGCTTGGTGGGCGTGGCAGAGGAAAGTTACTGCAAAATCCCCATTTCCCCCCAATCAGCTGGGACTCAGAAGGCAGAGAATAGAAGGGGGAAGGACCAGTCAGAGGTGGTATTTGCTGGTTCTCCGAACTACTCAAAATTTCTGCAACTGGTTCTCCAGAACTGGTCAGAACCTGCTGAAATCCACCTCTGCCCTGAACTGTACTCTAGATAGCAAAATATTTAAGGTTTTGTCTTGTAAGAAAAAGTACTCCTGTGGAAAAAGAAGAAGCTATATATAGAAATAACCACAATGATGGAATGGAATGTGAAGATGATGGAATTTGCAAAAATGGCCTATTTGATCAGGGACAAGGCAACAAATACTTATATTAAAGACTGATAACCTCTCAAAGACATTTTGCTGAGAATGGAAATATGATTAGGTGATTTGTGGATTTGGTAATTAAAAAGGGTTGACTATAGGAATAAATGAATTATGCTGTAACATTAGAGAGAGGAGAAAGAATATGTTTATAACTTCTGTAAAGTTGAGATAGGAAATTGCTTCTTTATATATTTTTTCTTGTTTCTATTTATATTTTTTAATCACCTTTCTTAATTTCTCACTTCTCACTTTTTTTCCTATAATTTTACTTTATACTATTTCATGTTTTATCTTTTATTTCTATGCATACATATATGTGTGTGTGTATAATATACGTATGTATGTACCAGTGGTGGGTTTCAAAAATTTTTACTACTGGTTCTGTGGGCATGGCATGGCTTGGTGGGTGTGGCTTGGTGGGCATGGCAGAGGAAGGATACTGTAAAATCTCCATTTCCACCCCACTCCAGGGGAAGGATACTGCAAAATCTCCATTCCCTCCCCACTCCAGGGGAAGGTTACTGCAAAATCCCCATTTCCTCTTGATCAGCTCTGACTCGGGTGGCAGAGAATAGATGGGGGTGGGGCCAGTCAGAATTTTTACTACCGGTTCTCCGAACTACTCAAAATTTTCACTACCAGTTCTCCAGAACTGGTCAGAACCTGCTGAAACCCACCTCTGGTAAGTGTGTGTGTGTGTGTGTGTGTGTGTGTGTGTGTGTGTGTTGTGTGTGTATAAATACACACACACACACACACATATACATACATACTCATACATACATTCATACATACATACATTCATACATACATACATACATACACATACACATACACACACCATGTTTTCCCAAAAATAAGACCCTGTCTTATATTTTTTTGAACCCTAAAATAAGCACTTGCCTTATTGCCATGCTCTCAAAAGCCCGATTGGGCTTATTATCAGGAGAGAGAGAGAGAGAGAGAGAGAGAGAGAGAGGGAGGGAGGGAGGGAGGGAGGGAGGGAGGGAGAGAGAGAGAGAGAGAGAGAGAATATATGTGTGCTATATACAAAACAATGTGCAGTGTTAGTGAGTGTCTTGGCAAAAAAGCAATTGATAGAACAAACGATCTATCCGATTCCACCCTGAGCTTTAGATGCTCCAGCTGTAAAGAGATATTGATAGGGAAAGGGATGACTTCTTCACCAAATGTTTTCCACAGAGGTATCAGGGCCTTTCTAAACATGTGAATCAACACTGAGATAAATGCCAGGCTGCCCTTAGCTTTAACAAAGTTAAAGCTTTGGAGGGGGGAAGCTGACAGAACAGGAGACTCACATTTTCTGACAGCTTGTCATCCGTATCAAAGGAAATTCTGACGCCAAGCAACAAAACCTGAACGTGACATGAACATTCATTTGGAAGCAGTGCAGAACCCACATGATGATGGAAATATTTTCACTTAAATCAACAGGGAATAGAAATAGTAAAAATTGTGGTTTTAGCCTTTCCTGTTGACAAAACGATTGTTATTTTCTAGAAGCTGACTCGTAATATGTTTTCAACATTGACTGCCTTTTGAAATGGAATATTCAGTGAGTGGCAGGACATTATGACATTAAGAAAACCTAACAAGTGATCATTGTTACCCAGAAATGATCTTCTGAAGATATTAAATGATGGTCACCCAAAATCGAAAGTTTATCCAGCCCAAAATTACTTACTTACTTACATAGAGAAATACTGAGGTTTTTCCTGCTAACAATGCAAGGAAAAGATGTTTGACTTTTTTAAAAAAAGAAAACTGAACAATTTAAAATCTGTATTTTTCTATGTTTGCACATAATATTTGCAGTATGTAGCGCGCCTAACAATTATTAAAGTACTTATTTTTGTCTACTAATGAGTTTGTCATTTGTACTGCATAGAAAATTGCTGGCAGATGCAGCTCTTAAGACAGTGTCCCCCTAAAACAAATTGATGGGTAGGTACATTCCCTTAAATTCCCAAGTCCTAAACTTATAAGAAATATGCTATCAACTAGCACTGTTTAGAGCACCCATGAAGTTCTTAAACATGATATTCAGATGCTGTGATATGTTGATGCCTACAAAGTTCAGAAATATGCAGACAACAGTTTTCTCTGTAATACCCCTTGAAAACAAATGTTGGGCTTTAAAGAAGCAAAATAGGAAGAGTGCTGATCCTTTTGAATTTTGGTGTTGGAAAGATTCCTGAAAATACCATGGTTAGCCAAGAAAATAAAGAAATGGATCGGTGAACAAATCAACCCAAAGTTTTCACTGAAGATACAATTGGCCAGACTCAAATTATCCTACACTGGATGCATTAGATCAGGGGTGTCAAACTCAATTTTATTGAGTGCCGCATCCGGGTTGTGTTTGACTTTGGGGGGCCAGGGTGTGGTGGGTGTGGCTATGGTGGGTGTGGTCATCTCGACATCATTCATTGAGGCTCAGTTTTTGGCCACAACGGCTTCCTGCAGCCCTTTGCCAGCAAAATTGGAGCTTAGGGAGGCCACACGTGGGCCGTCATGGCAAAAAACAGAACCTGGGAGGGTCACGCATGACCCTCCCGAACTCCATTTTCACTGGCATAGGCACAGCAGGCCGGTCCTTCACTGTTTCCAGGGCCAGATCTAAGCACCCTATTCAGCCTGTGGGTCTTCAGTTTGACAGCCCTGCATTAGATGAAAATCCCAACTCTTTAAAGTCTTTTAGAATAACAGACTTGGAAGGGACCTTGGAGGTCTTCTAGTCCAACCCCCTACTTAGGCAGGAAACACCACTTCAGACAAATGGTTATCCAACATCTTCTTAAAAACTTCCAGTGTTGGAGCTTTCACAACTTCTGGAGGCAAGTTGTTCCACTAATTAATTGTTCTAACTGTCAGGAAATTTCTCCTTAGTTCTAAGTTGCTTCTCTCCTTGATCAGTTTCCATCCATTGCTTCTTGTCCTACCCTCAGTTGCATTGGAGAATAGTTTGACTCCCTCTTCTTTGTGGCAGCCCCTGAGATATTGGAAAACTGCTATCATGTCTCCCCTAGTCCTTCTTTTCCTTAAACTAGACATACCCAGTTCCTACAACCGTTCTTCATATGTTTAAGCTTCCAGTCCCCTAATCATCTTTGTTACTCTTCTCTGCACTCTTTCCAAAGTCTCCACATCTTTTTTACATTGTGGTGACCAAAACTGAATGCAGTATTCCAAGTGTGGCCTTACCAAGGCATTATAAAGTGGTATTAACACTTCACGTGATCTTGATTCTATCCGTTTATGCAGGCAAGAACTGTGTTGGCTTTTTTGGCAGTTGCTGCACACTGCTGGCTCATATTTAAATGATTGTCTGCTAGGACTCCAAGATCCCTCTCACAGTTACTACTACTGAACAAGGTACCACATATACTGTACCTGTGCATTTTGTTTTTCTTGCCTAAATGTAGAACCTTACTTTTTCACCATTGAATTTCATTTTGTTAGATAGCGCCTATTTTGTTAGATAGAGTCTTCTTTGTAAAGAAGACTCTAATGTTGGGAAAGTGGAAGGAAAGAGAAGAAGAGGACAACCAGCAGGGAGGTGAATGGATTGAGTTACAGTACTGATGGATGATACATTGGAAAATCTAAAAGACCAGGTTAGGGACCATGGAGCAAACTTATTTATATGGTCACTAAGAGTCAACATCAACTTGATGGCACATTCAAATCTGATTGCATAAGGACTGGCATGATACTAATCATAATCATGAAAATGTCACAATAATACATTATTATTATTATTATTATTATTATTATTATTATTATTATTATTATTATAGCTCTATTGCTGAGCTTCCTCCAGATGTTATTTTGAATGAATAAAGCTGAGTGATTTTAGAGCCATTGGCTTTTGCTAATGACTCATCGATTTCTCTACTGTTTAAAAATCTGCAAGCAGTATACCACAAAGGCAACTTGGAATAATTAAAAGGAAAATAATATTTCTGAAAAGAAGAATAACGAGGGAGACAGAAACAGGATAATGAAAAGTGTTCTGTTTTACTGAAATACATGCCATCTTTTCACTTTGGCATTTGCTGTATAGAAACTACTACTTTTTAAGTAGTTGGTATAGCTCTGAGATAAAATGGAATAAGAAAATCATTCCAAAGAACATCAGAACATTCTGTTTTTCTCTCAGACTACATTGATCCAACTGTTCAAGGAGAGATCTAGGAAGTATTTTTTTTTTGTTCACAGCTGTATGTGAATATTTATCATTTCCATTTTGTGGATCCTGAAAACTTTCAAACAAGAATGCACTATATTCTTTATCTTTGGTTCTGATTGACAGCTATATAGGAAAGTGAATTGATCCATTTCCAAACAGGGATTTACTTGCATGCCATTGCTCTTAGTTATACTGTATCAGAGGTGTCAAATTCAAGGCCTGGGGGCCAGATCCAGACCGTGGGGTGCTTAGATCTGGCCAGCAGGGCCAAGCTGGAAACAGCAAAGGACTGGGTTTCGCTGGCAGAGGGTTGCAGGAAGCCGTTGCAGCTGAAAACTGAGCTCAGGACCCTGTTTTTGCTGGCAGAGTGCTTGGGCTACCAGAGGCGCACCCAACACAAGTGACGTTGAGCTTGCCATGCCCACCCTGGCCCCCCAAAGTCAAACAAAACCCTGATGCGGCCCTCAATGAAATTGAGTTTGACACCCCTGTACTACCTGAACATCAGCTCCTAAGAACCCAGAACTCGGAGTAGGCATGGAGCAAATTGTATAGGCACCTAACATTTGAAACTATGTTTTACTTACCAAGTATTTTCCTAATGGATATATCAAACCAGAAATCAATATATTACTAAGACATTCTACTTCTATCTCAGCCATATGTTGTTACACTGTTGTCGCTATTTTTTTTCTCAGCTGAGCATAGCCCATACCTATAATTTAGGTAAAAAGAAAATGATGCCCACAAAAAGATGACCAGATGGAATAGTGTGAAGAAGAAAGAGAGCTAAGCTAAGAACATTGTATCTACTGTCGGAAGACCCACTCAATATGAGAAATGCTCTGCCAGAATATGGGTGGAACAATGCCAATAAGTTCCACCTCATATGAGCTAGGTGACAGCAAGATATTTATCAGGAATGACTGAAATAGTGGAATTGCTGCCAGCTACAACTAACTCATATGAGAAACTTAAATCATGCTTGTGCTTCTTGTTGCAGAATGTCTTCCTGCTCAGCAGTCTTTCTTCAGCCTTATGTCCTCCCAGTGACATGCACTACAGAGGCATCCTCCCCTCAGGCTGGCTCTGGGTGAAGGGAATTGTAACTCAGCACATCTAGACTGATTTTGTCTCCTTGGCATTGGCTTAGTTGATGTATAGTTGCGATGTGCCTTTAAATAAATCTATGACCTATTTACTCTTATTTAGTGGCATTTGTCCCTTTATTCTTTCCCTTTTTCAGTAGAAGCACCCTCTGGAAAACAAATGTTCAAAGGCAATAACATAAAGGAACGTTTCTGCACTATTCATGATACGTTGGCCAGGATGCAAATTCCTTTGTATTTCTTTCTGTGAGTTAATTATGACTTCTTTTTACTGGGGACATTAATTAGCCCACTGTTTTAGAACTGCTGGAAGAACTCTGGCTTTCTTTTACTGATTCATTAGCTGGTGACACTGATTCTCCCTGTGCCTGCCAAAATTGCATAGACCCGTAAGGATAGAGAACAGTCATGTCATGGTATGTATAGAGATGAAAGACCTCCAGGCTCAATGTTACATCAATGCTGCATGATCTGCCGGTAGCATCAAGAAAAGATGGAATGGACCCTTTATTCAAAGCAATTGGATGCATTCAGTGGCATTACATGGCTAAATTGCTTGCCTTTCTCTGAACTGGGAACAAAGTGCAGATTACAGGCCAATCTTGTCAGAGGCGTTCCAGTCTTCAATTACCCTTAAAATTGAACTCTGGTGCCCAGAAATGAGCATGAACATCATTTCATGAATAATTTTGTTCATTACATATCCAACATAATTTCTGGTTGTGTGGGCTATATTTCAAAGATCAGTACCTTTTTGCTGGCCATTGTCTTATTAGCCAGGCTTGCAAATATGAAGCTTGTGTCAGTTTGCTTTTCTAAATTTCTTTATAGCAACCAGAGGAGCTTGAGGGAAATGAAATTGTAAAATGCCTGGGAAGGATTTTGGCTTGGATCTTGGCCTGAACGTGTGAAAAGTAGGATGCATGACTTGTGCATGTCAATCTAAACTGACCTATTTGTTTCATCCCTAGATGGATGGACTCAGTTTCGGTGACAATGAATACACCATGGGACCACTTGAAATAACAGGGATAGAATCCAGGTGGTCACTAGGAATCAAAAATAACTTGATGACATATAAATCAATCAATAATACTTTGGACAGGCACACATGCATAGTAAATGTGTGTAGGGGAGGGGTTGGCTGGCTGAACAAAAAAAAATTAAAGAGGAATTTTCCAGAGTTAAAGCACAAATACATTGGTTTACTGTAGGAAAACTGGAGAAGCCAGAATTCCAATGACTACCGTAAATCAAATCTAAATCTTAAAATCAAAGCATTAATTTGTGTACTATGTACAATATAATATGGGTGATAATGGCAGTGATTAGTTCTATCTGTATTTTTTTTAGGATTTAAGATCAGGGCACCTGATTCTAATTACATATGAAGACATGAATCATCTCTAGACTTTCAATTTGCTTTAATTCACATGTCTTCAAATCTTTCCAGAACAACTGATTTATTTCAGGTTAGGAATTTTACTAGATGTCCTGCACTTCATTGCTTTTGTATGTGTTAGCATACCAAAACTGTAAAAAAAAATGGTTCCTTCCTAAAGTGAAGCTAACTATCCTAAAATGTCTGGGTTAAAATGAAGATTAGCTTACTCCACATATGTTTGAAATCTGCAGTCACTTATTCTAGATACTACTTCAGAAATGTACAAAACTGAAACAGAAGGTACTCTAAAGGGACCTACAGAACAAAAATACAAAAGTTCAGTCACAGTAAAATCTGTTTAATGGACCATTCAACAGGAAAGGAGTGCCCATTAATTCCAAATGTCCATTAAACCCAAATCTGAATCACTTAATGCAGTGCTTCCCAAACCTTCATTACCAAAACCGCTTATCAGAAATCGTTTTTACCCAATGTAGGTAAAACACTTTATGTCAATTTAAATGTCCCTGTTGTGATTGGGTAATGGGTTTGTATGACATTACGCAAAAGAGAGAAGAAAAAAATCCCTTTTACACAAGTCTGAGTAATTTACCCAGGTTTGGAAAGCACTGCCCTAGTGTTATTTATGTCATTGGATTAATTTTTAGCATTTGTATAATTATGGAGATATGCCAGTGATGTAAATTGATGCAAAGATGTAAAAAAAAGTCAGTTAAAGCACAAATGACATAAATTGATGCAAATGTTGTAAATTACTTCCATTGTGTCAACTGCTTTGAAAACAACAGCTTTTCTTGATTGTTTGCAGACAAAACTTTGTCCATTGCATCCTATGTTCTCTGAATGGAATTCTGAAGAACTGTTTTTGTACTATCTGCATCACTGATAATACTGTATTTGAAAATAAATGATGGGTTATGTCCAGTGGTGGGTTGCCCCTGGTTTGCACCAGTTCTATAGAACCGGTAGTAAAACCGGCGGGAGGCCTCACCCACCGACTCCGACATCATCAAAATGAGCGAGCGAGAGAGCAAAGCAAGCATGCGCGCACAGCCCCACTGCGAACCGGTAGTAAAGGTAAGTAGAACACACCCCTGGTTATGTCCCAGAAGCCACATTATGCTTGCTACAATCATCGTCTGAATACCCCTGCCATTGGGTGATCTTGCTCCAGTCATTTTTTTCTCAGCTGTCTCTAAAGGTTAATATTCTGTGGGAATGGACAGAAGAATTCTACGAATGCTGCTTACACATCTAATAAAAGAGGAAGGTAGGAAATCTATAATATCTCTTCATTAATCTACTGTATATACTCGAGTATAAGCCAACCCAAATATAAGCCGACCCCCCCAATTTCACCCCCAAAACTGGGAAAACTCATTGACTCGAGTATAAGTCGGGGGTGGGAAATGCAGCAGCTACTGGTAAATTTCAAAATAAAAAAAGACTGGTCAAAAGTGCGAGGACCTGTCAGAAATCACTTTTTTCAGCTCTCTGGGTAGTCCTTTTGTGCATATGGACTACTCAGAGGGCTGAAAAAGTAATTTTTGACTGGTCCTCGCACTTGTGACCAGTCCTCGAACTTACGACTGTCCTCACATTTTACGTTTTTGCCCTATCTTGTCACCATGGTGAAGAGAAGCAGTTGTGAAATGAGTGACATGGTTTTAAGAATGCTGCATGGGCATAAATGTGAGGATGGTCATAAGTGTGAGGACCAGTGATAAGTATGAGGACCTGTCAGAAATGACTTTTTTCAGCCCTCTGAGTAGTCCCTAGACACATATATCACATGACCAGCTAGCCATGCCCACCCAGTCACTGGCTTGATCTAATTTCAGGCAAGTTGAAGCCTCTGTTAAGAGATACCAGGGCTGGGCAAATGTGGCCCTTTTACAACCTGTGGACTTCAACTCCCAGAATTCCTGAGACAGCCAAGCTGGGAGAACCCACTAGCTAGCAGCCAATTACAAGAAGGCTAGCTAGCAGCCAATTACAATCAGCTCGCAACTCAAGCTCAGTGCACATGGAATCTCCGGTGAGGATTTCTTTATTTCTTTCTCCCTTTAAGCCCCCCACCCCACCCGTTTTTGCTTCCAGGGGGCTGCAGAGAGTCTTGCTAGGCACCCCTAGCAAGACCCCTTGCTAGGCATTTTTTTTCGTGACCCGAATATAAGCCGAGGGGGCGTTTTTCAGCCTGAAAAACGGGCTGAAAAACTCGGCTTATATTCGAGTATATACGGTATTGATGTTATTAAACTCCATCAAATTAATTCTGATTTGTGATCATTCCTGCAGTTTTCTAGGCAACGTTTTCAAAAGAGATTTACTAGTACTTCCTTCCAGGACTGAATGAGAATGAGTGGCCCAAGCCACTACAGCTTCCAAACCAAAGGCAAAGCTGGAACTCACCATCTCTTGATTTCTAATCCAGCACTTTAACCACTAGATCAAACTACCTCTCTAATATATTCTGTCTCTAATGTTAATTTCTATGCTGCCACTATTACTACTAATTATTATTATTTACAATTTATTATTGCTAAATTATTCATTTTTCCCACATAATTGACTCATATGTATAAAAATATATAAATTTTACTATCCATTTTCAGACAGTTGTGGTTTTTGATTTTTTTTTAACCTTTCAATGAATGTGCTTGATTGTCTCATTTCAGTTCATGCCAGCTAACAATTTTTTTTCACTGAATCTGTTTTCCCTAAGCTTTGCGCCTTGTTTGAATCCCTGAAATGCTGTCTAACACAGTTCCTTGAATGTAGGATATACTTGTCAGCACTCACGATAAGCTAGAAGTGTGCCTTGTTCTGAGGACTAGTCTTGTTAGAAAACCACATCCCGATGTATCTCAGGACTAAGTAAGTGCCTCAAATACTACATCACAATAGCTAGATATTTTTGTTTTTGTTCTAATCTAAACTCTAAAAGCAAAACAAGAATCTGCCTCATTTTATTTTCGTGTTCTGATGCAGAAGAAATGAGGGCATCTTTTGGTTTACTGACCATGCTACTCCAACTTTAGAAGTACAGCTGAATCCACAGATGAGTAATCCTTCCCTATTCCACACGGAAAGTAGGGCAGGAGGAATTGATGGTTCACAAACTGATGTAGCAACTGCCACCTATTCTTAAGACCTCCCTTTTCACAAGTTACACATTTTTTGAACTTGTTCAAACTTATTTTCAAACCTTTGCCAGACCAATTCTTGAATACAGCTCACCTGCCTGGAATCCACACTATATATCAGACATTAATATGATTGAGCGGGTCCAGAGGTATGTTACGAGAAGAGTACGCCACTCCTCTATTCACAATAGAATCCCTTATGCCACCAGGCTTGAAATTTTGGGCTTGGACAATCTGGAACTGCACCGCCTGCGGTCTGATCTAAGCATAGTACACAAAATTGTCTGCTACAACGTCTTACCTGTCAATGACTTCTTCAGCTTCAACCTCAATTATACACAGGCAAACAATTGATATAAACTCAAGGTAAACTGCTCCAAACTCGATTGCAGAAAATACGACTTCAGCAACAGAGTGGTCAATGCCTGGAATGCTCTACCCAACTGTGTTGTTACAGCCTCAAACCCTCACAGCTTCAACCTTAAATTGTCTACCATGGACCTCATCCCATTCCTAAGAGGTCCGTAAGGGGGGGCATGCTTAAGCGCACCAGCATGCCTACAGTCCCTGTCCTACTGTCCCCATTTGTTTGTATTCATTTCCCTCGTTCATGTCCATGTTCATATTTATACCTGCTATCTTGTACATGTTTGACAAACAAACAAACAAACAAATAAACTGGGAAGAAGGGAGGGAAGGATAGCCAGGATATAAGATACCCTTCTTGGCCACAATTCAATGCAAGACACGGTATACTCTAAGACAGGAGTGCAATCATCTGTTTATCTAATCTGAACCCCATGCAAAGTAAGATTCAGGTCCACCTTTTCTACTTAAGCAATCAAATAAAAGCCCAAAGCTGATCTGGCACATATGACTGACTACATAAGTAGCAAGAACAAAACAGGCATGACAACAACAGCATTCCAATGCTGTGACTATGAGTGTGACATACAGATTTTTATTGGATGTCAGGATGTATTGCATAATTTATGCAATGAAGTCACCATGTCTCTTGTCAAAATAATAATGGAGCATGTTTAAATCACAAAATACCTAATACCTCAGTGTAAACAGGGATTGAAGTAAAAAAAATATATACTTACAGAGATTTAAGAAAGTAGCTAAGGGCTAGAATATCATTAGCCAAAATCTAGGAAGATTCTTTGGGGAGCTCACTCAGCAACCACTCAGCAATTGTTAATCCGAAACTGGATATGAATGCCAATAAAGTGACATTCCACTCAAATAAGAAAGATCACTTTTTCTTTAATAATAGCTACTAAATTATTACAGTTTATCTGAATTCTACTTATTCTGGAATGTGTTGGGAGATATAGTAATGTGGAAACTTGCTTAGACTGTTCTATAGATGTAACAGTCTAATAGCAATAGCAACAGCATTTAGACTTATATACCGCTTCACAGTACTTTATAGCCCTCTCTGAGTGATTTACAGAGTCAGCATATTGCCCCCAACAATCTGGGTCCTCATTTTACTGACTCAGAAGGATAGAAGGCTGAGTCGTTCAGAATCGAACCCCTGGAGTGAGTAGTAAATTAGCCTGCAGTACTGCATTCTAATCACTGTGCCACCACAGCTCATATTTTAAGCAGATTTCACACCCTGCACTAAATTAACTTGGGTTCATGCTATCCCCTCCCCCCCAAAAAAACCTACCGTATATACTTGAGTATAAGCTGACCCAAATATAAGCCGACCCCCCCAATTTTACCCCCCAAAACTGGGGAAACTTATTGACTCGAGTATAAGCCGGGGGTGGGAAATGCAGCAGCTACTGGTAAATTTCAAAATAAAAATAGATACCAATAAAATTACATTAATTGCGGCATCAGTAGGTTAAATACTACTGGTTAAATAGCTCTGGTGGCTCAGTAGACTAAGGCAGTTATTAACATCCACTTAACATCCACTTGCCTGCAATTACAGCGAGTTCAAATCCCACCAGGCTCAAGGTTGACTCAGCCTTCCATCCTTTCTAAGATAGGTAAAATGAGGACCCAGATTATGGGAGCAATAAACTGACTTTGTATAAATATACAAAAGTATGAAGGTTATTGCTTAACACATTATAAGCCGCCCTGAGTCTCCGGAGAAGGGCGGCATATAAATCAATTTTTTTATTAAAAAAAATGTTTTTGAATATTTATTTCAAAGAAAAACAGTAAACTAGCTCTGTAAGTGGAAAAGAGGGTCAACAAAAACAATATGGTATCAACAATAACTTTAAAAGTACAACCTTTAAAACCTTAGCTCAATCAGCAACTAAGCTAAAACACAAGAGTTAAAATCCTTCAACACTGGATTCCTCCTCATCTGTATCTCCAAACAGAGCTTCAGCTTCTGCTGGTGTGAGGTTATCAGCATAGACATTGTCGTCATCACTGAGTTCGCAGTCATCACCATCATTGCTGTCGTTCTCATACAAAGCATTGTCTTCACTGCCATCCATAGCATTACTAATGCCACATTTCTTGAAGGCATGTTGCACCATGTCCTCTGGAATGTCTTCCCATGCATCACGAACCCACTTTGCTACCAATTCTATGTCAGGCTTCACCAGATTTCCAACTTTTGTCAGTCGGGCTTGACCAGATGACATCCATTCATGCCACATCTTTCACACACGGTCTTTGAAAGGTTTATTTATACACACATCTAGGGGCTGCAATACAGATGTAAGCCCCCCTAGAATAACGGCCAAAGTAACTTGAGAAGACTTTGCCAATATTTTTATCTCATCAGATGTGTGGGCTCTGAACATATCCCAAACTAGCAATGATGGTTTTTTCTTTAAGGCTGCTCCTGGTCGTCCGTTCCAAATTTCTTCCAGCCATTTTTTTGTTCCATCTTCATCCATCCAGCCTTTAATATGTGCACGCACTGTAATTCGTGGTGGGAGTTTGACCTTTTTTAGGCAAGGTCTTTCTTTTAGAAATAATGACAAGCCACAGCTTAGTTCCATTAGCCAAACACGACAGAACGACTGTGAAATGGTTTTTTTCATTTCCTGTGGTTCTGAATAAAATAGTTTTGTCTCCTAAACTTGCCACAGTTCTGTTGCTTGGAAGATCAAAGGTCATAGGTTTTTCATCCATATTCCCAATATCTCCCAGGTCATAGTTATGGATCCTTCTTTGTTTTATGATGAATGAATGGAATGACATCACTTTTTCATCAAGGTCTTTTGGCAACTTCTGTGAAATCTTTGTTCTTTGCCGCAAACATAGGCCAAACCTATTCATGAAGCGGGTACACCATCCTGCTGACGCAACAAAATTTTCAATGCCTGGTGCTTTTAATTTGTCATCTTTAGCTATTTGAAGGGCACGTAAGTGAATTCCCATGCGTGTTACGCAGTAACCATTTTGACGACACTCCATAACCCATTTATTCAATTCAGTCTCTAGAGCCCCATATGAAATCGTTAAACCACGTTGAGCTTTTTTTGTCTTTGGAATCTTTTCTAAGTCAGCTTTATTTTTCCGCCACTCCCTCACTTGTTTTTCATCAATACAAAATTCCCTACTTGCAATACTGTTATTGCTTTCTTCTGCTCTTGACACAACCTTAAGTTTGAAACCAGCTTCGTATGACCTGTGTTTTTGTGATGGTCCAGGATTAGAAGTATTGGGATCCATTTCTAACAGGAACATAAAAGTCAAAGATCACAAGAGTGCTTCTTTCTCTTTATGTATACAAAACATCACATACCAGTAATTACCATCTTATGGTAAAAGTAAACTGACATATGAAGCTACTTCTAAATATTATTTTTTACACTATAACTACATTACACAAGAGACTGTAGTATATATACCAAAAAAAACTCTTGAGCATTAGTCACACCATTTGGTCAATGCTGTTGCAGTTTTAAACAGTTGTGGAACAAATGAAGACAAGCTGGATACTATCTGTACTTTAGTACTGTTTTATTTAATTAATAAAGTCAAAATTTTATCCTTGTGATCTATTTATGGGGCCAGTAATGTTTTACACTGACATGATGGTACATAATCAAAACTGAATTTTAGATTAGCTAAATGTAATAAAAATTATAAAATTTTAGTTCTTGTATTTTAAGAAGACCCAGACTTCAGATGTGACAGCAAGCCATGTCCAGAATTGTACAAAACATTTTGCATCTCTAATAGTACCTTGCATTTTGCAGTGCTTTAATACAGTAGCCTAAATCTATGCTTGTAAATATGAAATAAATATGTAAATATGAAATATCTTATAATACTATAAGCTTTCAATGATGTACTGGAATATATTGGTCATATTAACATTAAAATTTATTGTTTATCTGTTCATTTTTCATTATCTAACGGGACATAAAGAGGATTGCTTTCTTTTTTCTTTCTTTTTGGTGACAGTCTATTCAAAGACGTATGTACAAACAAAGAAAAATTGTCCTAGTAATTCAACTGATATCTTATTGATTAAGGGCCAGGGTTCACTGAGTCAGCCAACAGGGAGAACAAGGGGAATTTGGCAGGAGAGTTCAACTGAGAAGAGGGAGAAGGCAGAAGAGCCAACAAGGGTGCTGATGATGACTGTTTTGGATTGTCAATTGTGTGCAAAGGAAGCATTGTTTACTGCTGACCTAATTGAGGAAGGTTCAGGGGACCCGTAAAGAAGATAATTCTCCAGAAAGTAAATCCCCCCCCCAAAAAAATCAGCAGCCGCGGGAGAAGCTGCAAGCGCCGCCATGGGATGGCTGGTTGCTCGCTCGCTCGCTCGGTGCGGCTGCTGATTTTGCGGGGGGGGCGGGAATTTACTTTCTGGAGAATTATCTTCTTTATGGGTCCCCTGAACCTTCCTCAATTAGGTCAGCAGTAAACAATGCTTCTTTTGCACACAATTGACAATCCAAAACAGTCATCATCAGCACCCTTGTTCGCTCTTCTGCCTTCTCTCTCTTCTCAGTTGAACTTTGCTGCCAAATTCCCCTTGTTCTCCCTGTTGCCTGACTCAGTGAACCGTGGGAGAAGCTCCAAAAAGCTGCAAGCTCCGCCTTGAGATGGCTGGCTGCTCGCTTGCTCGCTTGCTTGCTCAGTGCGGCCGGCGAGCGAGCGAGCAGTGAGCCATGCCGCAGCAGCGCTTGCAGCTTCTCCCGCGGCTGCTGATTTTGGGGGGGGGTTACTTTCTGCACCACTGTGGGGTGGCTGGCTCCTCGCTCGCTTGCTCGCTTGCTCGCTCGCTCATTCGGCGCGGCTGGCGAGCAAGCGAGTGAGCAGCGAGCCATGCCGCAGCCAGCGAGCGAGCAGCGAGCCATGCCATGGCGGCGCTTGCAGCTTTTTGGAGCTTCTCCCATGGCTGGCTGGCGTGTGGGGAAATGGGATGTTGTCTCTTTAAGCAGCTGAGCAAACCATAGGCAAAGTCAGGAGGAAAATAATCCTGCTGAGAAGGAGGAGAAATATTTTTGTCTGATTACCTTCCTCTTTTCCTTTTTAATTTCTCCTCAAAGCTGGATCTGTGGGTGCCTCAGGTTCTCTCTTTCCCTTTTTTTGGCAAGAGGAGGCTTTCTCTCTCCTTCCCCCCCCCCCAAAAATCAGCAGCCGTGGGAGAAGCTGCAAAAAGCTGCAAGCCTCCCTGCCATCCCTAAAGCCAAAAAGGGGTGCGGGGGAGGGGCACCGCACCCCCCCACACACACCCCATTTTGGCTTTAGCAAACCTCCGTGCAACCCCGGGAACCAAAATGGTTGCAGGGAAAAAGTCATTTTTTTCGTGACTTGAATATAAGCCGAGGGGGCATTTTTCAGCCTGAAAAACGGGCTGAAAAACTCGGCTTATATTCGAATATATACGGTACTTCAAATCACAGTTTGGATGTACACCCAGACTGCCATGGAATATTTGTTGGTGCTAGTATGCCAACTGATATTTCCTTGATGCCTGCCAGATCTCAGCCTCACTTCATTTTCTAGATTTTTAATTTTAGAAGCTAGAATGCTGTGAATCAAAGCAGCAGCTTCAGGCAAAATCTATTAATTCCAGTCTGTCTGCCCCCAGAGGCATTCTTGAAAAATAAAACAGTAGGTATAGCCCAGTGATGGAATGTAGAATTGACTATGGGAAGAGGGATTAAAAACACTGGGGTTTTAAGAAGAGACTGGTCAGTCACTTGTCTGAAATGGTATAGGGTCTCCTGCTTGAGCAGGGGGCTGGACTAGAAAACCTCCAAGGTTCCTTCCAGTTCCATTCTGATTGATTGATTGAGATTCAGAGAATATTACCCACTCTTGAGAAAAGAGAAAATGCAAAAAGGAAACTCAGAATCATCCTGTCTTGATGTTGTAAGGAAGAAGTGACAGTAGACAGAAACTCTGACAAGCTTTCAAGATGCTGTAATAATACCCCAACACATACAGGGTGTTCCTCAAATGCCAGCTGTTTTTGTTTCTTAACCTGGCCTAACTCTAAAAACTCATATATACTCACTTTCTAGAACAAAGGGAAGGTTGACAGAAAGTAATCTAGACAGTAGACTAGGTACCAATAAAGAAGAATATTTGTAGCTCAGGGTTGAAATGAGGAGTCCTTGGTGCTCTCTGAGCTTGGTTGTTTTCTTGCAGATGTCTCATTACCCAAGGTATGTAGCATAATCAGGAAACACCAAGGACCCTTCAGTAGGATAGGTAACATAAAACGTTTTCACCAATTTGCCTTCTGGAAATTGAAGGTTTTGTGAGCAGTGAAATTCACCACTCTTCTCACCACAGAAGCCATATTATGAAAGTGCCTTGACAAATACTTTCCGATATGTCCACCTGTCCAGATAGACTTCAGTTTTATCATAATGCTTGAATTTAGCCTGAGGCCATTCACATAGACCCGTAATGACGAACCTATGGCATGCGTGCCACAGGTGGCACACAAAGCCATATCGGTGGGCACAGAGCTGAACTCCAGCACGCATATGTGTGCCAACCAGCTGATTTTTGGGCCTTCTGGGCCACTCAGAAGTAGAGAAACAGGCCATTTCCTGCCTCCTGAGGGCCTGCGCTGATGGTGGGGAAGGCCATTTTCGCCCTCCTCAGGCTCCTAGAGAGGCTCTGGAGCCTGGGGAGAGCAAAAGATGAGCCTTCCGGTCCCATCGGAAATTGGCAAATGGGCCTTTTCTGGCCTCTGGAGGGCCTCCGGGGTGTGGGGAAGGCCATTTTCTGGGCATATAGAATTATGGGTGTGGCATGTGCATGTGTGACTCCCTGCGCTCTCCCTGCTTTTGGCACACAATGGCAAAATGGTTAGCCATCACTGACATAGACTATTTAGAACTTAATGTGTAAAATAAGCAACTAATAATGAGTTAAACTAGATGACCATGACATATTTGCTAGATAGGTAGCATAGCCATATAAAAACATCTGAGTACAAAATAAAATAAATAAATTATGCTAAATAGAGACATTTTAGCCCTCTATGTGCACCATGAGCATTGTTAATTGATAATTGTTAGAAATGTGTGTGATTGGCAGTTAAAAGTAGCTAAATAAAAGGAGGTTGTATTGTTTCACAGACAAAGCCCTTTCCCCTCCCTTGTTCTTCTTATCTCCAAAAACAGCCACAGATATCAAGCCAGTTTTGGAACAGATGTCCCACCACTATGGGAGTCACTGAATCCACCTCCTCATCTGGAAGAAAGATGATGGCATTGGGTTTTAAAGCTTGCACCGCTTGAGCAAAGATGTGAATATATATATATATATGCAGAGAATTTGGTGGTCGGGGATGTCTCTGCAGAGTTCTTTTCATGTGTCTATATCCATGCTGTCTGAGTACTCAGCAGGAGAATGAAAAGCATGGCTGATCTTTGGCAAGAAAGTGAATGTTGCGAATCATCTAGAAAGCAGGGAAAGATGCATTTCCCCTTTTGTAGCTCTGGCTAGGGAACTTACTCGGAGCTTTTCTCTGAGGACAGGCCTCCCATTTTGACCGGTCTTTGCTTTAAAAATTCGCAGCTCTTCGGTTTTCTGTCATCTTTCTTTTCATTTCTTCTTTCATTCTAGTCACTTATTGAAATACTGTTTAAACTGAAATGTGAAACCGTTGCCTAGGATGATGCAAGGATACAATGCTATGTCCATCTTTTTTAATCAAGGACTTATCCTATAAAATCCTACCTTATATGGAGCTTGACTAGCTAACCTCATAGTTTTTGTTTACCTTAAACTCACCTGAGTGTTGTTCATGGCTCACTGAACTTTTGTCTCCCTCAGTCCCACTGTGGCCAAACCTAGGAGCAGTTAGTCACAGTGATCCTTAAGAAAGCCAACCTCTGTCAATTCTCAAATGAACTGACCTAAATGTGCAGATCAGAACTCCATTCCCAAACAACTTTTATGCTTCTCCCAAATGCTTCCGTGATATTTTGTTCACAAAGAATTCATCTTTTCAGAGAAAATATCACCAGGAAATGTGCATTTGGACAGAAGATGAAACGTTAAGCTTTTACCTATACTATCAAACACTTTAAAAAAAAAATCAAAGAACTGAGTAGAAGCAGCTTTATGAATGAACATACACAGATATAGACCAAGTCAGAGCTATTTGCCAGGCTGAAATTAAGTGCTGGTGAATTCCCGTTGAAATTAATAGGACAACTTAGCTATGATTAATTCATGACTCATTAATTTCAATGGAACGTTAGCCCTGCTCATAATTTGTTTGTTTATTTGTTATTCTACTAGACTGTCAATAACTGAGGCTGTTGGGCAATATTAGTTTTATTAGATTTGGACCAATGAGTTTTCAAATCCCTTCTTTCCTTTTTAAAAAGTAGCATGAATGACAGAGGCCCATTTAACCACTGAGCTGTGAAATAACACCAGCTACTTAGTATTATTGCAACCTATTTGGTGAGGGTGGGGTCAAAAAATTCAAGAAATATGACTAAAGCCTTTCCCCTTTTTACATGCATAATGCACTGTAAAAAGGGTGGGCTTTCAATTGTGCAATTAACTTTCTAGATGGTCTGATAGTCAGATACAAGGCTCCAGATGTTCAGGTAGCTGAAAAAAAGAATTTGGAGACTGACATGTCTGAGTTTTGAAGACAAAGGCTATAATAACCTGATAGGTAAGCAGAAGGAGGGGGTTTCTTTCAAGGTCTACAGGAGATGCTGATAATGAGAGGAGCCCAGGGGTGAAATGCTACCGGTTCAGACCGGATCGCCCAATCAGGTAGTGATGGTGGCAGATGGTTCAAAGAACCGGTAACAAAAATCCCCGCACCCCCCCCCCCATGCCCAGCTGAGCCGCAGGATCATCAAAGGCTTTTTTTTTTTTACTTTTAAAAGAATTTTTTCTACCACCTCTTCCGACGAAAAAATGTTTTTAAAAGTAAAAAAAAAAGCCTCTGATGATCTTGCGGTTCAGCTGGGATCGTCAGAGGCTTTTCAAAACATTTTTTTCTGCAACCTCTTGGCCGAAGAGGTGGTTTTAAAAATGCTTTGAAAAGCCTCTGCCAATCAGGCAACTCAGCTGGGATCGTCAGAGAGGTATTTTTAGAAAAAATAGCTCTCTGACGATCCCAGCTGAGTTGCCTGATCGGCAAAGGCTTTTCAAAGCATTAGAAAAAATGCTTTGAAATTTTTTTTTAAAAAAGTTGGCCACGTCCACCCAGTCACATTACAACCCCCCCACCAAGCCATGCCCACAGAACCAGTAGTAACAAATTTTACATTTCACCCCTGGAGGAGCCACTAGAAAAGCAGAAGACATGGAGGTAGCAACAACCAGATGATCTCCAGCTATATAGCAGAAGAACATCAGGGGACATCTCAAATGGATAGAAGAAGGTTCCAAACTCTGGATTATCATTGCAGAGGGAAAGATATTTCAGTGTTGGTTGGGCTTCTCAAAGGAATTTGGATTAGAAGGTGAGTATGAGAATGTTCTTTTTCTCCTCCATAGGCCCCACCCATCTCTTTGGTTAATACAAGATTTTTCTCCCTTGGAAGTGAAAGCAAAGGTTGGCCAACACGCAAATGACATTCTAAAGACTGCAACTACGGGAGAATGGAAGAAGCAAAAGCTACATGCATTTGAAAGTTAAGGAACTTTTTAATAGAGATTTACAAGAGAAAGATGCTTTTGTAAAGTTCACATACCTAGATACTAATATTTTTATTTAGAATTGGAAGGGGACGTTCTACATGCATGCAAACTTCATCAAATCTTGATGGTAATCCTTTGTAAAGATTGGTAAATGTCACTTTAATTAACATTTCAACTCCTTGTATGTCTGGATTGGTTTCTGCCTTACCCACCCTCAAACAATAGAATACTCAAGAGACTGTCTATAAGGCAGGAAAGAAAGAAAAAAGCTTCTTGATATAGGGCGATATGATTAAAAGCTAGGATAAGTGACAGGAATAAAGGAAATAATAATGTATATACATTTTTATTTGATAAAATGAAAGCAGTAATGAGAAATAGGTGAAATAATTGAATAATGATAGACTGTCACCTAATATAGATCTGTATTGTTATTAGAATTACATAAATTGATTGAATGTAATACTAATGTTTAATCTGATCAGTTTCATTTGTATTGGAATGTATGGCACCCAGGTGCCACACTGTTCATGCATTGATTTGACACTTTTATTAAAAAAATAAAAAAATAAAAAACTTAATAACAAAAGAGGGAGAGACTGTCTATAAGGTAGCTGGGGAGTTCTCTTTGAGGGACACCTGTTGCAGCAGCTATGGGTGATCTTCTCCCTGCTAGTTTCTGTCTGTTTGTGAGGTCTGTTTTTAATCTGGTGGTCTGAAGAACTTTGACTATGCCTGAGTAAATAAAGCATGTATAAGAAAACAAAACTCTAACATTTAACTGGTAAAAGCAAAAACTACTTCAGTTAAGTTCATTACAGTTGTATTTTCTTTGCTGAGTATACTGTATTTGCACTCCCCTTCAAGAGATGGAGAAACATCTCTGTGGGTTACCAGGTTCTGGCTAGTTTTCTTCTTAGCTTCATTAACTGCCACTGCTGCCATACAGATTCTACTTATTCTTGCTCTAAAAAACAAATCCACCTCATGGTGTCTTTTTAAAGGGACTTTAAACATCTCATTCATTTTGGAGGACTTCATCCTTCCTTTTCATTTTAGTTGCTGATGGGTTTTTCAATGAAGAAAGTGATCTCTTGGTGAGGGATATTGTCCTGGAGAGCTGGGTGCAAGAAGGTGGAAAGTGTAGAATACAACAACAGCATAATCCTAATCCTAGGGATGTCCAAACACACAGTGAATTACTTCATTCCCAGATTTAAAATTTCCAGAACTGAAATAGAAAGCCACTGAAATAGAAAGCCACTCTTGAAATGTTTTGAAATGCCACAAGCATTAATCTTGTGGTGACATGGACAGTCTTGTGGTGCAGATGGCATCTATGTATAGAACTGTATGTAGAGCAGTTTCAAACTCCTAGATATCCAACATATCTGGAGGGCATCAGCTAGGAATTTTAGAAGTTGAGAGCCAATATACCTGGAGGGCACCAAGTTAAAGACCTGCATCAACATCTTTAGCTACTACATCTAATAATCAAGCTGAGATTCAGATCAATATGCTGAGTACAAGACACTGAGAAAGTGAGTTGGAATGTAACTTTTTTTCATATAAAGAAAAGAAACCTTAAGGGATAGTGAAGAGGACTTTTCTTTTCTGCTATCTTAAGTCTTTTTTATCCTAATGAAAACATACAGTACATTTAAAAAAACAGAAAAAAATGAAAAATGATCATCAATGAGTTTTTTTTTAAAAGACCTATTATTGTTTTCAGTTTATACTAATTTCAGCACATCAACAATAGAGGGCAACTAGTCTTATTCACAGAATATTTTGCAAACCAAACACCAGCTTTAACTTCACACATCAACAGCTGCTCTGCACAGCTGTTCATAACTCTTTACAACACATTTAATCAAATTGTTCCTTTCAGCTCTAAATAAAAATATTGAAGTGTGAAATGATCAATTATAATGTGATAAGTAAAATGATGGGAATCCAAGAACACTGGAAAAATGCTGATCATCTGCTTCAACCATTTTCATCTCTAACAGAGCATTCATTATTTTTAATAATGAATAAAACTATGGTTCAGGGAGGTGGTGTCCTTGATCATGGGCAAAAAAAGTAAGTAAGTTTGTTCATATTTGTCCGGGAGTTGTAATTTTTTTAAAAAAAATCCTAGTAGCTTTTGGTTTGCAAGCAATTTTTACACATTTTAATATTTATAGCTGTTCATTTCCCTGATTTTCTTTAAGTACAAAAAATATATACTAAAAAAGAAATATAAAATGTGTGTGAAAAAAGTATACTTTTGGAAATATTTTAGCACTTTACAGTTGCTAAAATAAAAAACCCATCCAGCTACATTTCAGAAACAGTTTTCTCTTTCTCTACCAATTCTCTGTGTGCTGTTCCACATCAAGAGGATCATCCTGGCACCCAGAGAAATGTTTTGCCAATGGCTTCAGGGAAAAACATATGGAATTATCCTTCCTTGAACTCTTTCAGGACTTCAAATCTATGCTCATACACCTGAAATTTAAGCCCCCATAAAGACCAAATGCTGAGTGCTCTAAGACAGAACTGCTCTAGATATATCAATTTAACTCTTAATTCTTTTACATAAAACCCTAGGTTTTAATAATCACAACAAAACCTCACTCAGAATTCCTAACAACAATAATTAAAGCAAGGTTAAAACCATAGTATTTTTTAATTCCAAGATGAAAATCATTTCATATTTTTAAAATATTTAGGATCCAAGGGACTGAAAAGATTAGCAATGAGCAATCTGATATAATAATGTGTGCTATTTCATTTCATATTTGCCTGATAGGTTATGGGATAACTTACCTCTGAATTGTGGTGTGTTCCTCAAAGCCACCTCAAAATTTAGGCATAATTGCTGAGAGAAGAATTTCATGCAGATTGTAAATTAACAATAGGCTTTCTACAAGTTTAAAAAGAAAGGTATAAACAACCCACAAAGAAACCAAAAAGGAACTGTAGTTTTACATTAACTGCTTTTTGACTAGATCCCTAAATACCCTTATCATCAAATATGTAAGAACAGATCAGAACAGAACAGAACAGAACAGAACAGAACAGCCAAGTGTGATTGGACACACAAGGAATTTGTCTCCAGTGCATAAGCTCTCAGTGTAAATACAAACAAGAAAATAAAATAATCATTAGATACCAAAAAGAAAAGGTAGTGGAAAAGATTAGAAGGATAATAGTAATACAGCCATACTACATGGGTAAATATGTATAGGCCTAAGATAGTGCTGTGTGATTAGGTGTTCAGCAGATGATGGTACAAGGGAAAAAACTGTCTTTGTGTCTAATTGTTTTGGCAAGCAATGCCCTATAGCAGAGTCCTGAGGGGAGGAATTGAACCGTTTATATACATGATGTGAGGAGTTTGTAAATATTTTCTCAGCCCTCTTTCTGACCTACAATATACAAGTTCTTAATGGAAGACAGGCTGGATGCAATTGCTTTTTCTGCAGTCCTATCAATTGAAGTCTGTACCTGTCCTTTTGGTTGCTGTACCAAACCAGAGAGTTATAGAAGTATAAATGACAGACTCACTAATTCCTCTATAGAACTGTATCAACAGCTCCTGGGCAGTCTGAACTTTCTGACTTGACACAGGAAGAACATTCTTTGTTGTACCTTTTTAATGATACATTTAATGTTAGATGTCCATTTCAAATCCTGGGAGATTTTAGAATTCAGAATCTTGTTGATACTGTGTTGTCTAATATTGTAAGAGGTGGTAGAATAAGAAGGCCAATCCTAAAATCCACTTTCATCTCTACAGTGCGTTCAACTCCTGATTGTTCTGGCTGCACCACAGGGCCAATTGTTCAACCTCCTGTCTGTATACAGATTCATCACCATCTCAAATAAGACCAATGACTATTGCATCATCTGCAAATTTCAATACTTTAATCGAGGAATCCTTTGAGATGTGGTCATTGGTACAGAGAGAAAAGGGTAACAGAGAGACCACACAGCCCTCGGAAGCGCTTTTGCTAATTGAACGGGTATTTGATGTGATTTTATCTGTCAGAATGTGTGTGTGTGTGTGTTTCAATATTAAAAACTTGGAGCTTATGAGTAGGATACTCTTAGGAAACTTACTATATTATAGCCCTCAGCTTGGGAACCAACTTTATGCAAACTCTCCTCCAATGGATTGTGGGACTAAGTTCCCCTGTATGTCCCAACAGCCATTCATTCATGGATGGGTGTTGAGTTTAACTTAACATGCAATGCATGTGATACACATTTTAAAATACTGTGGCTTCAACTGCTTGGTCACGCTCCCCGTTTTGATATTGTTGTCTTTCTCATATATAGCTCTCTTTTCTAGTCTTTCAACTTTGCCAGTAGTTTTCTTGGTCTCAGACTGAGGTATTCCATATTATCTGCCACCTAAATATTTTAACTGCCATTGCAAAGAACCAAACCTGATATTTTCTGAATCCAAAGTATGTTCATTATAATTGAACCATAGCCATTTTTTGTGTGCTTAAACCTTTGGTTGAATTCCATTGGCCTCTGTAATCCAAACAAAGGAATACAAATTCATTTTGAGAGAAAAGGCCTCCATTTCTATCTCTTTTAAATTCTTTATATCCTCCTCAACTCCATCATTTTACAGACATGCATTAGGAAAAAAATTTGAATGCCTGTAAGATTTATTTGTATTCTAGTTCATTTCTTGTTAAAAGGGGTCATGTAATATTTAATTATCACATTTAATCCTTTTTTGAGCTTAATGGTACAAATTCTACTTCTATTCATGTGTCCTGAAACTAAGGGATTTATCATTTTAAAAACATTTTTTTTCATTTTTGTACTTCATTTCTCTCATTACTATACTTCCTTTGTTATCAATAAGTCTTTTCTATGTCTGTGGCTTAAATAATATTGCTTCATCATTACTTATTTGGTGACCATATGTTAATGCTTTTTCAGAATCAAAATAAAGCCACTCATTTGCATAATAATTCTTCCTTTGTATATCATTATCCATTAATTAACCAGAGAAAGGAAACTAATTTAAGTATGAATATTGTTTGAATAGTTTCAGATTTTCAGGTAAGAAGCTTAGTAATACAAGATAATACCCTGTCATAATTATATCCTTTTTGTATTGTTTTATATATTGTTTTTCTTTCTTTTCCCAGAATTCATTCCCCAAATATCTCTAATTAGGTAGATTGTCCCTTTTTCAGCACAAATTTATCCATTTTCATGGGTCACAGTTTAGTGCCAAGTATTCTGTATAATCTTTGACTAATTATTGCCGTTATCTACAGAGTACATAAACTGTATTAGGTGAACTTCCAGTAATAAAATAGACCAATTCTTTTCTTGAAAAGCTTACAGTCTCAAGTATGAAAGAATGTCTCTAAAGGAAGTATTGTGATACTATAACTATACTGTACAGACACTTGTAACATTCTATAGGAAAGCAAATGTATTATGCTTTAAATGTTTTCATAAACTTAAGGTCTATTTCATAAAATGTGAAAGCTTTACCTGACAGCTATAGTGAGAGGGAAATAAATACCCAAAGATAAGTACAATGGAGAATTGTAAAATTTAGCATGCTGAATTTTTTTTTAAAAATCACAGTTCAGCCCTATGCTACATAGACTCTTTACTATGGAAAAATATGGTCTTTATCTATGGAGATTCTCAATTATTCAGGTCATAGCTGACCCAAAGCTGCTTTTTCAAGGGGCAACTGGACTTTCTTGTTTTTCTTTGAAGAAATTACACTTCTTACTCAAGCTTCTTCAGCTCTGGAAGTTTCAGTGTAATTGAAAGTATCATTTCAATGTAATTAAAACTGAAGTAGATGATTCAAATTACCAGCTCCCTGCATTTTATTTAATATATACTTGAACTATAATTGAATTGTTACAGACTGTACTAAATAATACAGTAATCTTACCATTGTTGAGCTATGCTTTCTCTAATAATCTTCCTATTTTAATATTTGGAAATCTTGTATATGTACTAGATTTCTTCAGCTTCCAATTTTTTTCAGGTTGTAGAAATTAATTTTTTTACATATTCAAACACATACACATATCAGTTGCATGCATACATGTAACATGCAAATAATTCTTGCCATCTTCTTCTAAAAATAATGAATTGTATTACTTTATGTTTTAAGAAACATTGGATGATTTGAGAACCTGGCATTTAGGACTGGTCACTTCCTGCAAAAGAGGCAATTTTTCCCCCGATTATGGTTTATGCAGTACCCAAATTCTATGGTCATATTAGCGAGGGGATATCACCCTCCTTCCCTCAATGATTGGCCAATCAGTTTTTACTGATGATGTCATTTTCCCAATGCTATACCATAAATGTAAATAAAAGTCAGAATATCAGGATACAACTAGGGAACGAGCAGCATTTACATGAAAATGTTGCTGCCTACATCATCATTTTGACATGATAGTGGTTTCCTGCAGATGCTTCTGACTGTTGAACATTGAAAATGTTACTCAGAAACAAACAACTTTTTTTTCAGACAAAGACAATCTAGGAGATCTTAGTACTATTAAAATATTGATGAAACCTCAAACAATCAACAAAAACCATCCACAGAAGGGAAGAAACAAAACCACCACAACATTATTGAATTACACTCCAGAGATGGACAGCTATGATCAATAAATAAATATTATGGACGAGCCGAGGTGGCGCAGTGGTTAGAGTGCTGTATTGCAGCTACTTCAGCTGACTGCTAGTTCAGCAGATCAGCAGATCAAATCTCACCGGCTCAAGGTTGACTCAGCCTTCCATCCTTCCGAGGTGGGTAAAACGAGGACCCAGATTGTTGGGGGCAATATGCTATTTAGTATACTGTCGATTGTTGTAAGCCACCTAGAGTCCTTGGAGAGTGGGTGGCATAAAAATATGATTAATAATAAATAATAAATAAATATTATATATTTATATATAAATACTTGAACGTGGTTCAGATGGAAATCATGTTCAGTGATACTGAATGTTATTAAATGATAGAGTAGGACCAAGAAGGATCAACATTCAGGTTTGAACAAACTGGTCATATATTGACCCTGCACTTAGTCTGTTTCTCCAAGAGCGTTTATTCTTCTGTAAAATGTTCACCCATAAAATTTGAACTCCAGCCAGACGTTCATCAGCTAGACTATGTGTTTCTGATCATTTCCAGAGAAAGATAAAAATCATACTGTGTCACAGAATGAGATTTCAAAAGACCATATGTAATAAGTATATGACTTGTGTTTGATATATCATGTTCAAATTTATAAATGGATACTAGACCGTTACAATCTAAAACAATTCATGAAAGAGAAGAAGAAAATTAAAAAATACAAAGATGCCAACTAGAAACACAGTGCTGCTACAGATGCTATTTATTTAAAAAAGGTAGGAAGAGGATTAAAATCCTAGAATAGGAACTTTGATGCCAAAAGCTGAAAAGCTTGGACCTCTTGTTAGACATGCAAATCTCTAAGGAACCTTCTAATCTTAAAGGGATTTTTTTATCCTTCACAATATTTTTGTTTTTAGCAGATCCATGGAGTATGGGTGTGAGGGCTGAGAACAAGAATAAAATGTGTATTTCTGATGTGTATTGCAGGAATACCTTTGTGAAAGTAGGGGAAATTCACCTGACTTTACACCAATTGGTTCTTCCAATATTTATTTCAATGGCGAACACTTAAAAATCCAACTACCACACCATGATCCACACAAGCCATGATGATCCATTACAGCCCTGGAATTGGTGTTGATAATATAGGAAAATTTCTTATGACCCTTATGACCCACTAGGAGTGTTTTTTTTAAATCATGCACTCTAACAATACTTAAGGTAAAGGTAAAGGTTCCCCTTGCACAAATGTGCTAGTCGTTCCCGATGCTAGGGGGTGGTGCTCATCTCCATTTCAAAGCCGAAGAGCCAGCGCTGTCTGAAGACGTCTCTGTGGTCATGTGGCTGGCATGACTAACACCAAAGGCACACAGGACGCTGTTACCTTCCCACCAAAGGTGGTCCCTATTTTTCTACTTGCATTTTTCACGTGCTTTCAAACTGCTAGGTTGGCAGAAGCTGGGACAAGTAACGGGAGCTCACTCTGTTAGGCAGCACTAGGGATTCAAACTGCTGAACTGCCAACTTTTCAGTCGACAAGTTCAGCATATTAGCCACTGAGCCACCACAGCCCTTTACAATACTTAGACTAGTTATTTTTACTAATACAAAATTTGGGGTTTCAGTTATTAAGAATGCACTAAACTTAATTTCCACCGAAATATCATTTCATTTTAAAGAAAATCTTTAAAAAGTGCACTCTCAGAGTAAAGTTCAAATTATATAGTGCTTCAGTCTACCCAGGCATTTTAAAGTAGTTCATAGACAGCACAGAGTTGCTTTATAATAATATAGTTTGAGTTGAAAAGTTGATAGCGAAACAGAGAAGGCAAATGTGAACATTCAAGTTCACTTCAGAAATTGGTTTTGGCAGTATTCTTAATTATGCTAGTCTGCCCTTAAGGCACCATGCTAATATATTTTTAAAACATTGATTTGATCTGAGTTAGAAAAATAAGTTCCAGCATAAACCTAAAAAGCCATTTTAATGCCACATTCCTGTGGCATGTTTTAGTAAGATAAGTCGATAACAGTGAAATCTCAAAATAAATGTATGGAAGGTTTTGAATGAATATAAAAATATCGCAGGGAACTTGTTTCACATTTCCAGATTCTTGTACAGAATCAAAGTCCACAGAGAGGGAAAACAGGAGGAAGGAAAAAATATGATTATTCAAAACTACTTACCCAAAATTCGGATTACATATTAGTGAGGATTATTGGGTATTGACTGCCATCAACAAAAAGCAATTCTGGGTGGCAAACAATAATCAATAAAACTATAAATATAAAAATAATCATTATAAAAATATAAAAGTCGTATTAATAAAAGTCAGTTTGTTATCTTGCAACATGCTCAAAGGAAATAAACAGTTTGCTGGTTTGGGAAACAGCTAGCTTATTTAAGCATCTTCTTTGCTTTGTGTTAATTAAAAATTAATTCAAATTTTGCCTAATTTCGGACTACAGCAACCTTATATTTCAGGCAGTATTAAATAATATTTTGTTAATGACAGAGAATTCCAAAGTTGGGTTAAATTATTGACTTCTGTTACACTTCTCACATGGTTCTTCATTCCCCAAACATCTGACTGGATCTTTCCAAACTATAGGCTGAACTATGCAGCTATTTCCTGAATTACTTTCCCAAAGGTTATCTATGAAATTCTAATGGAACAGGGAGATAAAGGTTGAAGGCATATAAAATCTGCTAAATAAAAGCAACCCCATGGTATATGTTATTTCCTACCATTTGCGCTCCTTGCAGCAGATTGAAGAAATTTATCACCCGCATAAGCTCCTGGGCTCAATTAATAAAATCTTTATTAATTGTCATTTTCCTGGGAACCTCTACTATTTCATCCCATCTTTGGCATCTATCCCGTGGTTGCTTTAGCCAGAAATAATTTCCTTTTCTTTTTATTCAAGTGAAATCTAAGTAGCTGCCACTTGTACTCACTATTTCTGACCTTGGTTCCTCTGGCAAAGGAAAATAGTTTCTAACTTCTCAATGGCATCCTATTAAGTGTCTGAACCATGACTGTCCCATTTCCCGCTCACTGTCTGCCAGGCTGAACATCCCAAACTTCTCAAGGTCCTCCAATCTATCCTCAAAGGACATATTCTCAAATTCCTGCATCATATTTGCTCCCCTGCTCTGAACACCTTTTAACCTGTAAATATTTTTTCTCAAACTGTAGTGCCTAAAACTGTACACAGTACATTAGTTGACAACTCACCAATATGGAGTAGAAAGGACTTTATTTTTCTTTGATACATTACTTCTTCTAATGCAGAATTGCATATGGTCTTTAACAGCTGTCTCACATAGCTGGCCATATTCAGGCTGTCGTCAATGATCACACCCAAGTCCTTTCCTCATAGTGTTTGCAAACCATGAATTCACCAACTTGTATATATTCCCTACATTTTTCCTCCTTTAATCTAATAACTTTTCTCTGCATTGAAGGATATCACTTTTGAGTCCATTCTTCATATGTTTTAGTCTCCAAACTTTTAATCATCTTAGTTGCTCTTCTTTGCACAGTTTCCAAAGTCTCAACAACTTTTTTGTAATGTGGTGACCAAAAATGGATGCAGTATTCCAGGTGTGGCCTGGAATAAAGCTTTATAAAGTGATACTAATACTTCTCATGATTTTGATTCTATGCCTCAAAGGACATATTCTCAACTTCCTGCATCATATTTGCTCCCCTGCTCTGAACGCCTTTTAACCTGTGAATATTTTTTCTCAAACTGTAGTGCCTAAAACTGTACACAGTACATTAGTTGACAACTCACCAATGTGAAGTAGAAAGGACTTTATTTTGCTGTCATGTTCCCTCTAGTCCTTCTTTTCTCTAGACTAGCCAAACCCAAATCCTGCAAACATTCTTCATATGTTTTAGTCTCCAAACTTTTAACCATCTTCGTTGCTCTTCTTTGCACAGTTTCCAAAGTCTCAACATCTTTTTTGTAATGTGGTGACCAAAACTGGATGCAGTATTCCAGGTGTGGCCTGGAATAAAGCTTTATAAAGTGACACTAATACTTCTCGTGATTTTGATTCTATGCCTCTGTTTATACAACCAAGGATGGTATTAGGTTTTTTTTGGCTGATGTCGCACACTGCTGGCTCATATTTAAATGATTGTCCATTAGGACTCCAAGGTCCCTCCCACAGTTTCTGTTTTTGAACCAGGTTTTGCCTAATCTACCTAATGTACCTTTAATTTTTTCTGCCTAAGTGTCTATACTTTATAAGTGTACATCTACATACAACTACATTTCATAAGTAATTCGTTGGTCATTTTTGACAAAAGATTTCACAATTTTGATTCCACAGATTGATTTCATAGTGTTAGTACAAAGTATAAACATGCATGTGAGCAAAACTATTTATCACCTTCTCCGTTGTATCTGAACACATCTTTTAACATCAGGCATGAAGATGTAATGACTCCAAAGTTTAATTAATGTTATAATGCTATCTGATTGCAGCTTGTGATGCACACGTTTCACCCCTTTACATGCATAATTGCATATGTCCATCAGTATTTAAAATTAGCAATCTCTGTACTTTATGCCTCAGGTAATGAGTACAAGATTTACATTTAGATTAAATAATATAAATGGCAATTTAATTTCATGACCATAAAAATTAAAGGCACACTTATAACTGAATAATTATGCTGCTGAAACATAGCATACTGCATCCAGGCACGTGCCTATTTTCTCCCCCAGCTCTTTCTTTAAAAAACTAAAATCAAATACATAAGGCAGGAAGATTACAGAATCTACCTATCTGTCCTCTGGCTTTAACTAGCTAATTTTGGAATTAGAGTCTTGTTCATGGACTATGGTTACATGTCGTAACTCCTGCTGTTGGATCAAGCTAGGGAATCAAGTACCTTTAACAGGTGTCAAGCAACCCAGTTATTAGTTAAGAACAGGAATGTCTCAAAATTATTAGTCCTTTTGCAAACCAGAAGAGACCTTCTTCAGGCAGAAAATCAGCTACTTTGGTACATAAGAATCTGGGAGGAGCACGAAGGATATTTTCATTATGTTTACATAATGGCTTGTCTTGCTGCAGCTATTTGTTTTCCATATTCCCAGTTTCAGCCTCACACTAGGTCCCATTCTGGGCTTAGAGAAGAATCTTTCTGAACACTGGAAACAAACCCATGTATCATGTATTTTTTTATATTTGTCAAAGGAATGCAAAAATGATTTAACTATTGAAAGATGGAATTAAAGCAGGCCTATGAAACCAACTGTTCCTTCAAAGATCAATTGCTTTTTATAATAAATATTAACTTTATGTCAATCAAGTTTAAAAGTATAATAATGTTATTTAACTACTTTGAAAAGTTATTAATGTTAATAATTTAAAAGTTAATGTTATTTTTAATTGCTTTGAATAATAGCATTATTCGTTATATTATTAATTTTTAAACCATCCTGCTGTTCTTTCTGAAGAGACAGGCTGTCACAGGGTACCAAGATTAAAAATTGCTAGTGAGAGTGAATATTATATAAAATGAAATATTTGAAGTCTTCTTAACTATTGACTCTGTCACCTCACGCAGTTGAAAATTAGCAAACATTTAAGCAAGATCTGTAACTTTTTGATAGGTTGATGGTTGAATGATGGATCAGATGGTCATAAAATAGTTTTTTTTTAATGTGACAGATCCTGATTCTCTGAACCTGTTCCTGCCAAGAAATTACTTGTGAGATATTAGATGCTAAGTTTAAGGATTACCTTATTCCTTAAATTAATGACAGAATTTACAGTTCTAACTTTAAACTGAGTTAATAGCAAGATGGACAGATCTTTAAAATGTTTAAGAGGTAAAAATTAAACTTTTCTCAATGCTTCCACATGACTTTGTCAAAAATTCAACCATTCAACCACCTACAGCACAATCAACACAAACTGTGAAAAGGCTAACACTGCCATACATCATAAATATCTCACAAACAAACAACAGTTTGTTACAACCACATGGCATCACTGTAGCACACAAAACTAAAGCCCTCCAAAACTTCTTAAGTAAACCAAACAACCCAGCAGCCCCAGAATTAAAAACAAGACTCATCTACCACATACATTGTAAGGATTGTAACGGCCTCTATGTAGGTCAGACAGGCAGAAGACTAGCAGAGTGCATCCATGAATGTCAACTGGTGATCAGAAAACATGATGAAAATTTCTACATTTCAAAAACATATGGACAGACATAATTATAGTTTCACCTGGGAATCTAAGCATCCTAGACCCAGCTAAATCCCAAAACGCTAGGGAATTCTTGGAAGCCAGCTGTGTGTCTTTCAGCCAGTCACTGTCTCTCAACCTAACTTCACCCACCTGTTGTCATGGGGAAAATAAGAGGAATGTTAAGTATGTTTGCTTCCTTGGGTTATTTATAAAACATGGATGTTCTTCTGATTTGTTGGTAAATTTATTGAAAGAAAACAACAATGCCCAGAAAACCTCCTCCAGCAAGCAAAACTCAGATAAGCAGCGATTAATGCCAGAATTAATACCAGGCAAACTATCAAGCAGTAAACCATATCCTAATTAAAAAACCACCAAGGACAAAATACTGAGAGAGCAAGTCACTGTATATAAACAGAACGAACCCTACTCCCTTCTAGGATTGATGATGATACTTCACTAGGTAATGCAATGCCTGCAATCAAACAACCAAGTTCAGAGAGCACCAAGGATCCCTCAGTTCAACCCCAAGCTATAGATTTTCTATTTTATTGTTAGAAAAGAAGACTTTGAAATTGATTCATAGTGAGGGCAGGCTACCTATAATATATCTGAAACTTTGGCAAGATTCTTAATAATAAGGAATACGTTTTGTCAATACAAAAATCTTGTAGTGATCCTGATAGGAACTTCAAAGAGTCTTTCTTTAAATCAAGCCAGTTCATTATCCACTTATCTCTCTCCTGCCCAATAGCTGGAGATAGAATTACCTCTTGTATAATAGATAAGATACAAGGAAGTCTGGGCATAATAATAAAGCTGAAGCTTAACATTAAGAAATGAGCTCATTTTTCACCCTGCAATTTTTCTATAAAGAAAAGAAATGCCCCAACATACACCAGGCATTTAAATAGCCACGAGAAAAGAACACTTGTTCAGCTTTTGAGGATCTCTTTAATCAGCCGAAATGTCTAAGTGCCAGCTTTTAGGGAATGAAATTGCTAGGGAACTATGGTGTATGTAACAGTTGGAAGCTGAAACTTTCAGAGTATTCAGCCATTCATCTTTTTTTCAATATTGGGGAACAAAAGACCATTTTGCATTTATTTGAAGGAAAAGCAATTAATTAGACCTGTCACAGACTGATTACAAATTCTACAGTTAATTAAATATATGTACTCATTAGAAATACTACTTGAGACATTTTAACAAATTAGAGCCTAAATGATTATTTGAATGAAATGCATATTAATTCATCTTTAGAAAGATTATAAGGCTTATATCACTAATGGATAGTATGATGATGATGATGATTTGTCTTGCTGAACAGATTAGATTTTAGGAGAAAAATGCTGAGTGATATACTGGATGTTATATTCCAATTGCCTTTATTGCTTATTTTCCTATTGCTGTTAATGGTTCATTGTATGGATTTTAGGAATATAGCTTATCAGAGGAAGGTTTGCATGTGTGCATGTGCAACCGCATGTATGCAAGCCTTCAAGTCAGGTTTTGTTTTTACTTCTGGAACTACTTGGAAAAATCCCTGCAGTTTTCTTGCCAAGGTTTTTCAGAAGTTCTTTGCCATTGCCGCTTTCTTTAATTGGACCTTGATTGGACCAAGATCACCTAGCTGGCTTTGAGCCTAAGGCAGGACTAAAACTTATAATCTTCCACATTCCACACTCTAGAATAGGAAGAAAAAAAAGCAGTGTCTTGTGGCATCTTGCAGACAAACAACACTATTATAGTCTAATCTTCTATGGATGACAATTTGCTTTACTTCACTTGGCATATGGAATCCATTTCAGAAGACATTTTCCACCTTAAGGTCGGCCTTTTTGATTCCTAATAAATATTTTGCTGGCAGGACCCATCCACAGATATCATTCACCAATTTCTTTTTAAATGAACTTTAAGAGGATGCACCAGCTGCTAGGAGACAAAAAATGAAAGTAGTGTTATTAGTATGCCATGAGGGAAGTTTTAGTAGTTTTGGGGGATATAGTTCTTCCACTAATAACTGAGCTAAAGCTACTGATTCCCAAAGCTACTGATATCCAAAGGGAGATTGGTTCGGGGGGAAAAAATAAACAGTACTTTGAAATTGTTTATTTCAAAGTCTGAGGAAGCTCAGGCTGAAATGAATAAAACACTTATGACACGTATGAAGTGAGATAAAGGAAAGGACAATTCTCCATATGCCCGCCCAATTTAGAATAAAGTTTTTCAGCTGATGTTTAGGAAACAGTAGAGAAAGGTGAAACTATCCAATTGAAGACCACTCTCTTTTTTGCAGTCTTCTCCATTCTACTTCTGCAATAGTAATGAATTCTTTTTTAATAAACTTTTGGAAAAATCCCTGTCTCTTTTGCATATCTCCACAAATACTTGTTTGTGCTAACTTTCCCCTAAGGTTTGCATTTTAATATACAATTAACATGTGCAGTTTTATGCATATGAGCACATCATGTGGGTATGAAAATCTACTATTAAAAGACACAACACTTCTCATAATAACTTGAACCCACTGATCATACAGCCAAGAGTTTGCCTTGAAATATAGCTGAACCTCCTTCCTGTAGTTTTAACCTATTGATTCTGATCCCTCTCTGGAGCGCTAAAAGATAAGTCCACTTTCTCTTTTATATGTCAGCCTTTCAGATATTTGAAGACTGCTTTCATATCTCCTCTCAGTTATTTTATTTCTCTAGGCTAAATTGCCTAGTTCCTTTAACTTTTTTTCATCCTTTTCCCATGTACTATGACCACGTCAATTTTTTTTTCATTTTATACTTTTGCTTTTCATTTTTCCTATCCAGATGCAGAATTTCACTTTTCTTCCTTTTAAATTCCATTACATTCATTTCATGCCACTGCTCAAGCCTATCTAGATTTTTTTCCCCCGGTCTTCTGTGTCTTGACTCTGAAATATTAGCACTTGCGCCCCTCACAAGTTTTGTGTCATCTGAGACTTGATAACTTGGCAGCCGTTGGCGCTTTGGACCAAGTGGTGCCTTTGCGGCCTCTGACCCGTCACCGAGTCTACCTGGCTCCTTGGTTCTCTGAGGAGCTGAGGGAGATGAAGCACCGGAAAAGACACCTAGAGAGCAGTTAGAGGTCTAGCCGTTCCAAATCCGACTGAACACAGGTAAGAGCTCATATTAAGACTTACCTTGTGGCGATAAAAGCAGCAAAATTTAACTATTTTTCCGCTCTTATCGCATCGACAGAGTGGCTGTGGCTTCCAGTGTCCTGATATAGCCAGCTGGTGCCATTGTAGAAGAGCATATGACAGCCGTGGCCAGGGGGCTTTTCATCAGGTTCACCTGATCCGCCAGTTGCATCCCTTTCTGGATCGGGACTCCTTACGCACGGTCAGGCACTCATCACCTCCCGCCTGGACTACTGTAATGCTCTCTACATGGGGCTCCCCTTGAGGTGCACCCGGAGGCTCCAACTGGTGCAGAATGCTACTGCGCGGGAGATTATGGGAGCGACGGGGCGCTCCCATGTGACACCTCTCCTGCGTGAGCTGCATTGGCTCCCGGTTGACTTCCAGGTGCGCTTCAAGGTGTTGGTTACCACCTTTAAAGTGCTTCATGGCATTGGACCTGGGTATTTGCGGGACCGCCTTCTGCCACCAATAGCCTCTCACCGGCCAGTACGGTCCCACAGAGAGGGACTCCTCAGGGTGCCGTCAGCCAGGCAGTGTCGGCTGGCGACCCCCAAGGGGAGGGCCTTCTCTGTGGCAGCACCTGCCCTTTGGAACAACTTGGCCCCGGAGATTCGAAGGATATCAGATCTCCGGGCTTTTCGCCTTGCCCTAAAAACTTTTTTTTCCAACAAGCAGGGCTGGCGTAACCCCCCCCCCCCCCTTTTTTTTTGAGATATTAGACTTTTAATTGTATAATGGGTTTTAATTGGAAGATCTTAAATATTTTCGGCCAAAGTGTATAATTCTTTTAAATTTCTTTTAAATTTTGTATTGGTATGTTTTTTACTTGGCTGTGTCCAGTAGGAGAAGGGCGGTATATAAATTTAATACAAAAAACGGTTTCTTCAGCTCTTTCATTAGGCTCATTGATAAAAACATTATGCAGCACAGGGCTAGGATAGATTCCCTCTGAGCTGAAACAAAGCCATTAGGTTCGTTTCCCTTTAGGTTGTGATTATTCAGCAATTTTGAATCCATAAAACATTGTATCATCTACTCCATATTTTATCATTTTATTAAGGAGAATGGTGTGAAAGAATTAGTGAACTCCTGGTATGTTATGCCTATGGCACTTTCTTGATTTCTTAAACTAGTAACTCTATCAAAGGAGATATGCAGCATGATTTTGCAACAAGACCATACTGATTCTTGTTAATTGTAGCATGCCTATTCAAGTACTCATTGACATTTTATTTAATAGGGTTTTTTGTGGGCCTTGACTAATATAGAAATCTAGCAGCCAAGTATATAGTTTTCCAGATCATCTATCTTCTTTTTGTAGGTGAGGCTGACATTTGATCCAGTCTTCTTGGATTCACCATCCTCTGGAGTTCTCAATTGACTAGGAATAGTTTTGTGATTTGCTAATACCCAAAGATGTAAAAAGTGTTGAGCCCTGGATGCTTGATTTCATTCAAGCACTTGATTTCATTCAAATTAGCTAAATTCTCTGTCACTCACTCCTTGTCTAAACTAAGCTGCGGTTTCCACCTTCCTCAGTTACAAAAATAACCAATTAGAGAAAAGTGTTGCCAAAGATTCCTTTTGTTGGTGTTATTTCAGCACCTGGCACAAGCTTCACTTCATTCTGAACTCTGGCTTGTCCAACACAATTTGTGCAATTTTTGGAAACTACTTTGCATTCTTCTGTGGTTCTCCTTCCATCTCCTATTTATGTTACACTTATATAGCAGGTTTTTGGGTAAGTGATTTGTTGCTTTTAACTCTTTGCAAAGCCCTTTTCAATTAGGGCATAAATTACCCCTGTGCACTGAACACACTCTTCATTCCCATATATTCAACATTAAGCCAATCATCTGTTTTTATTATTGTTTACAAAGCCAGATATGAAATTGCAGCCATACCAAATGATGTTAATCTCCTCAAAATACTATTTTCCTATTGGGAAATCTGTCACAGCTGAGGTCCATAGAGTTACAGCAACAGACAATGTAAACAGATTGTTAAGGTGTCTAGACAAATACAATTATTTTGGTAAGTTACAAGAATATTGATATATCCTGAGACCCAGGTGTTTGTTTGTGCCACTCTTCCATTTTACCTCACAGCAGCTGTCATGACTACAAACTCATCTATCTTCCCTTGGACTTCTATAATAAAATCCTGTCTAAAAGATGGCTTGATTCATTCCAGTAACTGAATACAAAGGACGACTCAAATAGCTTGTTTTCATGTCTGGCATTGCCAATATTACAATCTGCTCCTCCAATAAAACTGAAGGAGATTGGAAGGTTTCAGAAAAGAACAAATAGGCCCAAGTGGCAAATCTATGGATATAAATAAAATTGTATATTTCATTTTATTTTGAAACGCTGAGTGTGATGAATCAGGCTTCTTCCTCAGAACAGGATAATTTTTTTCTGTGATTTATTCTCAACAGGTTCCATTGGAATCATTTAGAAGATACCCAAGATACTAAAAGATCATGTAGAATGTCCCTCATTGGAAGAGAGAAATAGTTTTGATTCTTAGAATTTCCCTCTTTGATCAGTTAGAATATCCCCTCAAAAAAAAAAAAAACATCTATGGCAGAGGTTCCTAAACTTTTTGACAAGTGGAAAGTCCCTGGGAATAACCAAGGAAACATTCTGTTAAATCTTTAATGATCATGTTTCTTCTCAATTTGTGGAAATAAGTTTTAAATTTATAGACTTTTGTTAATTTAACTTGGGGAAAATGTAAATAATAAAAGGTAACTGCATTTCCACTTGTTAGTTCAGGGTATTTATAGAAAAATGTATACAACTATATAGAAGTGTAAAAATACAATTTCTACCCATCCTTAACACACACACACACATGTATGTGTGTATATCTATGTGCGTGTGTGTGTATATACAATATGCACATTGTATACCCCACACACACATATGCACATGTACATACAGATACACATGCACTGAGATATTGTGAGTTCTAGTCTACTTACTTAGTTTTACAGGAGTCAAGACTGACTTGAACCAGAGAGGACAGGGAGAGAATGAAAGAGAGAGAGAGATGTAATACTACTTTTCATACTTTAGGTCGCAAAAGACTCTTTATACCTTATTCATAGAGTTTTGGTTTTGAAGACAAAAATTGAAAAAACTAGATATGACTTTTAAAAAAAAACGTTGTTATGGTGGGCATAGAAGAGAGACACGGTAATTTAGAAAGTGATCTGGTGCTTCATAACAATAATATAATATGATATGATCCCAGGTAGAAGTAACATTAAGTAACATTATCAAAAACCCTGGAGTCCTTTCAAATCCTATTGAAAATATAAATATCCATTTCTATGAAATAAATCATTCCCTTTTTTCCATTTAATCAAAGTTCCACAGAACACCAACAAGAGGCTGAGAAAATCACATTTGAAATGTATGTCTAGGTACAATTCTAATCACTCGTTGAGCAGTTACAAGCAATGAATTAAGTCAGTGAGTAAATTCAGGCAATACATTTGAAATGCATTGAAATTTATCTTTCAGTGGCCTGGAGATAAGATACTGATTTATCATACACAATAGAAATAATGTATTAAACCGTTGTATTAAATTGTTATTAATAGAAACTCCCAATATGACAAAAATACATTTCTCATTTCACTTATGCATCTTTGAACTATATGTCCCTTAGGACTGCAAAAAGCGACAAGGACATTCTGGTGCATGTTCTTTATTTAAGATACCTCTTTGACAAAAACACAAAAGCTAGAAAATACTGGCAGTAATCTCTTATTTTAGTAACTCTGCACGATGCAGCTTGGAACTCAAATATCAGAAGCCAAACAATATATGTTGTTGTGTGTGAGGCAATAATATTATATAGAGAAAAATCCTATAAAGGTTTTTAAAAAGTCAGATAAAAGGCTGTGATGTCCAGTACATTCTTCAAAAATTAAATATATCAAACTAAAATAAATATTGTAGAAATAAGATGGTATAAGTTTTGAGGTTGTATTGGCATGTGGAAGGAATAGAATATAATCTGTATGCTGGTCCAATGCGGGTTGGCATATTTGGGTTATCTGTCCTGGCCTGTTTGCTTTGGGAGATCCTTCTGGACATAGACATGTCCGAAAATAGTCCCACAATTTCATTTAATCTTCACCTCATCAAGGCCTCAATCACTTAAGATTTGCAGATGATGATGTTCTCTTTTCACAGGAGCCAAAAGAGCTACAATGACACATACAAGAGCTGCACAAAGCAGAACCATTTGGCTTAAAAATGGCTTAATAAATTCACCAA